>CM040422.1:182340737-182825884 GCA_022702705.1 Papilionanthe hookeriana x Papilionanthe teres
ACTTCACCATGGTGATAAGAAGGTAACAATCTTGCAGAGATGAAATAGTGCCAGACTTTTCATCATAATCAAATTTTCTCTTCCCCTTACTCATTCTTCTTACTATCTGAATTTTCTTCATTTTCAATTCCTTTTTCAAACATATTTTCATACTCTGCTCCTTTTTCAAATATATTTTCAAAATGATCCTTTCTCAAATATTCAAAGACCTCCATCCTATAACATTCATCATCTTTTGTCATTAATGGATACTTCATAGATTTCAAATATTTAAGGTCACCTCTTAATCGTTAACCCTCATAGTTAATTCTTCTTTTTGAACATCAATCACTACTCTCCCTGTAGCAAGGAATGGTCTTCCCAAAATGATTGGAGTTTCTTTATCTTCCTCCATATCAAGGACAATAAAATACACATGAAAGATAAATTTATCCACTTTCACTAACACATATTCCACCACTCTTTTAGGGTAAGTAATGGCACGATCGGCCAACTGAAGAGTCACAGATGTAGGAGAAATTTCTCCTATTCCCAACCTTTTGAAAGTTGATAAAGGTAAAAGATTAATACTAGCTCCCATATCACATGAGGCTCTTCCGAAAAAATTTTCACCTATAACAAATAGGATAGTGAAACTAACAGGATCATTAAGTTTTTTGGAAGCTTCTTCTGAATAGTTGCACTACACTCTCTGCTAAGTGCAACAATTTCATGATCTGTGAACTTTCTTATCTTTTTGAGAATATTCTTCATAAACTTGGCATGGTCAAACATTTGTTCTAATGCTTCAATAAAAGGAATATTTATCGTTAATTTATTAAGGATCTTCAAAAATTTTCCAAATCTGTTATCCATATTTTGTTGCTTCAATCCTTGAGGAAATGGAGGTGGTGGTTTTTCAATAGTAATCTTCATTAGTTCAAGAGGATATTCCATGTCTGGATAAATCTTGTTTCGAACCTTTCTCAATATCCACCTTCTCTTTTTCTATTTCAACTTCTTTTTGTACTCTCGTCTCCAATTCCTTTCCACTGCTTAATTAAATAGCCTTAAGTTGTTCCTTGTTTTGATCTTTTGGATTGATCTCAACATTACTTGGAAGAGTTCTAGAAGGTCTATTATTAAGTGTAGTGAAAATATGCCCCAATTGATTTTCAATATTTTTCATTGCAATACCTTGAGCTTGTAGTTGATTTCCCATATTCAGAATCATTTCTTCAGTAGACAACTTCTTATCCTTAAATTGCGGGTTACTATTGAATCCAGGAGGATAAGAAGGTCTAAAATTGGTATTTCCTTAATTGTTCGACTTTCCAACTAGATTTATAGAATTTTTCCCCCATTGTGGGTTAACATTGGCATTGTTATTATTCCAATTGAAATTTGGGTGATTCTTCCAACCAGGATTATAATAATTTGAATAAGGATTATTAAGTATATTAATAACATTCAAAGTCTCATAAGGTGTTTGAGATTCTGTTATCTATCCAAATGAATTTTCCTCTAACACTTGGGGTGGTTGAGAATAATTCATTCCATACTGATCTATTTTCTTAGAAAGTGCTACAATTTGAGAAACTATCATAGTCATCATATCTGAATCATGAACACTTGCTATTCTCTTAGGATTTACCCGTTCAGAGTGCCATTGAAAATTATTAGTAGCCATTTCTTCTATTATGAGTATGCTTCATCAAAAGGTTTTAACATTATAGATCCACCGACAGCAGCATCTATAATCGATCTCAATGATCCCACTAATCCATTGTAAAATATTTGAATTATTAAATAGTCTGGTAAAGCATGATGTAGGCACTTCCTAAGAAGATCTTCAAATCTTTCTGAAGATTTATATATTGATTCCCCTTCAAACTGACCAAAAGATGTGATATCATTTCTTAGCTTAGCAGTCTTTGATGGAGGGAAATATTTTGATAGAAAATTTTGAGAAAATTCTCCCCAAGTTCTGATAGATCAAAGTGCTAATGAATTTAATCATGCTTTAGCTTTATCCCTTAATGAAAAAGGAAAAAGTCTAAGTCTGACAGCATCACTCGACACTCCGTCATATTCCGAGATGTAAATTTGGATCCTCATTAGGTGTTCCTCCTAAATGATTATTTTGTACCATTTGGATAATAGCAGGTTTAAGCTTAAATGAATTAGAAGCAACATAAATTTTGATTAGTCACATGAATTTCATCTTCTGTTGGATTAGCATAATCTCTTGAAGGTCTTGGCAAATTTCCAATATCATTTCTCTGATTATCTTGGTTATTCGTCATTTTGCAAGGATTCTCAGTTTGTTTTTGTTATTTTCTAATTTTTCTAATAGTACGCTCTAACACTGAATCGTATGGTACTAAACCTATAGATCCACTACTAAGCATATAAAATCACAAAAATACTCTAAAAAGTAAACAAACACACAATTACACACTACAAAGTAGAGGTTTTCAGTTACTATATTATCAATAGATATCGTTTATACCCTTCCCGACAACGGCGCCAAAAATTTAATGCGGGCTTTTTATATGCAAGAACTTATGAACCCAAATTTATATATTTATAATAATTTTGTAAAGTCGAAACTTCAACGTAAGTATACGTATTGTATCAAGTAATACAGGGCTCTGATGGAGTCCTGGTTATCGATCCCACAGGGATGGCACGTTCCTTACAATAGATAGTGTAATACTGAAATCCAATACTCAAATTGCAATTAAAATTTAAGTTTACTTCTACTAACAAGATGCAAAAAATAGTAACAGTTAAGCAAACCACAATTACTTCTAAAATCTTTAAACAAAATTAACTAACACACACACTAAGCTTTGTATTTGAAAGGTTTTGATATATATGAAAAGTGTCTTTCCTCTTGCAATGAGTATATGATGTGTTAATGACATAGAATGATTATTTATTGTATTGTGCCAAATAGGAACATAAATGTTTCTTTACCCTCAAAAGAGTACCCCCTCTTCTAAGCATGTAAATAACATTAACATATCCTATGTTCAGTCACTAAATCCAAGGCTAGGCTGGGAGGATACCAACTGTCACTACGGAGCTCCCACTCACCCTTCACTTGAAGGCTAACCTTCGACTTTAGTGACCATTTTTATGACTAAATTGGGGATCTCAGCCTGTCACCCTGAAACCTCCAATTTGAAGCCCGTCAAAACATATTTCCCTATTTATTTGTACGCAATTCATTCATGGACATTGAATGGATTCATTATTGTTGTAGGAAACTCAATCCTTTCGGAGTTAATGTACAACAACAGATTTTAACAATTCAATTTGCCAGATCGAAAAGTAAATTAAGTTCGAAAAGAAAAACCATCACAATTTCTTCAATACTTTAAAAGCACTTCAAATCCACATCATCACATCATCACATCTCTATGCAAGAAGAAAAACAAAGGAGACTACTCAGAATTCATAGACAAGACACAATTCATAGACAGGCTTCACCTTATATATAAAAGAAAATTCATAGAAACCACAATAACAAATACAACTTATCTCTTTCTCTTCCTCAAGCAAATCCCTTGAAGTTCCTTTGAATCCTTTTCTCTCCTTTTTTGCAAAACTCAATTCCCTCTTTAGAATGGAAAGGAAGAAGCAATATCACTTTACTTCTTCTCCTTCACTCCTTAAAGAAGAATCCCTCTCAAATCTTCACTTCTACGCTCACTCTTCCAAACCCTAACTCTAAACTCACACTCTCTATTACTACACTCTTCTCCCCCTCTCCCTCTCAAATTTCATCAAAAAATAGTTACATATATGTTAGAAATGAATTCCCAAGAGTTTCCTTAAGCATCCCTTCAAAAAGTCGTCAAAACGCTTCATTTTTGAATTGCACCAACATAAGGCCTCGGGCACCAGCGGCACTCTATCATCCATTTAATTTTGGAGTCTTTGGAAGTTGGCGCTGGTGGCTCCCATTCTGGCGCCAGTGGCCCTAGAAGTTGTTTTATCCCATTTTGCTCCTTTTCGCTTCGAATTCGTTCCTTTTTGCTTCTTTTAGCTCCAATCACCTAAAATCATCATACCTGTAACAAATCATGAAAAATAACTTTCTTTAAAGTACAATATCACCAAAAATGGGTAAAATTATATAGCAAAAATACTATAAATTTTTGGTGCATCAACACCCTTTGAGAATGGCGCCAAATTCTATTAAAATTTGAATTTGAACTGTGGCGCTTAAGAGCCGACACTTTGGCGCTTAGGCATCTGAGGCTAAATTTCTTAAACTTCATAATTTTGCTCCAAATTTGATACTTTTTTTTCTCCTTTCATCATAATTAATTATTTTCATCATACCTGCAAGAAAAAAAACAAAATACCTTCCATTAAAATGTAATATCATAAAAAAGTATAAAAATGTGCATAAAAACACTATATATTTTAGGTGTATCAGTACTCCCCAAAACTAATTATTTGATACCATTTGGATAATGGTAGGTTTAAGTTCAATGAATTAGCCACTAAAGTAGGATTTTTAGTACTTTCATGAAATTCATCTACTGTAGGGTTAGCATAATCTCTTAAAGGTCTAAATTCTTGATGAATTTCAACATTTTGATTATTTTGATTTGCCATTTCTTGAATATTTTTGTCTTTTTCTGTATATTTAATTTTTTTGATTTTTCTTATAGTTATTTCTAATTCAGAATCATAAGGCACAAGTCTTTCAGAATCTGAACTACGCATACACTATTATAAAACACAAAAAAATAAAATCACACAACAAAAATAACAACTTCCTAAAATAAATCTTAACAATTTTAAATAAGACTTTTAAAAAGTGAAAATTTATTTTCTTAATTTTTTTATTTTTATTTCTTTCTTTGATAATGGCGCTAAGAACTTGATCCACCAATATTTATGCTTACGTTATATATATAAATTGATACTTCTTTTTAATGATATTATAATGTGGATACTACGCAAGTATACGTATCGTTATCAAGTAATATAGGACTTTCTGATTAAGCCCCGAGATATCGAACCAACAAGGAAAGTGATAAATAAAGAAAATATTTTTAGCACAGAAAACAGAAAAATAACTTTTTACTTTATAGAAAAGATCTTACATAAATTAAAGAAAATATTCTAGAAAACAAAAATTTATTTATTTTTGTTAATTTTTATATTTTGAAATGAAAGTAAGTAATACTTTAACTAAACATTTGTAAGATGAAAACTAATGCAAATGAAATATCTTATTCCTTAGTATGAATCAGTAATAAGTCATTAAAATTATTGTTGTGGAATTATCTAAAATGTGTTGTGCCAAATAGGGGCAATTATATTCTTTACCCTTACTAGAGATCCTATAAAGAACACATGTTAATCTACCGTTTTAAAAATCTTGAAGATGGGTTAGGTAAGAAAGATACTAGCTATGACTCTAGAGTTTCCTCTATTCTCTCCACCTATGGGCTAACATCTTGTATCAAAACATAAAACAATAAACCAAACTGGGGGCTTTAGCTTGTCACGCTAAAGTCCTATAATTCTACACCCATCAAAGTATATCTCCCTATTTATTTGCCCTCGACCATATGGATTACACTCACCCATATAATTTCATGTCTTTCTTTTCAATTGTTGACTGAGACAATATCATACAAGTTCTTACATGTTCTCACAACAAATTTTAACAACTTAATTGGCCAAATCAAGAAGTAAATGAAGTGCAAGGTTTTAAATCATCACTTGAAATCATATACTTCACACAACATACTAACATAATTCTGTTACTTCATCATTTTAAGGAAAAAGATAAAGAAAACTATTCAGAATTAATGTAGAAAATCCAATCACAATTTGGTTTAAAAGTAGAAATCATAGTGAAAACACAAGAAGTCTTAATTAAAAATCAAACATAATAACAAAGATAAAGACTTAACTAAAAATTCTCGCCACCAAACTCTTGAAGTTCCTTTGAAAACTTTGCTTTCCCTTACAGGTTGGTGCCCAACTATATAGATTCAAATTCTCACTTCTAATCCTAATACAAACTAGAATAAAGTAAAGCAAAAATGGTGAAGTGGAGTGATGTGTTTCTAAAATAACTCTCTAACATAAACTACGCCCTCCAACAACAACCATTTTTTCGATCCTCAAGTCTTCTTTTTATAATTTTCCAATAGGTGTCTTCGATCTCTTCAAATTGTGTCCATATTCAATGTATCTTCCAAGAGATGCATCCATTCAAGAGTATTTTGAATTGAATTTTGCACCAGTAGGATGTTACCTACATTATTACCAAGAGATGCCTCAAAAACCTCTTCAAAATGGTGCTAAAATTTAAATAAGTCCTCTTTAGTAACAGTCTACGTGTAAGCGCAGGGTTCCGGCGCTTAGCTGCTAGCCTTCTAGCGTGTAAGCTCCATATCTGGTCGCATAACCGCGAGGCCTTGGCACGTAAGCGCGGGTTCCGGCGTTTAGCCGCCATAGATCACTTTTTCAATTTTCTTCATTTTTTCTCCAAATTTGATCATTTTTCACTATTTTCACCACATTCATCGATTTAATCATACCTGTAAAAAAAATACACAAAATATCTTCCATTAAAATGCAATATAAAAAAATAGGTATAAAAATGTATATAAAAACACTATATATTTTAGGTGTATCATACTCTCAGGCTTCTTCTCTTCTCACTCATAGGATGACGGAGTTAGTCATTCAAAAGCTCAAAGACCCACAAAATATCTTATTTGCTAATAAGATTGTTTTGCTCGGCATTATTTTTCTTTTTATGGTGATATAAAAGAACTAACTACACATTATTTATAGGGAAAGTGGGCATTAAAAATCTAGAAAGTCTGTTATAAGTACTTATTTTACAATAAATAAGGTGAATATGCATTTAATTTTCTTATGTTTATCACAGTTGTCAGTTTCAATAAGTAAGAGAATCGGAGAACTAAACATATACATTAAAATATAATCACATGAATCTCTAGGAACTTCAACAGATCTACTAAAGAGATACCAAAGGATTGCATTAGGATGGTCAAAAGACAGAGGTGCCAAGCAGAATGTCATTCAGTTAGAGTTATGAGCCAAACAAAAGAACATTATGCACCTGATCCAAGGGATATCCATGTGTATCAACTTCTTCAAATGATTTTAGGATTCCTCATAAAGATTGACAATGGTTATCCCATGTCCTCTGTGAAGCTTCTTATCCAAAGGAAACTTGCACATCATATTACGATAATGCACCCTCTGTCTGTTGGTCTAAGTTCACCATATTGAGAAGAAGGACTATATAGGGGTTTTTTTAAGAAACTTGATCAAAGACCTTCTAGCCGATCGTTAACCTTCTAATCGACTAACACCATTCGACTGACTGAATGATTATCAAAAAACTGAAAGATATTATTATTTCATCATGAAGGCCCCACATTGAACAATTATAGATATGAAATAATGCCAATGATGGTTATGAATATACAAGGATCCTAGAATCAAATACAAATATTTAAAGGTGTAATGGTACACTAATCACTCATAACATTTCTATTAAAACATGGAAAAAAATGTAACTTATGAACACATCTTATGATCTATAAATAGATGGTTATTTTTCTAAATACAACAACAAACAAAAACAACAACAAAGCCTTAATCCCACTAAGTGGGGTCAGCTACATGAAGCCTTTTTCTCCATTGTGTCCTATTTAGTGTAATTTTCATTTAATTCTAATAAATTAAGATCATTTTTACGCAATAAGCCCAAGTTTTCCTAGGTCTGCCTCTGCCTTTCATAACATAAGTTGTATTTAAAACATCTACTCTCCTAATCGGATCATCAGGTGGTCGACGTTTAATGTGACCAAACCATCTAAGGTGACTCTCTCTAATTTTATCTGTCACTGGGGTTATTTTTCTAAATGGAAATATTAAATATATTTTCGGAAAACTTTTATTATTGTGCACTCTACTTTTATTTCTCTCTTTAATCCTCTATTCCTCTCACTGTTCAATGCTTCATTCGTGGGTGTGATCCACCAAACATTTTTGGATTCAATAATTCTAAAAGAAAAAAAAAACAAATTGAGACCGAATATTTCCAAATATGCAGTAAGATAAAACTAATGAGATCAGGTGAGCCAATTAGATATAAGCAATGAGGTTCTCAAAGTTACTCGACCCAATTGAATGGATCCAAACAAAAAAGAAGTAGGCCCAATTATGAGGGTTTAGAATCAAAAGGCACCCTCCAAATTCAGAGTTCCAAAACTAGAACACACTCATTTGAGTTTTAATGGGTGCTCACTTGAAAGGACTTATACTGGAGATGAAAATATACCCCTTATTTAGAGGCAGGAGCTCCATTTTTTTCTATTGAGAAACTATTTAAAGTATTCGGTACTACAATAATCCACATAAGCTTATTTAAATTTTGATCACTATGTGTGCAAGTTTATAAAGATATTATATTTTTATTATTAGATCAAGATATGTTTCATCTTATATAATGCTATAAAACACTATAAATATGCACTTTAGCCACCTCTTAATGAGCTGATAGAATATGTCTCCAATCCCTTTAGCTTTGAGGACACTAATAATGAAATCCCAACTTATACAATCATAAGATTTTTGAATATCCAATTTGATCACAATGTTTCCACCCCTACATTTTTATTGAGATCCTTAATGATTTCATGAGCTAAAAGAATGTTATTAATGATATCCCTACTCTTGATGAAGGCTGATTGTCGTGGGGGAGATTATATGAGGGAGGAGAAGTTGCAACCTTTTAACCATGATTTTGATAATGATTTTAATAATGAAAGATGTTAGATAGGTAGGTTTGAAATGGTCCCAAGCAGCTTTCTCATCATTTTTGGAAATAAGAACAAAAGTAGAGGCCAAAAAGTAGCTACTTGAATCTTCCCCCATTAAAAAACTTTGTATAGCCTTAACCACCTCTCCTTTCATGGTATCCCAACATTTAATATTGAAATCTAAGGTGAAGCCTGACACGGCTAAAAATGTGTTATTTTCTATCAAAATTTTATGCTCATTTTTGATATTACACTTTAAATGAAAGTATTTTGCATATTTTTGCTTTCAGGTACAAGAGATGGAGATCGGAGAAAATGGAGCAAAAATTGAGCAAATTGGGGTCAATGAAGCATAGAAGAAAAATTGGCCTAGTGCCTAGGCACCAGGACCTGACACATAGGTGTTGAAACTTGGCACATAGGCGCGAGGACTTGACACCTTTGCTTCTAGAAGACTGGTGCCTAAGTGTCAGAATCAATTTTTTTTAATTAAAATTTATTTTAATGAATTTTGAAGGAGAATCTGAAGTGAATTTTGGGGATTTAAAGGGTTATTTTAAGGGTGTCTTCGAGTGACTCACTCTCTCTTGGCCAAAAGGGGGGGCTTTTCAACATTTCAATGTCTTGGAATTCCCAGGAAGGCCAAGAAGTCTTACATAGAAGTAGGAAATGTAGATGTTTACCTCTTTTGGAGAGATTGGAGAGGGAAATTGAGAGATACATGTAAAGGATGGTATGAGCATTGCATGGATCAAAAAGAGACTTTGTAGAGGGATATTCATCTGTTTTTCAGAGGGAAAAAGCTAAGTATTGTGTTCATTAGTATTTGGTACTTGTTGTAAACACATATTTAGGGTATTTTCTTTGATTTAATGAAGTTTTCTATTTTATTAAACTTGCTTTGTAAGTAGAGTTCCATTACCATTTTATTGTGATGCATCTGTTGAATGTATAGGATGTCATAATGCATTTAGAATTGATTTTTAAATTTTAATGTGATGGTTTGTTTCTGTGCTTCATTTAATTTTTATACTGGACATACATATTATTAAAAATTTATGTTCACCACAAATACTCGGGAGAGCTATGGCATGAACAACTAGGAAGAGCCTCACTAATCTTATGGATGAAGGAAATGTAGTCCGAAAATTCAAAGTAATGTTAGGGGATATTCATTGATTTGGAGTAAATTGGTGTTTCTAGGGTGACAGGCTAGATTCCTACAATTTGATCTAGGGTTTCGTACCTTAAATCTATTGTTGAGCTAATTAGACGGCTATTAGGAGAAGGAGACTCTAGGGTGATAGGCAAGAAGTTTTACCATGACAATCTAGTTATTTTAAGGAATCAACTCTAGGTTAACTAAGCTACATTATACATTCAAAAGAGAGTAACTTAGATTTTTATCCTATTTTCAGTAACTATATTAGATTCTAAGCATCCCATTCCTACACATTATCTAACTCCCCACAAAAGAAAGGTACTTTTTACATCTCAAAATTTACCAATCCAGTTGATCTATTTAGGTTTAACTTTTGATTTTGGTTTGTATTTAAAATTAGTTGTTAGAAAAACACCATTAATCGATATTCCAAAATAAGACCTACTAATAGTAGACTAGAACTTAGCTTAAATGATTTCTTACCTTGCTTCGATAATCGGGACGCCATTAGAGCCCTATATTACTTGAATGATATATATACTTGCGTAGAACCCCTAGTGTGTAAAATATAATTCAAATACTAGACTCTATAACATATTCATTTTGCACATTAGCCTCCTAAAGAAACTGAATCAAATTATTGGCCAGGAAACTAAATAACTGCGTAACTGTGGATTGTGTCAAGTTTTTGGCACCGTTCCGGGGAAGCAACAGTAAGAACTTTTTGAGAATTTTAGCTAGACCTGGAAGACTTAGATTTGAAAATTGCAATGTTATAATATAGTTTGTTTAATCATTGTGTGTTTATTTTAAATAAAATACAAAATGCAAAAAATATTTTTAAGTGCTTATAGTACTGGATATCTGTCCTATTGGTTAAGTCTTTAGAATTCAATGTGTAGTTCAGGAGCAGTAGACCTTGAACCATATGACTTAGTACTAGAGAACACTTTTAGGAGGATTAGGAAACCACAAAGAGAAAAGAGGCTCGAAAGTGAAATATGTATAACCTTGGGTTTGTCAGGCTGAGATGACATTAAATAAAGTGTTTCATGGGAGGTGATACACCTAAAATATAAAGTATTTTTATGCACATTTTTGTACCTATTTTTAATGAAATTGCACTTTAATGGAAGGCATTTTGTGTTTTCTTGCAGGTATGATGAAAATGAGTGATTATGATGAAAGGAGCAAAATTGGATCAAATTTGAAGCAAAAAAATGAAAAAATAAGAAATTTGGACACTAGCGGCTAAGCGCCCCCTGGTCGGCGCTTAGGCGCCACAGTTAAAAATTAAATTTTATTGATTTTTGTCACCAATTTCAAGGGGCATTTGAAGAAAATTTTGGTGGTAACTTCCTTAACTTCCCATGAGCGGTAAATTTGAATAAAGGGATGCATCTTTTGGTGGATACGTTGAATCTGGACATAATTTGAAGAGACACCAAGGCACCTTTTGGGATTATTATTTAATTTGCATGAGAGTTTAGAAGAAAGGGAGTCTTTTAGAAAGAGTCCTCTTTTATTTCAGAGAGTCCTCATCTATTTCAGAGAGTCCTCTTCAAGTTTTAATTTTTGTCTTTTATTGTTTATAGTTTTTAAAGTCTTTTAGAGTTAGTAGAGAATAAGAAAGGAGAAAGGGGTTGGAAAGGAGAAAGGGGTTGGAGTGAAGCCTTCTTCTCACGAATTTTATTCCTTCATTTTATTTAGTTTTTATTGAAGTCTAAAGTCTGTTTCTGAGTTATCAGAGTTGGGCAATCAACACTGAGGAGTGTTTTAGTGGAAAGTCAAGTTTCAAAGGAACTTTTGGTATCTTGTGGAGAGGATTTTCAGATAAGTGTTTACTTCTACTTTTATATTTAATTTTTTTATTAAAACTTGTTGTGTTTTCATTATGATTTCTATTTTTAAATCAATATGTATTTGTGTTTCCTCAATGAGTTCTGAGTAGTTTTCTTTATCTTTTTCTTTATTAAATGAAGAAGTGATTAAATTATCTAGGATTGTTGTGGAATGTATAAGTGGTTAAAGTTGGAATAAGTTGTGAGATTTAATTCCATGAACTTAATTTACTTCTTAATTTGGCCAGTTAAGATGTTAAAATTATTGTGAGATTATGTAAGATCCAATGTGGTATTGTCTCAAACAACAATTGATAAAATCACATGCATTTATATGGGTACGAATTGTAGTCTATATAATTGAATGCAAATAGATTAGGATATATGTTTTTAATGGGGAGTAAAATTAAAGGACTTTAGAGTGACAGGCTAAAGCCCCCTAATTTGGTTTGATATTTTAAATTTTATTATGAGAAGTTAGTCCCTACGTGGAGGGAATCGAGGGAACTCTAGAGTGAGAGCTGGTATCTTCCCTGCCTAACCATTTTCAAAATTTTAAAATTTTAAATTAACCAATGTTCTTCATAGAACCAAGTAAGGGTAAATAATAATTTGCTCATATTTGTCACAACACATTTAAATACTTCCACAATAATACTTTCATAATTATTACTACTTTATTAGAGAAAGAAAAAAATATTTTATTTCTAGTGTTTTATATCGTGTTTTAAAGTTCTGATAATTTTCATTTCCTGCTTAGCTTTTTATTAAAAATACCAAAAACAACTTTCAAACTTTACAAATCAAAACATACTTTCAAAAGTCATTTAAAAAGTAAAAAATATAGTTTTCTTATTTCTTTAAAAAGGTTTTACATTTTCCCGTGGGTTCAATATCTCGGTGCTTAATCAGAAAGTCCTATATTACTTGATAAGCGATACGTATAATTGTGTAGTATCCCATATTATAAAAACATAATTTTCATATCTAAATCATAAGCACACATATTCTGAATGGGAGTAAAGTTTTTGGCGTTTTTGTAGGGGAAATTAATTAAAACTATATTTTTAAAGAAAATTAAGAAAAATTTAAATTTTTACTTTTCTCTGTTTTTGTTAGTGTGTTGTGTTTTGTTTTATTTTATTGTTGTATGCGTAGTTCAAGTTTTGAGGGACTTGTGCCTTACGATTCTAAATTAAAAAGAACTATCATAAAAAATTAAAAAATTAAAAATATAGAAAAAGATAAAAATATTCAAGAAATGGCAAATCATCAAAATCAAAATGTTAACATCCATCAAGAATTCAGACCTTTAAGAGATTATGCTAACCCTACTGTGGATGAACTTTATGGTAGTATTCAACACCCTGCTGTAGCTGCTAATTCATTTGAGCTTAAACCTGCTATTTTTCAAATGGTTCTAATAATCAGTTTGGGGGAGCAACAACTGAAGATCCTAATTTGCATCTTGCTAATTTTCTAGAGTTTTGCGCTACTTTTAAAAATGATGGTGTTTCGGATGATGCTATTAGACTCAGACTTTTTCCTTTCTCACTAATGGATAAAGCTAACATATGGTTAAATTTGTTAGCACCTGGATCTATCAGAACTTGGGGTGATTTAGCACAAAATGTTCTTGCTAAATATTTTCCACCATCGAAGACTGCGAAGTTTAGAAATGATATTACATTTTTTGTCGGTTTGAAGGTGAATCAATATATGAAGCATTGGAAAAATTTAAAGATCTCCTCAAAAAATGTCCACATCATTCGATACCAGATTGGTTAATAATTCAAACCTTTTACAATGGATTAGTTGGATCTCTTAGATCAATCATCAATGCTGCTGGTGGTGGAACATTAATGTCTAAACAATTTTCTGATGCTTATGCTTTAATTGAAGAAATGGCTACTAATAATTTTCAGTGACCTTTTGAAAGGTTAAATCCTAAAAAGGTATCCAGTGTTCATAAAAATGATGCTTTTACAATGTTAACAAATCAAGTTGCTGCAATTTCAAGGAAAATAGACCAATTTGGGATGAATTTTTCTCAGCCAAATTCCATGATTGACGAAAATTCATTAGACCAAATGGTTGATTCTTATTCTTCACCAGAAACTTTGAATGCTATAAGAAAGCCTAATAACCTATATTTCAATTATTATAACCCAGGTTGGAAGAATCTTCAAACTTTAACTGGAATACCAATAATCAGGGTCGTATTAATCAACAATGGGGGAACCACTAAGTAAACCCATTGGGGAACTGGAACAACCAAGGAAATAATAATTATAGACTAATCTATTCTTCAAGTTTTAACAATGCTTTACAATTAAAGGAGAAGAAGTTGTCTATTGAAGAAGTGGTGTCACATATGGGAAATCAATTGCAAATTCAAGGAGCAACCATCAGAAATATTGAAAATCAATTAGGGCAAATTGTAAATTCATTAAGTAATAGATCCCAAGGAATGGTTCCAAGTAATACTGATGTAAATCCAAGAGATAAGAATAAAGAGCATGTAAAAGCAATTCAACTCAGAAGTGGAAGAGAGTTGAAAGGTAGAGTTTAGAAAGAAACTGAAGTAGAGAAAGAAGAGATTGAAGAACCAAAAGAGGACGCTCCAAAAGATTTGGAAAGACCAATTTATCCACCTAAGATTGATTTGGAAAAGCCACCACCTCTATTTCCTCAAAGACTTCATCAACAAAAGTTGGATAAGCAATTTTCAAAATTCTTAGAGATATTTAAGAAGCTTACCATTAATATTCCATTTGTTGAAGCCTTAGAACAAATGCCGAGCTATGTGAAATTTATGAAGGATATTAAGAGGAAGATTGAAGATAATGAGACAGTTGCACTTAGTGAGGAGTGCAGTGCAATAATTCAAAAGAAGCTTTCTGAAAAGCTTAAAGATCCTGGTAGTTTCACAATTCCATGTGCAATCAGAGACATATTCTATGGAAAAGCTTTATTTGATTTGGGTGCAAACACTAACCTTATGCCTCTATCAATATTAAAAAGACTGGGATTAGGAGAAATAATCAAAACTTTTGTAACTTTGTAATTAGTAGAGTGTTCGATCACAAATCCAAAAGGAGTTATAGAACATGTTTTGGTTAAAGTGGATCAATTTATCTTTCCTATTAATTTCATTGTGCTTGATATGGAGGAAGATAAAGAGATACCCATCATTTTGGGAAGACCTTTCCTAGCTACAGGCAGAGCAATGATAGATGTGCAAAAAGGGGAATTATCGATGAGGGTTAATGATCAAACTGTTACATTCAATATTTTGAAATCGTTGAAATATCCTGCAAGAGATAAAGATGATGAATGTTAAAAGATGGTGTTATAAGATATTTGATTGAATGTCATTTCAAGTCAACTTACGAAGAAAAACCTCAAAGAGAAGAATTGGAAGATAAGAAAGAAGAAGAGTTACATCATTCTAAAAACTTTTATGAGGAAGAATTAAATTATGTTGATGAAAATTTTGAATTATTGGATATGACTGAAAAAGATGAATTTTATGGTCCATCAATTGAAAAACCTCCCGAACTTGAGTTAAAAATGCTTCCTGTTCATTTCAAGTATGTTTTTCTGGGTGAGTCCTCAACCTTGTCTGTTATAATTTCATCTCAATTGACTGAAAAAGAAGAAGTGAGATTGCTTGAAATTTTAAAGAAGTACAAGAAAGCCTTCGGATGGATAATTGCTGATATTAAAGGAATCAGTCCTTCAATTTGTATGCACAAAATTCTTATAGAAGATAATTGCAAACCTCAGTTTGATCCCCAAAGAAGATTAAATCTTATCATGAAAGATGTTGTTAAGAAAGAAATTTTGAAGTGGTTGGATGTTGGAATTATCTACCCTATTTCAGATAGCGCGTGGGTTAGTCTTATTCACTGTGTTCCAAAGAAAAGAAGAGTAACTGTGACTGTTAATGAAAAGAATGAAATGATTCCAACAAGATAAGTTACAGGATGGCGAATATGCATTGATTATAGAAAATTAAATCATGCCACAAGGAAAGATCATTTTCCACTCCCATTTCTGGATCAGATGCTGGATAGATTGGCTGGGCATAAATACTTTTATTTTTTGGATGGATATACTGGTTACCACCAAATTCAAATTGCTCCTGAGGATAAAGAGGAAACTACATTTACTAGTCCTTATGGTACGTTTATTTTTAGAAGAATGCCCTTCGGTTTATGTAATGCCCCTGCTACATTTCAGAGATGTATGATGGCTATTTTCTGTGATTTGATTGAAAAAGGGATTGAAGTTCAGTGTTTGGAATTTAATTTGAATCATGTTTAGAACATTTGTCTAATGTTCTAAAATGCTGTGAAGAAACTAATTTAGTCCTTAATTGGGAAAAATATAAATTTATGGTAGCAGAAGGAATTGTATTAGGACATCGGATTTGAGAAAGAGGTTTGGAGGTAGATCCTGCAAAAATTCAATTTATCTCTAATTTACCTTACCCGAGCAATGTAAGGGGGAATTAGAAGTTTTCTGGGACATGCTAGATTCTACAGGCATTAGATCAAAGACTTTTCAAAGATTACTAAAACTTTATGCTATTTATTGGAAAAGGATGTAATTTTTTATTTTGATAATGATTGCCTAAAAGCTTTTGAAACATTAAAAGAAAAATTAATCACTGCACCTGCTATAATTTCACCAAATTGGGAAAAACCTTTTGAATTAATGTGTGATGCTAGTGATTATGTTATTGGTGCTTTTTTGGGTCAAAAATATGATTAAATTTTCAATGTTATTTATTATGCTAGTAATACTCTTAATGATGCTCAAATTAATTATACCACTACTGAGAAAGAGTTATTAGCTATAGTATTTTCCTTTGATAAATTTCAATCATATTTAATTGGAACTAAATATGTGGTGCATATTGATCATTCTGATATCAAATATTTATGAAGAAGAAGGATGCGAAACCGAGATTGATTAGATGGATTCTTCTTTTGCAAGAATTTGATTTTGGGATAGTAGATAGGAAGGGTTCTGATAATCAAATTATTGATCATTTGTCCAGTCTTGAAAATGAAAAATCTCTCTGTGATGCTGAAGAAATTAATAAACATTTTCCTGATGAAAAATTATTCACTGTTAATAACTGGCGTGTTCCATTGTATGCTGACATAGTAAACTTTATTATCAGTAATATTATACCCTAGGTTTGACATACCAGAAAAATAAGAAATTTTTGTCTACTAAGACTTATTTTTGGGATGACCCATTTTTATTTAAATAAGGAAATGATCTTATAATTCGAAGATGTATACCTTTGGAAGAGACTTATGAAATTATTCAAAAATTTCATGATTCTGATTATGGGGGACATTTTGGAGTTGAAAGAACTGCATATAAAATCTTACAATACTGGATTTTATTGGCCTACAATTTTTAAGGATGTGAATGCTTATATTAAAAATTGTGATAGATGTCAGCGTGTAGGCAATATTTCTAGAAGAAATGAGATGCCCCTCAATTATATGTTGGAAGTTGAAATATTTAATGTTTGGGGATTAGATTCCATGGGTCCATTTACACCATCTTTCAGAAATGTTTATATTTAGAAAGCAGCAGACTATGTTTCCAAATGGATTGAAGTTATTGCTTTACCTCGATGTGATGCTCAAAGTGTTGCAAAGTTTTTAAGAAATAATATATTTTACATATTTGGAATACCAATAGTAATCATAACTGATGGGAGAAGTCATTTTAAAAATGCGATTATTGAGAAGTTAGCAAAGAAATATCATATAAATCATCACATTACTATTACTTATCATCCTTAGACAAGTGGTTTGGTTGAATTATCCAATCATGAAATTAAAAGAATATTGGAAAAGACTGTTAATCCAAACAAAAAGGATTGGTCAATCAATCTAGATTATGCTTTGTGGGCCTGTAGGACTGCCTACATAACCCCTATAGGAATGTCCCCATATAGGCTGAGTTTTGGAAAAGCTTGTCATTTGCATATTGAACTTGAGCATAAAGCATATTAAGCTATTAAAGAGTTCAATTATAATTTGAAAGTTGCTCCTAAAAAGAGATTATTGTAACTAAATGAGGTTGAAGAGATAAGGAATGAATCTTATGAATATGCTAAGATTTATAAAGAAAAGATAAAGTCATGGCATGATCAGAAGATTCATAAAAAAAATCTTGTGCTAGGATAGAAATTTTTGTTGTATAATGAAAAATTGAGAAATTTTTCTGGAAAACATAAGTCCAGGTGAATGGGTCCATTTATTATGATAAAAGTTTATTCCTATGGAGCTGTGGATATTCAAGATCCTAAGACTGGAAAAATATTTAAAGTTAATGGTCATAGACTTAAACCTTATTTTTAAGTCGATCAACTTAAATCTAATGAGAATATGATGTTGGATCACTCAGAATAAGTTCTGGGTAAGATGTTAAACCAAACTTTTTGTGGGAGGCAACCCATAGTTATCGGTGTGCTTTACTTTATGTTTACTTTGTGTGCTTTGTTTGGTTTTTTTTTATGTTTTGGTGGTAGTATTTTGGAGTTTTTAAGTTACAGTAGTGCTTATTTGACCTTATATTATGACTTAGAGGAGTCAGAATGAAATTTTGGACATTTGGCAGACCTGTACTAAATTGAGCACTGGCGGCTAAGCGCCACCTAGTTAGCGCTTAGGTGTCAGAGTTATAAAGCATGTGATAAATGAGGTTCTATAAGCCTAGATCGCGGGGAAGTGGTTTTAGAAGTTATTTTGGAGTTTTAAAACGTTTAAGGGCAGTTTATGCACTTCTAAAGTCTATAAAAAGGCTCTAGATTAAGAAAAACACTTGCCCAAAGTCATATTTTCATTCCTGAGTCTTAAACACACTTGCCCCAATTCACAATTAAGAAAATGCCTAGATTTTCACATATTAAGGGTGATTAACTAAGTGGTTTAGTGCATTTTCTTAATTGTGAAAATCTGGGCACTAGCGGCTAAGTGCCAAAGTGCCAGCGCTCAAGCGCCAGATTTCATGGCTAAGCACCGAAGGCCTCGCATTTAGGCGTCGGTTCGCGAAAATTAATTTTAAGTAGCTAAAAACCTGAATATCGCCTTTTTTAACTACCACTATCGTCTTCAACCTCTGATTTTCATGAAAAAGGAGCCTAGGGCATCAATATATTGGATCATTTGAAAGATGATCTCAACAAAAATTGTTATATTTGGATTTCTTGAGGTAAGAGCACTATTCCTAAGTAAATTTTTTTTATTTTCACTAGGTATTTTGAGTACATTTTGGAGAATCCTAAAATCACTATTCATTGTGAAAATTTGAGGAAAAGGATGAGAAATTTCTTGGATTTAGTGGAAATTACTTTTGTAAGTTAATTTAGCAAGTTTAGTTTGATTTTGGAATTTATGGTGAATTTTTTCATAAATCTTTAGAGATGGCTCCAAAATCAAAGCGCGCGAGAGAGAAAACAAGATTTGATTCTGACAAGTTTGTTAGTTCAAGGGCTTAGGAACGATACGTCGACGCACTACAGTCACGTAAATTGATTCCTGAGTGTGTGTTCAGTAAGTCAGGAGAAGTTATTGAAGAGATGATTTCTAGAAGGAATTGGGAGAATTACTGTTGCTTCTCCGCTGTTATTGTTGTTTCTGTGGTCAGAGAGTTTTATGTGAATTTAATTGCAGCAGAAGAGAACTTACTGATGGTGAGGAGGCAAGAAATTAATTTTTCACCTGCAGTAATCAATACTTTTTATCGACTGCCTCCTGATATGTTTTGTTTCTATTCTAACTATCATCCTACTGAGGGAGACTTAGATGAGATAATGAAATTTCTGACTAATGGAAGAGGATTATGGAAGATAACTAATGATAGAAGATTCAATTTTCAGGCCTTTAAGTTAAGTGCCACTTCTAAATCATGTCATTATTTTATCTCATCTAAACTGTTGCCTTCAAGTCATACTAGTGAAGTTACAAGGCAAAGAGCTATGTCGAACTATTGCATTCAGTAAGAGAAGCCTATAGGTATTGGTGCAATCATATGATTATATTTTGAATTGTTCCAGATCTACCACTACTATTAGTATGAGATTTCCATCCTTGATTCATTCATTATGTGAACGGTCTGGTGTGAAATTTGAAACTTGGGAAGAGGTTCTTCAGCCTTTGAAACCAATTACTAGTGTAAATGTTAGAGCTTACACTATACATTCAGAGTTTGGCTGGAGAGGAGGATTTGGTAGGGCTTCTACTGCTTCTGCTTCTGCTGCTTCTACTTCCCATGCTACTACGTCGCGAGCTTCATCATCTAGTGATTCACAGACTAGTTTATTAAGAAAGATTTTGAAGAAGGTGAGTCTTACTCGTGAGCATGTTAGAGACATGGACGGTAAGATGGATAATATGGAAAAATATATTGTAAAACATGATGAATATGAGGAGAATTATCAGCATTATTTGGATAGAATGATTAGAGGTGATCTGAGTGATGAGATGCCCCCTCATTTATTCTATATACCTTATGTGTCATCCAAAGATTGGAACGAGCATGATGATGATGAGGAGGAGGATGATTAGTAGATTTGTTTTTCTTATGTGTTGCTGAGTTTCTGTTGATGTACTGATGTATGTTGTGTCTTATGTTTTATTTTGATGTTGTGATTATGGTGTGAACTTTGGTAGTATGCTGATTGTAGTTGGACTATTTTTATGCATATTCAGATGTATCTTTGTTGGATTGATATTCTATATGTTGCTTTGTGTGATAACTATGTAGTAGTAAATGTTTTAATGTGTATGTTGTGTCAGAGTTTTTATAATGTGTACTTTAATTCCAAAACTGTTAGGAGAATATGTAACACTATTAAAAACTATTATTTAAAAACTACATGATTAAAACTTTTCAAAATCTACTACTACCATTTGTTATCTAGTATTGGTGTGATTTCAGTTATTTTCAGTTGGTGTGCATTTTCTTTGAGAACCTCCACTACTATAGAAGTCATTTGAAATTTTTACTTTTCTTTTTATAAAAATTAAAAAAAAAATTGAATTTGATTTCTTTTTACTCCTGTTATTAAATTGTTATACTTGCATATTTATCATATTAAGATTCCTGCAAGCATGTTATATTAGTTTTTAATTCTCACCCATGTATCATTTCTTATGATTAAATATTTTATCCTAACTAAAAATTAAAGTTTGGGGGGGAGTTTTAAAAACAGAAAATTTTTCAAAAACCTAAAATTTTATTTGTTCTCAAGAATACTTAAAATTAATTTGATTTTTAATTGAAAACAATTATGTATATGAAGTTATACTAGGGGAACAAATATTTGAATATAGAAATGAATAAGCGAATTTAGTTAAAATTTATAGTAATAATGAAAAATTTAAAGTTAAAATTTTCTTAGTAAAGAAGTGTTAAATATACTTCAACTATCTTTAGTAAGAAATGTTTTATTTTTAGATAAATAGAAGATTTGACTTTTATTCTTTAAAGCTTAAATTTCTTTTATTGAGGAGTAATTTTCAAATACTATTATTATGATTTTTAAGTGAAAGATGTATATCAGACCTTTATTTTAAATGAAAGGGTGGAATTCAAAATCAGTAAAGGCCTATCCAGATACAGTAATCCTTGCCTTACAAAAAAAAAAGTATGTGAAAAGGGAGGAGAAGTTTGAGGATTTAAGGGTCTAATCAAAAATTGGTTCCATACCTAAAGTATAAGATATAAGTTATGAGAAAATCTAAAGCTTAAGGTTATAATATAGTAAGTAAAATTATTTTCAAATAAAGATTTTTAAGTGAGAAACATAAGTGTGTAAATCCTATATTTTAAAGAATCTACAAGTATTTCTGAATTAGAAAAAAACCTATATTTTACATTATCCTTTACCTAAGAACTTTCTAAACTTTAAGTTTGTCTTAATTACTGAAATTTTTTCAAAATTGAACTATTTCATTTCTAGAAGAAAATTTTGTTACCTTCCTAAGAAATTCATTACATATTTGCATGCTAAAATTTTCTATGTGATTAAGAGTCACTTGAGGACAAGTAATATTTTATGTTTGGGGAATTTTGATACACCTAAAATATATAGTGTTTTTATGCACATTTTTATATCTACTTTTGATGATATTGCACTTTAATGGAAGGTATTTTGTGTTTTTCTTGCAGGTATGATGAAAATGAGTGATTATGATGAAAGGAGCTACTCTGATATATCTACTTTTAATTGTTTTAGGTGTGTGATCCACTATTCAATATTTATATTTACAACTATGATATGAAAATTAACAACGGCACCAAAAACTTAATCCCGCACTGAATATATATATATACTGATGATTCTGTTATGGAAATTATGATTTATATTGTGGATACTATGCAAGTATACGTATCCTTATCAAGTAATATAGGGCTCTAATGGAGTCCTAGATATCGATCCCACAAGGAAGTTAGAGAATTTTAAAGACAACTTAAAGTAGATTTACTTACTAGTATAGTATACAGAAATTAAGAACACTTAGACCATAATAAATTAATGCTTAAAAAGTTGAATATAAGATTTCAGAAAAGTCTCTTTCTCCTTGTTTGAGAGAATTAAGTGAATAAAGAATTAAATGAGTTTTTTAATTGTATTGTGCCAAATAGGAGCATTCCTATTCTTTACCCTTTGGTCCAGGTGCAAAGAACATTGACTAGTCTTATATTTGGTTACTGAATCTACGGTTAGGCTGGGAGGATACCGACCGCCACTTCGTAGCTCCCACGTTCCCTCATCCGAGGGCTAACATCTACACTTCAGCTCCCAAACAATAGGACCGAATTGAAGATTTTAGTCTGTCACACTAAAATGTCCAATTCTACGCCCGATAGTTAATATTTCATTATTTATTTGTACCCTCCTTCCAAGGCTTTTGACTTCCCTGAATCTTGGATGTAATCTTTACTATATTTGATAATTCAACATATGTTAACAAATCAATTGGCCAGATTGAAAGTAAGTTAAGATTTAAGTAAAGATTAGCACAATTTCTATTTTCATATTTTTTTAGGCACAACTACTTTAATTCATCATTTCACAAAATCTCGATAACAAAGAGAAAGACTAAGGAAACTACTTAGAATGCATGGGAAAAATAACACAAATCATGGATTTCATTAAAGTTAACAAAAAATAAACAAAATATACTTATCTCAATTCTTCTCCCCAAGCAGACTTCTTGATGTTCCGTTGACTCTTCCTTCTAGTATAACATACTTAATTAAACTTACCAAGACGCTAAACACACTTAAATACTCTATCTACTCACTAGGATGACTCTATATAGAAACTTAAAGACTCTAGAATGCACACAACTGACTAAAATTCATCTCTATTTATAGAAGGAGTCAAATCTCCAAAGGTTGCTTAAGCACCTCTTCAAAAAGCGTCCAGGTTCAATGTATCTGGCTCAATTCAACTGTCTCGCCATCGGCGAGATCGATCTCGCCTTCGGCGGGCTTCTAGAAAATGGATAAACTGCGTGATCTCGCTGTCGGTGGGCTTAATCTCGCCATCGGCGAGTTCCTTATAATATATTCAAAACTTTTGGGAAAAACTCGCCGTCGGCTGCCTTTTCCTCGCCGTCGGCGGGATAGTTGACTTTTCATCTATTTCAGTTCTTTTTGCTCCAAATTTACTTCTTTTCGTGTGTTTTGCTTTTATTACTTATAAATCTTCATTCCTACAATAAAATAAAGAAATACCTTTCTTTAAAGTGCAATTTCATATAAAATTGGTATAAATTTCTCAATACATTTTTCTGTGATCAAAATCCCCCAAACTTAACTATTACTTGTCCTCAAGTAATTTTAATATTAAATAAAAATAATGATTATTTGTAATAAAACTTTTAATTCAGAAATACTATGAATTAGATTTAAATAAATACTATAATAAAGTTTAATAGAAATATTTTTAGATAATTAAATTAATTCTATAGATATAAGGCTATTTAGTCATCAAGTTTAAGATTTCTAGTCTTCTATTTATTTCAAGAATGACTATATTTGAAATATTAAATTATATAAAATATTCAGATGATAGGAAGTTCATGAAAACACTACTCAGTAAAATACCAATCCATATATATATAAGTTTAGAAATATAACTGAGTTTTCCTTTTAGATTGATTCAAATGAAGCCAATTTTTGATAAGGCATCTCCTTAAGCTTCTCCTCACTTATATTTCTCATTTTCATTTGGATTGATTTTCAATCCAATATATATATTTTTTTTCTTTTATCTTTTCTTTTCATGGATTGATTTCCAATCCTTCTTTTTCTTTTTCAAGTGAGGTTTACTGTTTTCAGATAGCCTGTTAATGATTTTGTACTTCATTTTTCAATTTCCTAAATTTGAAACTTGAAATATTTCCTTACTTAATATATATTTCAAAGCTTTTACTTCATTGGGTTTCAATCTTTTCTTTCTTAACTAAATATTTAAGAATTTCATATTTTAAAATATAGTTTTCCTTACTTTATATAGTTAACTATATTCTTATCCTTTTAAACTGAATTTCGTAATCTATAAAATTAGTTTAATTACTAGAAATATTTTATTCAACTTTTTATAATAATTAGATAAATTAATTCTAGTTGCTGAATTAAAATTACTATAGTAAATCATTTTTATAATAATTTTGAAAATGTAAATTGAGAACAATTTAATAATTAAATTTGTGTTTTTCCCTTCCCCCAAACTTAAGTTTTTCTATGTAATTATAAATGGTGAAAAGGAAAATATACTGCAAATTTAAATCATACATTTTAGCTTTAGGTATTTTTCCTTTGAAGTTCTGCAGGCTTTTTCCATTACTTAATTAACCTGTACTGTTAGTATTTTTCTACACATATAATATTTAAAAGAAAGTGCTGGGTAAAGAAGTTTTTAATAAGTACAAAATACTTAACATAACTCATACTTAATCTACTGCTAAACATACAATTGACTACTCCATTTAAAAGTCACAATAACAATTTGAAACATTAAAATTTACAAATGATATATAATTTTAACAATAAAATCCAAAAGTCAAATATGACATCACAATCAGGGTTATAAAATAAACATAAATTTTAAAGTTCCACATAAATCACATAAACAATCATCCAACATAACAGTTAAACTTCATAATTAAAACAACTTAAACAAATAAAAATAATCATCAAATCTAAAATCTAATCTCCTAAATCAAAATCCCAGGCCACGTCATCGCTTCCTTGATCTGCAGGTGGAGTAGGCTGATATTGAATGTATCGAGGGCACTCAGGGAATACAACATCGAGTTCTCCTCTCCTGTACGACTCTCAGCATCGTAATAAGCTCTCTCATAACCAGAGTGTCTCTAGAGATACTCACTGTCATAATCATGTCGCCTCTCCAAACCTCCAATCCAGTGATCAATATGCTCCAATTTCTCTTCTATCTTCTTAAAAGTCTTTCTCTACAGGGTCATCTCATTCATCAGATCATGAAGGGTAGGGGAACTGTAAGTAGGAGGGTCATAACTTATAGAGGGAATATCTCTACTCGAAGAAGGTACATAACTCCTAGTCCCAGATCTCCATCCTTCGTGGGATTCATATTTCTTTATATTAGCCGGAGTAATGGGTTTCATTGGCTCCACCCATTCCTCATCATCTCTCGCCTCTACCCCAGATAATTGGCAGAGTGCATAAATCAAACCAGGGTGTCCTAGTCCTCCTCCACTCTCACTTCTTGCAGTGGCTAATATATTCTTATAAATTATACTTCCCACATTTATACTCTTTCGATTCTGAATACAGAAATTCAGAACTGCTCTATCTCTTGTTACCTCACTATGGTGATAGGTGGGTAACAATGTAGAACAATTAAAATAATGTCAGGCTTTAGATAATGCATTCAGCATAGAAAGAGGGAAGTTTACCCATTCACACTGCTTGATTTTCCAAACTCCTTTCCCATCAGTGAGAAATTTGATTACTTCTTCCAGCGTCCTTCCATTGTTCCAAAAGTATCATACTCGCTGGTGTATAAGTCTCGTACTTCATAGAATGAATTAATCCTTGCAGGATTGAAATTGACTAAAAATCCTCTCACCTTGATTGGTGCATCTTCTATCGCTGTCAGATTGGCATAGAATTTTTTAACTACTTCCACTGCAGCTCTATTTATTGTGTAATAGAAGTTCTCCCATCCTCTTGCTTTTATTATTTGTTCCACTTCTCCTCCTAGAATTTTTAAAAACTCGATCTTGAATACATTTCCTGGCTTCAATGTTGTGAAAATATCTTGACTGTGCCCTTGCATTCACAAATCGGTTTTCGTCGTAATCCAATCGTCTTCTTTGTCGTGGAGCCATTTTTTCGATCTATCAAATTTTATAAAAATCTCAACTAAAGTCCAAAATATTATTAAAATGGCTTCTTAATGTTACTAAAATCAATCTAAATTGAATTCCATGAATTTCTTCCAAGTCTTTTCTTCACATTTCAAAATTTTTCCAAAATCCTCAATGTAGAAGAAATTCATGCTGAAAATAAAAAATTTTTACATAGGAGTGAAGCTCTTACCAAGGGAAGATGAAATCCGGCGTCAAAATGTGTTGAAATCACTTCAAATCAAAGATCCCACAAGCCCTAGGTCAGTTTTTTTGAAGTTTTGAGGAAGGGGACGATGAATAGTGTCAGTTGACCGGTCAAAATATAGTGTTTTTCGGGATTTCGTTGTCGGCGAGCTAATTAATTCACCAAGGCCAAAGTTTCGGGAAAATCTTGCGTCAGCGGGATCGTTCTCGCTGTCAGCAGGCTTTTCCTCGCTGTCGGAGGGATTTTTCTCGCCGTCGGTGGGATTTCCATATTTTTAATATTCAACTTTTCAATTATATTCAACTTAGATTAAGCCTTGTTCATTGTTCCAGTCACTTAATTTGATATATTTTTCTAAGATTAGATATTCTACTGACTCATATAAGGTTTACACAATACTATTAGTATAACTTTATAATTGAAATCCATGAAATTACAACTTCACATACTATAGAATTAACAACTGACTTAAAAATCCAAACTCACATAACTCAGCATTGCAATCCACACCACAGTACTCAAAATGCTGAGACTAAACAAACAACATACAATCTCATCTAAACTGAGATTATCTAAGTAAAGTTCAAATTATATCAAAAAACTAAATTCAAATCAACACACATACATATAGTATGAGTAGAAAATTCTGCTACTCATCGGAATCTGAACTGACCTCTTCTCTGATGTTTCTAATAGAACGCAGGTGCACAAACAAATTATAGAAAGGTCAGTAAGGGAATTCTGCAGTAGAATCTTCTTCAATCCACCCTTTCTGTCTCAATAATTGTATAAAACCCGTCTCCAGATGTCTTGTATGGTCAAAATACTCCTTCATTCTCCAATGGATGTGATCGAATAAATCAAAGATATTATCAATAGAATTCATCACATTCTGTAGTTCCTTTTCCAATCCTTTAAGTTTCCTTAAAATGAGGTTTGTTCTATCAGTCAGGGGCCTAATTAAAGGATTGTTTTGAGATGCTTGATCAGAAATAATTACTGTTTCATCATTGTCATCCAATGTAGGAAACATATCTGTCGGATCTAGTGGTTTCCAAGGCAATAATACTTTTTCCCAATCTTTGTAGGAAACTTGGTACTAACTACATAAAGCAAATATAGTTGATGGGTGTCCAAGTCCATGAATCGACCCATGCACAATTAATCCTAATGTAGACTTCACAATGATAGATCCAACATCGATAGGTAATCCATATTGAATATAGTAATTTAAAATTGTGCATTCCTTAGAGACTTTATTTACCCTCATAGTGGGTAATAACTTTGATGAAATAAAGAAATGCCAATGCTTAGAGACGGGGTTAAGAAGTGACACAGAAAAACTAACATACCCGTCTTCTCATAATTCCCAATCGTCAGGTTCGTCGGTCAGATATCTGTAGATCTCATTCATATTGTATCTTGTAGGAACAAAATTTGAATAGTGGCAAACAGGGGTATTTTCTATCGAATATAATTCATTTATTCTGGATGGAGTGAAAGTTACCCATCTGCCTCTTACGTAAACGCTTCCGTTATTGATTGCATGCATATTAGAATAGAATTCCTTGACTACTGGAATGACTACAGCAGATGTTGTATAGCAGAATACCTCCCAACATCGCTGAACAATCGTTTCCTCAATTGCCGTCGTTGAATTCTCCATTCCCCTGTTTACGAACCCTCTTTCCTTAATAATTCGCTTTTTCATCAAAACCTTATTAAATAAACGCTGAGCCTCAGAACTGACAAATTTCCTTCGATTAAAAACTCTGGATTTCGTGGCTTCTAGTGTATTGGGGGCCATAATAGATTATTTTGGAGGGGCTCTAATCGTTTCTAGTGAAGGAATGGTGTAAATAATGAGTTCTAAACATTTTGTAGTGAATATGATAGGTTAGAACCGCCCAAAACTGCAAAATAACTCTTAAAAACCACTTTTTAACTATCTCGCCGTCGGCGGTAACGATCTCGCCATCGTAGGGATAGTTAATATATTTAAACTGAATTTGGGCACGCCAATCTCACTGTCAGTGGGATCGACCTCGCCTTCGGCGAGATTAGGTAAATTTGCCCAATTTCACTCCATTCTGAATATTTTTTGATTTCTTCGTATAGATTCAAATTTGTGATGATTTTAAAAAGTAAAACGAGTAGTAGAATTTATTCTATTTTTTAATTTTCAATAACATTAATAAATAGATCATAATAAAAAACTACTATGGGTTGCCTCCATTAAGCGCTTGGTTTAACGTCGTCAGCCCGACCTAATTTAGTTAGTAATCAGGTTGACTGAGCATTAAAACCTCTTTAAAATTTGGTCTTCTCCCTTCAAAATAAGGTTTTAATCTGTGTCCGTTTACATTATATCTATGTCCAGTTTTTGGATCTTCAATTTCTATAGTTCCGTAATGAAAATATTTGAGTTATAGCGAAATGCCCTAACCATCGAGATTTCAATTTCCCAGAAAATAATTTTAATCCTGTATTATAAAGCAAAACTTCTTGTCCTGGCTCAAAATTCTTCAAGTTAATCTTTCGATCATGTCATAATTTCATTTTTTCTTTATAAATTCTATCATTATGATAAGATTCATTTCTTAATTCTTCTAATTCATTCATTTGCAATAATCTCTTCTCACCAGCTTCTTTCAGATTGTAATTAAATTCTTTAATTGCCCAATAAGCTTTATGTTCTAATTCAACTAGTAAGTGGCAAGTCTTTCCATAAATAAGCCTGTAAGGAGTCATTCCAATCGGAGTTTTATAAGCAGTCCTGTATGCCCATAATGCACTGTCTAGTCTTATAGACCAATCCAATATATTAGGGTTTACAGTCTTTTCTAAAATACGTTTAATTTCTCGATTAAAAACTTCAGCTAATCCACTGGTTTGTGGATGATAAGCAGTTGATATCTTATGAATAATGTTAAATTTTTCTACTAATTTGTGAATATATTTATTTCTAAAATGAGATCCTCCGTCGATGATAATCACTCTCGGCATTCCAAATCTAGTAAAAATATTTTTCATTAGAAACTTTGAAACACTCTTAGCATCACATCGAGGTAAAGCTTGTGCTTTAATCCATTTAGAAACATAATCAACATCAACTAATATATATGAGTTTCCAAATGAAGGAACAAATGGTCCCATAAAATCTAATCCCCAAACATCAAAAATCTCTACTTCTAATATAAAATTTAGAGGCATTTCACTTCTTCTAGATATATTAACTACTCGTTGGCATTTATCACAAGTTCTAATATATCTATAAACATCTCTAAAAAGAGTAGGCCAATAAAATCTAGATTGTAAAAATTTATAAGCAGTTTTATCTGTTCCAAAATGTCCTCCAAAATCAGAATCATGTCATTTCTGAATGATTTGTTCTGTTTCTTCATAAGGCACGCATCTTCTAATTATAAGATCCTTACATTGCTTATATAAATATGATTCATCCCAAAAATATGTTTTAGCATCATGAATGAATTTTTTCCGTTGTTGCAAAGTTAACATAGGTGGTAAAATATCACTTACAATATAATTTACTATGTCAGCATACCATGGTATTTTCCACTCATTTATATTATATAGTTGTTTGTCAGGAAAACTGTCACTAATTTCATTATCAGTGTCAGATAATTCATTATATTCTAGCATTGATAAATGATCTGCAATTTGATTATCAGTTCTCTTTTTGTTAATGATTTCAAAATCAAATTCTTGTATTAGTAATATCCATCTAATTAATCTTGATTCGGAATCTTTCTTTTGCATTAGATAATTAAAGCAGAGTGATCAGTATGCACAATACATTTAGCTCCAATTAGATAAGGCCTAAATTTATCAAAAGAATAAACAATTGCTAATAGCTCTTTTTCAGTAACTGTATAATTTATTTCAACATTATTAAGAGTTTTACTAGCATAGTATATAACTTGAAAATTTTATCATATCTTTGCCCAAGTACTACTCCTATAGCATAATCACTAGCATCACACATAAGTTCAAATGGTTTCTCCCAATCACGTAAAACTATTATAGGTGTTGTGATTAATTTATCTTTTAATAATTCAAAAGCATTTAGGCATTCAGTTGTGAATTCAAATTTCTTGTCCTTTTCTAAAAGTTGGCATAGAGGTTTAGTAATTTTTGAAAAATCTTTTATGTAGAGTCTGTAGAATCCAGCATGTCCAAGTAAACTTCTTACCCCTTTTACTGTAGTTGGAGGTGGTAATTTAGCTATAACTTGAATTTTTGCAGGGACTACTTCCATGCCATTTTTCAAAATTTTATGCCCTAATACAATTCCTCCTACAACCATAAATTGACATTTCTCCCAATTTAGAACTAAGTTAGTTTTCTTGCATGCCTCTAATACTTTTTCAAGATGATTCAAACATGCGTCAAATGACGTTCCAAATACAGAGAAATCATCCATAAATACTTCTATTCCATCATCAATTAATTTACTAAATATAGACATCATACCTCTCTGGAATGTTGCAGGTGCATACATAATCCAAAAGGCATTCTTCGAAAAGCAAATGTTCCATAAGGACTAGTAAATGTAGTTTCCTCTTGATCCTCAGGAGCAATATGTATCTGATGATAACCGGTATATCCATCTAAAAAATAAAAATATTTATGTCCACTAATCTATCCAACATTTGGTCTAGAAATGGTAATGCGAAGTGATCTTTCCCGGTGGTCGCATTTAATTGTCTATAGTCAATACATATACGCCATCCAGTAACTTGTCTTATAGGTATTAAATCATTATTTTCATTAGCATTAACGGTCACTCCTCCTTTCATAGGAACACAGTGTATTGGGCTTACCCAAGAACTGTCCGAAATAGGATATATAATACCATTATCTAACCATTTTAATATTTCTTTCTTGACTACTTCTTTCATTATTGGGTTAAATCTCCTTTGAGGATCTATTCTTGGCTTATGTTCATTATCTATAATAATTCTGTGCATACAGATTGAAGACTAATTTCTTTAATATCTGCTAAAGTCCAACCAAAAGTTTTCTTATATTTTTTTAATGTGTCTAACAGTTTTTGTTCTTGTGATTCATTCAATTCGGTTGATATAATAACTGGTAGGGTTGAATAGTTACCTAAGTAAGCATATTTTAAATGATTAGGTAAAATTTTTAATTCGAGTTCAGGAGGTCTAATAATTGACGGAACTATATTCTTTTCAGTGTTTTTAGTATTATCCAATATTTCAAATTTTTCCTGCATATAATCCAGTTTTTCATTATCTGCTTCTTCAATTAATTCAGTATTTTCTTTTTCTAACTTTTTTTCATAATATCTTTTAAAATGTTCATTTTTCAAATGTTCAAGTATTTTCATTTGAAAACATTCACCATCTTTTTCTAAAGCAGGATATTTCATTGATTTTGCTATGTTAAAAGTTACTTTTTAATCGTTTACTCTAATAGTCAATTCTCCTTCCTGAACATCAATCATAGCTTTTCCAGTGGCTAAAAAGGGTCTTCCTAATATTATGGGTATTTCTTTATCTTCTTCCATATCTAAAACAATAAAATCTTCCGGGAAGATAAATTTATCCACTTTTACTAACACATCTTCAATAACTCCCTTAGGATAAGTCATAGAACGATCAGCTAACTGAAGAGTTACTGAACTAGGTGAAATTTCTCTTAATTCTAATCTTTTGAAAATTGATAGAGGCATTAGATTAATGCTTGCTCCTAAGTCACACAAAGCTTTTCCATTAAATTTTTCTCCAATAGCGCAAGGTATAGTGAAACTATCAGGATCTTTTAATTTTTCAGAAAGCTTTTTCTGAATAATTGCACTACACTCTTCGCTAAGTGCAACAGTTACATTATCTGTGAATTTTCTTTTTCTATTTAAAATATATTTCATAAATTTTACATAATTAGGCATTTGTTCTAATGCTTCTACAAAAGGAATATTTACCGTTAATTTTTTTAAAAATTTCAAGGAATTTAGCAAATTACTTATCTTTTTTATGTTGCTTTAGTCGTTGAGGAAATGGTGGTGGTGGTTTTTCAATAGATATTTTCATAGGGATCAATGGATATTCTAAATTTTGATCTTGCTGATCCTTTTCTTTTTCGATTTCCACTTCCTCATTTTTACTTTCTGTTTCTTTCTGAATTTTAGTTTCTAACTCTTTTACACTTCGTAATTGTATCACTTTAATTTGCTCTTTTCCTTGGTATTTCGGATTTATTTCCACATTACTAGGGAAAGTTCCAGGAATTCTATTGTTAAGCGCGGTAGAGATATGTCCAAGTTGAGTTTCAATATTTTTAATTGCTGTTCCTTAATTTTGTAATTGATTTCCTTGAATTTTAAATTGATTTCCTTGATTTTGCGAGTGCTAACCCATACTTAATATTAATTCTTCTATACATAACTTCTTATCTTTAAATTGAGTGTTATTAAATCCAGGTGGATAAGAAGGTTTATAATTCGTATTTCCTTGATTAGGTGGATTTTCTATAGAGTTGTTCATCCATTATTGATTAGTTGTATTGTTATTCCAATTAAAATTTGGATGAATCTTCCAATCAGGATTATAATAATTCGCATAAGGATTATTGGGTCTATTATTAATAGCATTTATAATTTCATAAGGAGATTGAGAATCTAAATTTGTCCAGATGAGTTTTCTTCTAATATAGTAGGAGAGTAATTCATTACAAAATGATCTAATTTCTATGATATAGCAGGAATTTGAGAAGTTAACATAGATATTGCATCATTTTCATGAACACTAGCTATCTTTTTAGGATTTATTCTTTCAGCAGGCCATTGAAAATTATTAGTAGACATTTCTTCGATTAACGCATAGGCTTCATCAAATGGTTTTGATATTAATGAACCTCCAGCAGCAGCATCAATGATTGATCTAAGAGATTCTACTAATCCATTGTAAAAAGTTTGTATAATTAAACAATCTGGTAATGCATGATGTGGGCATTTCCTAAGAAGTTCTTTAAATCTCTCCCAAGCTTCATATATGGATTCTCCATCAAACTGACCAAAAGATGTTATATCATTTCTAAGTTTTACAGTTTTCGAAGGAGGAAAATATTTGGATAGACATTTTTGTGATAATTCTCCCTAAGTTTTAATAGATTCAGGTGCTAATGAATTTAACCACATCTTAGCCTTATCCCTTAAAGAAAAAGAAAAAAAGCCTAAGTCTAATAGCATCATTAGATACTCCTTCATATTTAAAAGTAGCACATAGTTCCAAAAAATTAGCAGGATGTAAATTAGGATCTTCATTAGGTGAACCACTAAATTGATTATTCTGTACCATTTGGATAATTGCAAGTTTAAGTTCGAATGAGTTAGCAGCTACATCAGGGTTTGAAATAGTTAGATGAATTTCATCTAATGTAGGGTTGGCATAATCTCTAAATGGTCTTTATTGTTTTATATTTTCAATTTCTGGATTATTTGCCATTTGTGTTAAATTTATAATTTCTCTCTTTTTTTTCTAATTCTTTTAATTGTGCGCTCTAATTCTGAATCGTAAGGTATTAAATTTTCGTTTTCCAAATTTACGCATACAATTTTTAAGTAAAATTTAAAATAGTTTGTTACTCTAGTAATTTTTTTTAATAATTCTATTAATTACCTTAATAATTACTTTACTTCCCCGGCAACGACGCCAAAAACTTGATTCACTATTCGATATTTATACTTACAACTATGATATGAAAATTAGCAACGGCACAAAAAACTTGATCCCGCACTGAATATATATATACTGATGATTCTGCTATGGAAATTATGATTTATATTGTGGATACTATGCAAGTATATGTATCGTTTTCAAGTAATATAGGGCTCTAATGGAGTCATAGATATCAATCCCACAAGGAAGTTAGAGAATTTTATAGACAACTTAAAGTAGATTTACTTACTAATCTAGTATACGGAAATTAAGAACACTTAGACTATAATAAATTAATGCTTAAAAGGTTGAATATAAGATTTCAGAAAAGTCTCTTTCTCCTTGTTTGAGAGAATTAAGTGAATGAAGAATTAAATGAGTTTTTAAATTGTATTGTGCCAAATAGGAGCATTCCTATTCTTTACCCTTTGGTCCAGGTGCAAAGAACATTTACTAGTCTTATGTTTGGTTACTGAATCTGCGGCTAGGCTGGGACGATACCGATTGCCACTTCAGAGCTCCCACGTTCCCCCTGCCTGAGGGCTAACATCTACACTTCAGCTCCCAAACAATAGGACCGAATTGAAGATTTTAGTTTGTCACACTAAAATGTCCAATTCTACGCCCGATAGTTAATATTTCCGTATTTATTTGCACCCTCCTTCCAAGGCTTTTGACTTCCCTGAATCTTGGATGTAATCTTTACTATAGTTGATAATTCAACATATGTTAACAAATCAATTGGCCAGATTGAAAGTAAATTAAGATTTAAGTAAAGAATAGCACAATTTCTATTTTCATATTTTTTATGCACAACTACTTTAATTCATCATTTCAGAGAATCTCGATAACAATGAGAAAGACTAAGGAAACTACTCAGAATGCATGGAAAAAATAACACAAATCATGGATTTCATTAAAGTTAACAAACAATAAACAAAATATACTTATCTCAATTCTTCTCCCCAAGCAGACTCCTTGAAGTTCCGTTGACTCTTCCTTCTAGTACAACATACTTAATTAAACTTACCAAGACACTAAACACACTTAAACACTTTATCTACACACTAGGATGACTCTATATAAAAACTAAAAGACTCTAGAATGACACACAACTAACTAAAATTTGTCTCTATTTATAGAAAGAGTTAAATCTCTAAAGGTTGCTTAAGCACCTCTTCAAAAAGCGTCCATGTTCAATGTATATGGTTATATTCAACTGTCTCGTCGTCGGCGGGATCGATCTCGCCTTCAGCGGGCTTCTAGAAGGTGGATAAACTGCACGATCTCGCTGTCGGCGGGCTCGATCTCGCCGTCGATGAGTTCCTTATAATAAATTCAGAACTTTCGGGAGAAACTCGCCGTCGGCGGCCTTTTCCTCGCCGTCGGTGGCCTTTTCCTCGCCGTCGGCAGGATAGTTCACTTTTCATCTATTTCCGTCCTTTTTGCTCTAAATTCACTTCTTTTCATGCATTTTGCTTTCATTACTTATAAATCTTCATTCCTACAATAAAATAAAGAAAATACATTTCTTTAAAGTGCAATTTCATATAAAATTGGTATAAATTTCTCAATACATTTTTCTGTGGTCAGTGTGATTGGTTTGTTTTAGTGTGGATTGATTTGTTTATTGATGTTGTTGGATGTTTGGATTACTAGTAGATTAATTTGATTGTTGTGTATCATGAGGGGAGGTGATTCCTTACATTCTCAATATAGCAAGACTTGTATATGCTATTTTGTAGTAGTTGGAATAATGAGTACATTACGACTTAGTTCTATAACAGACTTGAGGATTAAGTGGAGACATGATCAATTTGGATATAGAATAAGTCCATCTAAATCATGTTAATTCCTTTATCTGACTTTTTTTTCTTTAATAAGGTTTAAGAAAGTAGTTGAAGAATAACCCAACCATGGCCTTACACTACCTTTATAACTGTTATGGGGGTTGATTAATGGGATAAGGTGATGCCTTAGTTTGGTGCTTGTGAGTCAATATATCAGGGGTAATCATGTTCATGGGATTATAATCTGTAAAAACATTTAAAAGTACCTAATTAATTTATGAAGTGATTCTGTTAGAATTGGAAGTAACAAAAGGAGGTGTTATGAGATGGAGCAAAAATTGACCTCATTTATCAAGTGTGTTTGTGTTTGTGTTACAGCAATATAGAGGACATGGGAAACACTTAGATATATATTATTATGTTGATACCTGTTATCCTAGTTACTTTTCCTTAGTTCAATTTCATTCTGGCATGTTTAGGTTGTTCTGTCCTACGTATCTTTGCAAATGTTCTAATAGACATTTATGGCAGATAGAATTTCTGAACTCTTTCTCTTCCTTCTTATACTTTCTGTACTAAATGTTAAACATGTCAACATTTAAGTTTGGATGAGTAAGATAAACTTTAGAAATTAAGCTTTATTTATCCTCAATATGCTATATTTAAAAATCATTTTGAAATAACCTATGGTATGTCGTGTTATCTTGAGAGAATTATATTTTTGATTCTATGAATGTTATAGTAGACTTAAGTTTAATTTTTTTGGTGATAAGGCGTAGTTCTAGAGTTAAGATATTTAATATATGGGGATAGGGATATGCTTTTACTGTTTATAGTAGGAAAAATTATATTTTTGAAATACTAGGAATCTTAGATTTACACTTTAAAAAGAATTGTAACTCTATGAATAATCATTATTAAAAATAATACACATTATCAGGTAACTAAATGTGAGAAGTTTTCAACTTTAGGAAGAGAGTAGTGAAGTTCAAAATCATTAAAGACTATCTGATATAGTAATAATTACATAAAAGAGTAATGATTAAATAAACACTAAAAGAAAAGGAAAAGGAAAGTAAATAGAAAAAGAGAAAAAAAGAAAGAAAAGTAAAAAAAAAATATGTGTGGAGAAGCTTGAGAAGATGCATAATTAAAATTTGGTTTCTCTTGAATCTTCTTGACGAAATTGGTTTCACCTGAATTATCTTAATGAAAGAAACCTAATTACACTTCTGAGCTTACTATTAATTTTAAATGTTAGTCAAATCTTTACTAATAGAGTTCTCATATAATTTTATCTTTTAATTCTTTTAGGCTTCCTAAGTCTGACAAATTACAACTATTTCCAGAATGAATAGAAAATCTGATTTTCTAACTTGATTACTAAATATTATTTTACCCTAGTTCTAGCACGAGTTATTGAAAAATATTCTAAAGGTACACTATCACATTTGTTAGGCAAAACTATAAGAATCTTTAATGAAACTCACAACCATAAGTTAAAGCATTTGGTTTAAAAACTAATAGAGTCACACACGCCTAAAAATGACTATTTTTCATATACATTTTATGCTCATTTTTAATGATATTGTACTTTAAATGAAGTTATTTTGTGTTTTCTTAGTTTTAGGTACAAGAGATGGAGTTTTGGAAAAAAATGGAGCAAAAATGGAACATAGAAGAAAAATTAACATGAGGCCTTATCCTCTGCTTCTAGAAGACTGGAACGTAGGTGCCACAGTTAATTTTTTTTTTTAAATAAAACTAGGTTAATTTTGAAGGGGCATCTGAAGTGACTCTTGAGGATCTCAAAGGTTATTTTAAGGGTGGGTCTCTTTGAGTGGCTCGCTCTCTCTTGGTCAGAAGAGGAAACTTTTTGGCATTTCTATGTCCTCGAATTCTCCAGGAAGACCGAGAGGTCTTAGATAGTAAGGGATGGTATGAGCATTGCTTGGATCAGCAGGATAATTTGTTCGAGTGATATTCATCTTTCTTTCAGATGGGAAAAACTAAATGTTGTGTTCTTCAATATTTTTTACTTGTTATAAACATATATCTAATGGATTTGTATTAATTTAATGAAGTTTTCTATTTTGTTAAACATTCTTTGTAAGTAGAGTTCCTTTACAATTCACTTGTAATGCATATGTTGAATGTGTAGGATGTCATAATGCTTTTTCAATTGATTTTTAAATTTTAATGTGATGTTTTTATTTCTGTGCTTCATTTACCTTTTGTACTGGCCATACGAATTTTTAAATTTTATATTCACCATAAAGACTCGAGAGAGCTATGACATGAACAACTAGGAAGAACCACATTGTAATTATGGATGAAGGAAATGTAGTCCAAAGATACAATGCAACTGTCGGCACTATTTTTAGGTTGTGTTGTATTTTTGAAAAAGGGGTCGCCTAACAGAAATTATCAGCGAATTTTAGATTTTAAATTTAATTTAAATATATATATATATATAATTTAGAAAGTAGCATTTGATTTTGAAAATAATTTTAAGTTTGAGATTGAACCAATCTCACATCCCAAATAGTTTATATAAACGAGCACCGCACCATAAACCGTGTATCTATCCCTAAAGATAGACACACCGCTCGACGGTGGAGCTCGATCAAATAAACTAGGAGTTTTGTGACATCCGTTTGGTCCGCGAACCAATTTTATAAGCCGACAAATTCCCCCGCTTAATATGAAAGTATTAAACAGGTTTATATTACTCCGAGTTCTTTAAAATTCCCTATAAGGGCAAGCCCCTATAGTTAATTACATCTTAAGTGACGGGAATCACCTAAGAAAACTCTCGATAATAACCAATAATTCGCTCTCAAGAATTTCAAAGTTTAAAGTTTTCAAAGATCGATTTTCGGAATTTCAATAGTGGAATGGATCAAACTTGGAACATTTTGTTTTGTGAATCCAAAGGAAGAAAGGTAGGAGAAATCACCGATTCGAAGTGAACTTCGTAATTTCCCCGACTATCCTATCGTTTCGTCTCGAGTTTAGGAAAGTCCTAATGTTTATTTAGTATTTCAATCTTCGCTAATTTTAATTAATTAGGGCTTATATTTGTATGATGAAATCAAACAAATAATCTCGGAAGATGTGAGGGTTTATTGTCGTATCGGACGACTACCTCGGAATCCTAAGACCGGTTAGGGCTTAATTTGCAATGCAAATGCCTAACGAAGAGTCGAGGATTTATGTTGCACTGTGCAAGCTACCTCGAAGTCCTATGGCTTTGTTGTTTAATTCTAAGAAGGTTTTTGTCAAGTAGGTTCAAGTTTTGTTGATGACGATGGCCGTGCTCGCCCACCATGCTCCAAGCTCCTTGTTGTTGCAGAGGTTTAGTTTTAGAAATCATAAATCGGGGGATGAGAAAAGTGTTTTGGTTTAGAGAAGTCTTAATTTTCCAAGTGTTCTTGTATTTCGATTAAAACAAATCTTAAAGTTGATTATAACGACACGAGGTTAAGATCCCACGGCTCCATCCTTCCGGCATCATTATTTTTATCGGATTCACTTAGTCCGTATGAATTTGCTAAACTCAACCGAATGAGTTCCACACTTTCATTTAGACCGTGGAAATCCCGTTAGCAACACGTAGGTTACATCATCCGAGGTATTCCCGATCATCCAACAGTGACGTTTTAATTTAGTTGCAATTGTAGTTTCGTGTTCTCGTTTGTGATTAAATTTTGAGTTGTTTTATATTTTGAAATGTTGTGCGGTGAATTTTATCTTCGCAATGACTTTTAACTTAGTTTTGGTTTCGCTTTTAGTGACTATCCTAAAGGTGTGGGTTTTCATGCAACAGATTGTCTTATCATGCAAGAAAAAATAAATGCATTTCGCAATAAAGTAAGTCACAAGAAGGTAAATTGCGAGAAAGTAAATTGCAAGAGAGTGAATCGCAATAAAATAAAAGCGTACCCGGAGGGTCTTCCCGTCATCCCAAGCCGCACTTAAAACAAAATTAGAATATTTAAGCAAGTTCCTAGGTAAAGCTAAGGGAAAGGTTATGGTTTTCTACCAAATTCCTAATCCTATAGCTAGTCATCTCCTATGACGTCTAGGTTCTTTGTGTTTTTGTTTGAAAACGATTTTCTTCATCAAAGAACAATTAAATTCAATTGTTTTATAAATATCCTATCATATCAGGAAGTGCTTAAGAAGAATCTTAAACATCTTTTCAATATTTCTAGGATTGCTTTAAGTCCAAATGAATTTAATTATATAAATGAATCAATCGTCCGAGGTTTTCAAGTTTTATTAACTTCGCCTAATGAATTAAGACATTCGAATATCCTATGAGTGAAGTAAGACTTCATTTAATGTTTCATTTAGGAGTTATAATAATCAAAGCTTTCAAGGGTAAATTAATATTCAAATGATTCGATTTAAGTTAAAGGGTCTAAATTTGAATAGCGTTCAAGTTATTTTATATTTATTTTGAATTCTTTATGTCTTAAGTGATATTATATTTAATTCAACTTAATTTAATTGAGCTTTAATTTAACTTAATATAGCTTTAATTTAATTTGATTTGATGTTTAATTAATTTGATTTGATTTAATTTTAATTTAATTTGATTTGATTTAATTTAATTATTTAATTTAATTTAATTATTTAATTTTAATTTAATTTAATTTAATTTTATTTAATTTAATTTGATTTAATTTAATTTGTTTAATTATTTAATTTAATCTAATTTAATTTAATTTTAATTTGATTTAATTATTTAATTTAATTTAATTTAATTTAATTTTAATTTAATTTAATTTAATTTTAATTTAATTTTAATTTAGTTTAATTTTAATTTAGTTTAATTTAATTTAATTTTAATTTAATTTTAATTTACTTTATTTTTAATTTTAATCGAAATTTTAAAAGAGTTTAATAATTCAATTAAGTCTTTTAATGTTTTATATTCTGAGTTATCATTTTAATTAAGAATTGAGTATTAATGATACACTTAGTTTAGGGATTTTTAAATTAAAGAATAAATCTCTTCCTAATAAATATCCCTTATTTTAATAATTCCAATTTATTATTCCTCCAAATTTAATCTATTATTTAATTAAAGTTTAATCATTTTAAAATTATTTAATGGGTTTCTACCCTTTAATTATTTAAATTTCAATCATCCAAACCAGATTAAGATCAAATATTTTACTTGTTGATTTTTTATTAAACCTAAAGTTTTAATTAAGGGTTAAAAGTTTAATTACCATTTTACCCCTTAAGCTTAATAATTTCATAACTCACTAAATTGAACCCAAATGAACTTGAAATTTTTATGTGACTTCACTCATATGTCAATAAAGACATGAGAGGAGAAAATGTGATTTTTCTGTATTTAATTTATTTATATAATTATTTTTGGTGGAAAATAGAGATTTTCAAGGAAAATTTGATAACATGACCAAAGGAAAGTTTCTGTCCTTAAGAAAATTAGGGGACATTCGTAATGACCAGAGAAGCACTTGGACCAATTTTGGTGATTTTTTGAATTATATTATTTTTATTATAATTATTTTGAGTTTTGGAGTGTTAATTAATTTAAAAATAAAATAAATGTTGAAAAATAGATTTTATATTTTTCAAAAATCTCTCTGATATCAAGGAAACCAGAGAAGCAAATTTTGCAATTTTTTGATTTTTCTATGATTTATTATAATTATTTTAGTGAAAATGCTAGAAAATACATTTTTTAATTTTAAAATTACCTTAAAACTTTAAAATTCAATATCTCACTAAATAGACCTAAGAAAAATGTGGGATTTGTTCCTAAGTGATTAAAATTCAAAATGTGACATTTTGGTGAATTTTATTATTTTTGTGATTTTTATTATTTTTTAATTATTAAAAATATTAAAATATTATTAAAAATCAACTTTTTCAGAAAATTGAAATTTTAATTTTCTTAGATTCCCCTGATATTAGAGAGGCTCCAAAACCAATTTGGTGAATTTTTGAAAGGTATTTTAAAAGTTATGAATTTTTAAAGTTTAAAATGGCTAAGTGGCTTAATCAACCCAATTAGTGGGGCTAACCAAGTCCAATTGACCTCAAACTTTTATGGTGGATTCCTCTAATCCTAAAGGTCAGTGGAGAATTGATTTCAAGTCAATTTAATGCCTGGTTAACTCTAATTAATTAAAGACCTATTTTGGGTGTTTAAGCCAATTAGTGACATGTTTGAATGAACTAAGCCAAAATCTATTTTTCCTAGTGTTCTCTGGTCATAAGGAACATCACCAAATTTTCTTAGAATTTATTTCACAACATGCTATTTACTCGAATTAAAATACTCAAAACAGATGACTCGAATTTGAAAAATCAAGAACTCTTCATAGGATGGCTCTCCGACTTTGGAAAATTCGTGGAATGTTCCCAAATTCGTAGGCTTCAAAAGCCCTATGGTCTCATGCCATGGTGAATTGTATGCATGCATGGAGAATTAAAACAATGCAGAGAGTAAATAAATTATAAAAAATAAAATATTTGATGAAATTAAGTGATTTCTTTTCCACATTATTCTCCTCTCTTCATCGAGCAAGAGTAGTATTTTTATTTTATTTTTCTCGATTTTTCTACACGGAGATATGAATTTTTGAAGTTTAGTGGAATTAAATAAATCGGAAAATACCCTAATTTTCTATTTATCCACGCGGCGCCGCCGCATCCCCGGCAGCTCCGAAAGACCACGCGGCGCGCTCCCATTCGACGCCGCCACTCGAGCCGCAGCCCGGGCCCCGCGGTTCTCATACCGTCTCCTGGTTCGACGCCATCTGAGCCGTCCGTCCGCGCGTGTATTGAATCGACGGCATCCGTTCATCGTCCCCAAGTGTTCTCACCCGAGAGCCGTCCACACTAAATCCCTAAGATCTCACTCGATTCTCAATGGATTTTTACGCTCTTATACTTATCGATTCGTCTCGAAGAGACGAACACATCTATACTGGTTAACATGCATCGAAACTAAAGCATTTGAAATGGAGAATCTCCGGAAGCTCGGGATGAAGAGTTAGCTCATACCTTGGCTCGTAGAAGTGTGGCTTCAATCCGAGAGTCAGTTGCACCTTCGATTGGGTCCCAAGAAGCTCCGGATGAAGTCTCCTGGTCCTGGGAATTGTCCGGATATGATTTCGACCAAGCCCGATCACAAAGCTTGGAGGCCGGAGCAACTGGGTGGCCCGGAGATGGGGCTTTTGATGGTGGACACCTTCTCTGGTCCGGTGAAGGTGTAGAGCCAATCAATTTGGGAATCGGCTCACCGTGGAGAAGTGTCCCGGTTTTGGTGGAATTTCAACTCGAAATCGAGCTTACAGAGGAGAAATGGCAGAGGGATTTCACTCTGGGATCAAGTGCTCTAAGGATGGAGAAGGGTCCGGAACAATTTTGCGCAGTTTTGGCAAGGTTTGTGCTTCTCTCTTTCTCATGGCCGAGAGGGGTGGAGTTTAAGCAGAGTCGGGCTGGGGCCTCCTGCGGGAGTTAGGGCTCGGGATCACTGCTTCGGTGAGGAGAAGAACAGCCATGGTGACCACTAGGCAAGGGGCAACTCAGCAAGTGAGAATTTCAATGTTGGCTCACATGCGAGCTCTCGGCCATGGTGTTTTCCGGCTGGCCCGGTGGCCGGCCGGCTGAGCATGGGTCACCCTCAAGGTCAGTAGGTCAGTGCTGGAGGTTCGTGCAATCAATCGGCCATGGACATGTGTAAAGGCTTTGATCCAAAGTAGAATGGGGCATGGCTAGTTTTGAGTCTAAATGGGTCAATCCACCCATTTCGGGCTTGGTGCACCCTTCAAGGTGGCTTGGATGCCGTGGGGGATCAAAGGGATCACTTGGTCTGGCATGGAGAAGTCTCCATCCAAATATATTTCGGATTAAATTTAAGTTTAGGTGAAACATGATTAAGGCTAATGAGCTTTAGGGATTAAGGAAAGCCCCCTCTTCTTACCCAATATGGCATGGTGGAGTGTCCAAAGCTCTCATGGCTCACATGTGGCTCATGCATGGCTTCATGGCTCACCTTTGGCTTGGCAAAAAGTTTGGTCAATTTCATAAAAAAGGATTTTAAGGATTTTGGATAATTTGGTGGAAATTTGGATGAAGCTTCATTTAGAAATATTTGATCATTGGTTTAGGACTTAGGGATGATTTTAATTGAAAGTATGATGAGGGGAAATGTCATATGGGCTTTGGAAGAATTTTTCGGGGTTTTGGATTCTGGTGGAAGTGGGCTTTTAAAATGGTTTAAGGAATGGGCCTTTAAGTTTAAAAATGAATTTATGGATGGGAATTTTGTAAAGAGGTTGGGCCAAATAATTGTTGGGTTTAGCTCATGGATGTGTCATGAGTGACTTGAAGCAAATTTGGGGTAGTTTGGGCTTGAATTGGGTTGAATTTGGGTTAGGCTCGGGTTTAGGTCAAAAATGGGCCTTTTAACCTCGGGGTCGAGTTCGAGTGGGACTTGGGTCTAAATTTTGGGCAAATCATGCTAGGGTTTTGTTTGTGGGGATGTTAAGGAGGATTTAGAAAAGGTTTGGGGTTAATTGGAGTTGAATTGGGTGAGTTTGAGTTAGGTTTCGGGTCATGGGCCCAAATCGGGCTTTAAGGCCAAAAGTGGAATCGATCCAAATGTCAACCAAATTGGACTTGGATTTGGTCTAGATTGGTATTGGGGATGTTGAATTGAAGTTTAGAATTGAATTGGACCAGAATTTGGGTCAATTGGATAGGTTTGGTTTAACATCGGGTTCACTTTGGGTTAAAATGGGTCAATTTGGGGGTTTTGACAAAAGTAGGGTAAATCGACAAAATTGGCCCATGGTGTAGTTGGACAAAATGAAATTGGGAATATTTAGGATTTTCTGGAATTTTCTGGGAATTTTCTGAATTTTTGGATTTTTAGGCCAAGAAGGGTATTTTGGGTATTTGGAGGGTATCGGGAGGTATTTTTGGAATCTTTGGTATTTTTGGGTATGGATGATCAATTTGAGTGATGTGGAGATGTTTGGGATTAATTTTGGAAAATTTTGGGTAATTTGGAAATTTTGCAAAAATTTGGGTAATTTCAAGTGTTTTGGTAGGTTTAAGTAGGTGTAGGGTCCCGGGTCAAAAATTGAAAATTTGGGAAATTGAAGATTGGGTGAATCTAGGTGGAAAGAAATCATTTTGGTTGAGCCATGAAGCCATTTCAAGCCCATATGAGCCATGAAAGGACTCATTTGAGGCATTCACTATGTTGTTCCTAACCCTCTTACCAAGAAGCTTAGGGGTTAAGGACCATCCATGTGAATCACCTACATGAGTCGGAGGTTAAGTTGGGTATGGGTGTGGTTTTAGGAAGTGTGTGGAAATGTAGTGTGTAAGTGTAGTGTAAGTCGCCCCTTCACTGCACCGAGCCACCTGTGGCAGTCCTAAGGCCAAAGAATCCTATAGGAACTCATCCTTTAAACTTCCACATCTGATTTCAACCCTCTAGGTGATTAGGGGTCTACAGTCAAGTTTGTGGAGTTTGCAGGGAGTTTAGAAGTGGTTTAAATTTCTAAAAGGTGGGTCCCAATTCTAGTCCTCTAAGATAGTCAAAGAAAAAGCCTAAGGCTAGATCCTAAGCACTAAAAAGAAGAAGGGAAGACCTCATCAAAAATGAGGTCAACAGCAACGTTGGGGAGATATTCATTGATTGGGTGTAAATTGGTGTTTTTTGGGTAACAGGTTGGATTCCTACCAAATTGATATCGGGATTCGTACCTTAAATCTAAGATTGAGCCTATATGATGCTATTATGCGAAGGAACTGTAGGGTGAAAGGCTAGAAGTTTCGCCATGAGAATCTACTTATTTTAAGGAATCGACCCTAGGTTAACTAAGTTACGTTATACACTCGGAAAAGGCTACCAAGATTTTTGCTTCTACTGTTACTAGCCACATTAGATTCTAACCATCTTATTCCTACAAATTATCTGTCACCACAAGAGAAAGGTAGTTTTTACATCTCAAAATTTACTAAACCAATCTATTTAAGTTTAACATTAAATTTAGATTTGTATTTAGGAGTAGTTGTTAGAAAAACACCCTTAATCGACATTCCAAACTAAGACCTGATAGTATTAACTAGAACATAGCCTAAGGGATTTATTATATCACTTGCCTGTGGGATCGATAATGGGGACTAGATTAGGGCTCTGTATTACTTCAATGATACATATACTTGCGTAGAGCCCCCAATGTGTAAAATATAAATTAAATTCTAAACTCTAAAACATATGCATTTTGCACACTAGCTGCCTAAATAAAATGGGACAAATTGTTTGCCAGGAAACTAAATAACTACGTATATGTGGATCGGGTCAAGGCCATCAGGACCATCAACCCTATTGCAATTAATCTGTTTGAGAGCCCTCAAAATTTTCCTCCTCCATAGGGACATAGCACAAGTTTGACTCTCTTGTAAAATAAATCATTCTCCATATTAGACACCTCCACATGAGCTCCAAAAAGATTAGAAAAGTAACTGACAACACTGTTACCAAGGTCTTGCAAATTAGATATACCCCACCAACCCATATTTGATTCTAAGAATTGTGTTTTGATTTCTCCTATTTTTATGGTGGCATGAAAGTATTTGGAATTTATATATCCCTGAAAGAAATGTGTTGCACATGCTTTTTTGTTTTAGTAATTCTTCTTTGTGTTTAATGGCATAAAGCAGCTCTTTATGTGCAGCAATGAGTTGATCCACTTAAGAGGGATAGTAGATATCAATGTTTTTCAAGCTCCTTCACCTTCTCCTGAACTACAATCACTTTCTTATGTACATCTCCAAAGGTGGTCCAATTCCAGCTCCTTTTGGAAGCGACCACTTTTTTATGAAGCCTCCATAGGATAAACCAATGAGATCCCCCTTGGTTAGCAGGTTTCAAAACATTATCAATGACATTAAAAAAAGATTAATGAGAAGACTATACATTGAGATATCTGAAATGATAGATAGCCAGTTTAGTGAAGAAATTCATAGATAGTAAGAGAGGTCTGTGATCAGATAGAGCTCCATTAAGGTGGAAGACCTTGAGAACAATATAAATGTTGAAACCTTCTTGATTTACAAAGAAATGATCCAATCTCTCCCATAGGTTTCCCTTCATCCAAGTAAATTTGAGACCAATAAAACCAAGGTCTGACAAATTAGCTGCCCTTGACATATCTCAGAGTTTAGCAATAAGATAGAGGTCAGTCGTTGTCCCCCCTTCTATTCAGAGTTGTCCATGATCATGTTATAATCACCACCCACAAACCAGCTCACTTTAGTAATGTCATTAATTGCCTTGAGTTTATCCCAAAAATCCCGTCTCGCCTGTGAAATATTACTTACATAAACAAAAGTAACCTAGCCCTTGAAATCTTCTTTCTTAAAATAAACATGCAAAAATTGAGTATCATCAAAAATCAAATTCAAAGTGACCCCTCTTCTCCAAAACAACCAAATTTTATTGGAAGAATTTCTATGGACTTGGAAATTTTTAAAATTTCTAAGAAGCTTTTCAATGTCGACAGCAACTAAAGGCTCCAAAACAACAAAAAATTGTACATTATGGACCCTACACAAAAACTTAAATTTATTTAGGGAAAGAGGGTCAACCAATCTCCTAATATTCTAGCAAACGATATTAAACATGATGCAGCATATTCCCTTGCTTAGACCTTCCAGTGAGGGTGTGATGATTTGCTCCTTCAGAACAATAAACATCTTCTTCAATGATAATGTTTTCCTCCCTAAGATGCAAAAGCTCATTAATACTTTTTTTTTCTTTTTGACATCTGAATAATCCACTCCTCCTCCGAACAAGGAAGAGCCCCCACAACACCTCCCAGCGCCCCCCCCCTCCTCCTACAAAGCAAAACTGTATTTATTAGTATCAGTACAAGCATCTACCTCTCCTCTAACACCTAAATCCAAAGCTCCATCAACCCAATAATTTAAAATTTCTTTATGAAAAGACACCTCTCCAATCTCTAAGATACCTCAATAGCTTTACACTCCCAACATCTCGAACATCCATGGATGGAGAAATGTCTCGAGTACTCTTTTCAGTAAAACTCTTCGCTCTTCTGGTTTCAACTTTGTAAATGTTAACATTGTACTTCAGAATGCCCAAAGATTTGACAATTGGTACAATAAAAAGGGTGTTGCTCTGCAATAGCTTATTGTTAGTAACCATTATGAGAAGACCAAATCCAACTTACTTATGGAACATTTTGAGTAATTTCGTGTTCAACTAGAATTCATGCAAAAGCAGGACGTGATAAGGAGAAGGTCGGGGAGTCCATTTTAAGAGGCCTCTCGAAAATAGCAGCCAAAGAGTAAAAGATCTTATGATTATATAGATGAAATTTGAGGCCCAGAAATTTAAGCCATACGGGTACAATAGGTGGTTCGGTTTGAGGGTCAAAATCAACTGACCACTTAAGTAATTTCATGACTTTGTTGTCTATCCTCATTATCTTCCTACCAAATAGCCACGTATAGTCTTCCTCATTCAACAACTGAATAAGGATGTGCCGGTCATCAAGTAAACCTATTTTACCTTCCCCTTTCAACTTGAATTTCTCAAAATCCCATCTAATGAGCTCGAGCTTATGGTGCCCGCAAAGAAACTTAGCAACGATAGCAAGACAAAATAAATCTACCAAGGAAACGCAATCAGAATCAGATAAATAAAAGAACGGGTTTACCGTTTTTCCTGCTTTCTTGATCAGAAGAACCAGCTAGAGTATCGTGGCACGATTGCGGTAAAACCAAAGTTTTTAGAGAGCTATCCCTTCCCTTGCTCCCTACAGTGACGAAGACATACGAACTCACCAAATCACCCATAAGGACGCAGCGAAAAACCAAAAAAATCAAAAGGGAACTATATATATATATATATATATATATATATATATATATATATATATATATATATATATATAATTGTGAACAATTGGGGACCTATTGGTTGACAACTTCAGCGTAAATTCCCTCGATCTTGGGTTCAATTCTATCTGCTCGAATTACCACATATGGGGTGAACAAGCATGTGTTGTCGTCCATCTTTTCTAATATTAATATATATATATATATATATATATATATATATATATATATATATATATATATATATATATATATATTATTTTGAGCCAAAATAAACCGAACACAAACAAACAAAACATTGTTTGTGTATGTCTCGTTATATAATGAGAGCAAAAAATTCTTCATATTTGGCTCATTTCTTAAGAACGAATCAAACACAAGGTACTTAACGAGCTGTATAAGAGCTGTTCACGAACAACGAGCTATTTTGACAGCTCTGACCTTAGCTTATGACTATTATAGTATCTTACAACAATATGTTCGAATTAATGGTTTATAATATTTACTGTAACAAATGAAGGAAAAAACAAGTGCTCATTTATTTATAATCTTATCTTCTCTAATTAGAGAGAGTAGTGAAACTCTATAACATTTCAAATGTAATGAATATTCTGGCCAGGCTAGGCATGTCTCGTGATATTTTAATTTTCTTAACTTTTTGCATAAAAATTATATCACGAGTTATCCTTATATTTCTAGATGTGTTGTATCTTTTTGCAATATTAAAACATTCATCTCTCATTTTACAGTCACAAATTTTTGAATATTATCATTTTAACTTTTATAAAATGAAATAGTTATATATACATAAATTTTCATGAAATCTAACAATGCTTGGAAGTAGGCAAAAAAAAAAAAAAAAAAAAAAAAAAAAAAAAGAAGAAGAAGAAGAACAACAAGAAGAAAAACAACAAGAAGAAGAACAACAAGAAGAAGAAAGTAAATAAAAAGGACAAATTTCCCTTCTCATAAAATTAGCTTCATTAGCCATCTGAAATAAATAAAAAATGGCTATATCTCTCGTGTTTGCAGATGAGATGAGGGCATTGTCTCGTTTTTCGAGGAAAAGATTTATTTGGGCTCCGAGACCAAATCAAAGAACAGGTTTTCCTTCGAAGCCGTACAGAGAAGCGGCATCGGAAACGACCGCCAAGTGTTCAGGCTGCGAGGTCTACAGCTGCTCCTGGGTGCCGCGCTTCGCGCTCCATCTCTTCCATGGAGCTTATATAACTCATCCTTCCCTCCCGTAAATGCGAGAAACCTTTCAAAACCTCTGAAAAAAGGTATCTTGGAAACCCTAAAACGACAAAAGGCCTGACACCCTCCTCTCCCACCTCACCTTCTCTTTTTTCCTCTAATCCGTTCCTTCTCTTAAACTAGCATTTTTCTTCTCAGATTGCCGCCGATTGAATCTCTAGTTTATCCTGGTAAATTTTCATATGTTTTCTCCGATTAGCTCAAGGAATATCAACATCTTGTTGTGTTGTCGCTCTTAGGTTTTCTGTTCTTAAATACTTGGTTTATTCTTCATGGCATTTTGTGTTGACCATTATGAAGGAGTAAGGTTGTGATTTTTTTGTTGTAGATCTAGGGCTTATTTTGAAATAATTTCACTAACTTCAATCTCATTTGATTTGATTTTTGAATCTTACTTCCATCAGAAAAACTTTTGGGTTGTTATAGTTTTTAGCTTTTAGCTTTTTATGTGGTGTTTAGGAGAAACATAAGAAGGTATTGATCAGTGAACCGTAGGAGTGTTTTGGTGCCCTCTGAAGGGATTGCATAGTTTGCAGGATTGGGGGGGGGGGGGGTGTTTTAACATAAATTTTAGTTGCATTAGTACTATAGTAGTGTTTAAAATGATGATAGAGCATATTAATTATTAGCTATGGTTCATCTCATAGTTGGGTTACATAGTTGAAAGAACAATGCTAGCTGAGCATATTGTTTCAACTATATTTATTTTCTTACTGATAATTTTTGTCATCGTCCTTGTTTACATTGTTTTAAAGAGGAAGAGTATGATCATTCGACCTGGAATGTTTTTTTGCCTCTATTTGGCTGAAATTGTCTCTCAAGTTAGAATATTTGATTGATTTTTCATTATCATCATAGGACTTAGTCACTTTTTGATATGGTTTTTCTTGAAAATCATATTGAGTAGCAATGTAGTTGAGCTTTATATTCTTAATTCATTCTAAATTATATACTTTATTAACACATTTCTCTTGGAGATTATCGTTAAAAAATGCTCATTGTTTGTCAAAAACAAGTTATCATTTAAAGTTTATCATGTATATCAGGTAATGTAGAAGGACTGATGGTTTATTGTGGTTTTATAATAACTTTTCATTGAATCAAAATTTCAGTATGATGGATGTCTGTTACCCATACTTCGATCCTGATTTTGAGAACCTCAATGAAAGAATATATGGTCCAAGGTTAGTCTCTTTACAGTCTTCAGTGTCATCTTTCTGCAAATAAATTGCTATAAGTTTTTTTAACACAAGCATCCATCATTGATATGGTATTCTATTGCAATTGCAGGGTTAATGTGGACAATGAAGACTGTAAAAACTGCACTGTTGTCAAGGTAGAAATATGTCTTTCTTAGCATTCATTAGTATAATATTAATGATACTCTTGTGCTGATAATTTATTATGCCGTAGGTGGATAGCCTAGAAAAACAAGGCCCATTGCTTGAAGTTCTACAGGTTTTGATTGACATGGATCTACTCATTTCAAAGAGCTATATTTTTTCTGATGCTGGCTGGTTCATGGATGGTACGAGTTTCTCTAGTACTATTGCTTCTTAGATTGCATAATCTATTGTTGTTTACATTTTAAGAAGTATATGATTTTATCGTTAGTCTGATTAGTTCTTGTTTTGAAACTTATTTTCCTTAAATGCTTTGATGAATGGAGAAGGATCTAGAAAGAGTTATTTTTCATTAGGAAAACAGGAAAATTGTATTCTGAAGTAAATATTATGCGCAGGCTCTAAAAACTTTATATTCTATATCTTGACTACTGAAAGCTTGTGGATCAGAATTATCGCAACACAGAATTTATATTTATTATGCTTTTAAATCTAAATTTGTTCATGCCACTTTTTTTCTAAAAATTCAATGTAAAGCATGTAAAATTTTTGAGTAACAATCTGTTTTAAGTGAAGATTATATTTTTGATCGGCACGATTTCCAAAGGTCTGTACGTTACCCAGATTTAAATACCGCTAAATTCATAATGCTTGATTGCTGCATAGCTAGCTCAGTCTATTGATAACAGATAGCATTATTTTTTTGAGGACCTGTGTTATCTGATATCGTCTGATTTTTTGTTGTAGTTATTCATGTGAAAGACAAACTCGGCAATAAGATCCGAGATAACAGAGTCATTAACTACATTCAACAGGTCAGATACCCTTCTTAATTAGAATTCTGAATTGACTGAAAAATAATATCAATTGGTAGATAACCTTTTACTTTATCTTTTTGCATGATATAATCCACTGGACAATTAATTCTATGATTCTCCAATTGTTTATTGTTCTTTACTAAAGTACTTATACTTTAAAAAATTAACCTTTGTTAAAGGCCATTTCTCAAAGGGGAGGGCTTAAAAATCCACATGATCAAGTTATGAACTCTTATGAAACCACTGCAATGTCTGAATCCTGCCACGAGTGCACAGCCATTGAAATTATTGGGATCAATCGGCCTGGAATTTTCTCAGAGATATTAGCTGTTCTTGCTGAGGAAAATTGTAATGTCATAGAAGCTCATGCATGGAGTCACAATGGCTGCCTTGCTTGTGTGGCCTATGTCTCTGATCAATCAACTTCATCCTATATTGATGATCCCAATCGACTCTCAACCATTAAAGACCATCTCTCTACTGTTCTCCAAGCAAACTCAGCCCATGATAATGGTCATGTTGGCATTAAAACGTGTTTCACAGAGTCTATTCGCTCGATGTGTCAAACGGAGCGTCGTCTCCACCAGCTAATGTTGGCTAACCGAGACTTTGATGGGCCACAGAGTGGACCACATTGTTGTTCAAACACTTTGGTCTCATCAATGAGAAGAGGAAAGGATAAAATGGTGACTATTGATCGGTGCATTGAGAAAGGTTATTTGATTGTTAACATTGAGTGCATTGATAGGCCAAAGCTCATGTTTGACACTGTGTGCACGCTCACCGACATGAATTACGTAATCTTCCATGCTTCAATCACTTCCGATGATCACTTCGCCTTTCAGGTTTGTACTTGAATCCTACTTTTACTTTAGATTAAAATGTGGTTGACTGAGTTTGGGTGAAATAGTTAGCTTACTGCTGTCACGATAGGTCTTGTTTTCCTGTAAAATTGGAGGTAAGTAACCATTCCTGTAGGTATTCAGTTGATGTCTTTTATTAAATTGTTAGTTTTGTATGTACCACCTTAAGGTTGATAGGTTGCATGCAGCCTGAAACAATAAGGAAATCTGAAGTGTTCTATAGGTAAGAAAAATTAGGGAAAGTGCTGTCCCTTGAAAAAGAAAACTTGGACTTCAAATAGAAAACGGAGAAGGAAATTCCTTGCACTGAACTATTTGTAAAGAGAATGTAAAACTGCTTTGTTATGCTTTATTACATCCAAAATGATAGTCCATTACACAGCTGCTAAATGCTTGCTCTGAAAATCATAACCTTTGCAATATATGATCACCTTCTATAATGTCAAAACTTTTGCGGATTAACTTTATGTAACTAAACTTTTTAAGCAGGAAATGTGATCCAAGTAATGAGCAATATGTTCTGAATTCAATATTGTACTTGTCAATGCAGGAATATTACATTAGGCATGAAGATGGCTACATCAAAGACACTGATGAAGAGAGACTGGTAGTTTCAAAATGCCTGGAAGCCGCTGTCGAGCGTCGAGAATGTGAGGTGAGCACCAATTAAATCACGCAGTTACCAATTTATGCTCATCTTCTCTCCAATTTCATTGATCCATAATGTCGTTAGGGACTCGACTGGAGCTCTGTGCACAAAACAGCGTGGGATTGCTTCCTTATGTCACTAGAACTTTTCGAGAGCACGGGCTTACTGTTGCCCGAGCAGACATCGAAACTCATGGGGAGAAAACTAGCAATGTGTTTTATGTTAAGGACATCTCTGGGAATGAAGTGGACATGGAGATTGTTGATACACTTAAGAGAGAACTAGATCCATTGCCCTTCCAAGTGAAGACTGAGCTGAAACCACAGAAGTTGTACTCCACAGAGAAAACTGGATTCTCATTTACCAACTTGCTTAGATCTCAATTGGAGAAATTTACTCACAGCTTTGTATCTCCATGATTGAAATGTAGGGATTCTCTTTCTTTAAATTATCTTTTTTTCATTTCTTATCTTTCTGTACATGCTTAGTGGTGAATCATGTTATGTCCATGAATCACAACCAAAAAATAAAGCATAAGACGAGATCGAGGGAGAAATGCTTAATAATGAACAGTAATTTGAGAAAAGTGTGTAACCACTTATTTCTGGAACGATCCCCTATTTATAGAAGACGGGGGTTCAGTATTGTAAGTTACATTATGCCCTTGCTTTAGTGGGGGTTGTACATTATTTTTTATGTATTCTATTCATGTGGGCCCAAAGTTTGACTGCCCTAGGCCGGCTGGCGGGGCCTCGTTTGATATTCAGTTGGATGACTAAATGATTCAATTAATACCGTCCAACTAGTTCTTGGAAGCCGAGTAGAGAGACCTACTTGTTTGGGGTCGACAAGAAGTCTGATTAGCTAAGTCTTATCAGTCGGTTTTGCTTAATCCGACCATCGACCTCGATGCCCATCGAGAAAACTCTATTGATAGAGCGAAGCTAGACTATCAGGTGGAGGATGAATCACTATAATCTGAAAATTAACCAGCCCATAAACGAACGGAATCCCACGGGATGGCTAAGACTCGCCTTGTTAGCTCTTAATCATATTTTGGGAGATTGCTAGTTGTCTCCGATATAGCTATGGGATCTGAGGGATTAGCCCTTTCCTTGGGTTGGCTTCATTGTAATGCTAGGCTCGAATAACTTTGTCTTGTGTTTGGATGAGTCGCTTGGCTTAAATTATCCGATCGCCTTTACGACAGCCCGCTTTAAGTTTATTTCTGTCAGTGGGTCATCCCTCTGATCTATCTTTTCTCTTATGGATCATTAGATCTCTTCGAGATTTGTGATGGAATATTTTTTATATAAATATTTAGTTATTTCATTCTCTTGTTTCTTAAAAGTCGTGTTGCGATGAAAATAGAGAATTTAAGGTAATAAATCTTATTTTTGACTAATCAATGTTTCACTAATTAAATTTTCTTGATTTTTGTGCTCTTAATTTCTATAAATATGGCATGAAGGGCTATCTTCCTTATATTTTCTCAATATTCCTTCCTTTTATTTGCTTGTGTTCTTAGTAGCACAATGGTGGAAGAGTCAGCACCGACGACTAATCATTATGGCAAGGCCTTTAGAGAAATGAAGGGAAGCCCCTCTTGGACGGTGAGAAGTGGAAGAAAAGATTTTTGTGAGGAGGAAAGACCGCGATCCTAAGTTTTATGTTGGATCGTCAGACTCTCTTCATGGTCGTTAGCGAGAAGAAATTTAAGTTGAAGGAGACCGGCCAGGCGACAAGCCAATCGATCTGCTGGTGCTGTCGACTAAGACCTAAACTGTGTCGGTCGATCGGATTGTGATAATATTCAAAGGAATGGTCATTGACTGAAACCTTATTTTTTAGGGGATCAAACGAAATTAAATGATCTTATGATGTTGGGTCACCTAGAATAAGCACTAGGTACGTCGGACTGATGACATAAAACCAAGTGCTTTGTGGGAGGCAACGCATAATTTTCACTGTGCTTTTGTTTTTAATGTTATGTTGTGTTTATTTTTGAAAAATGTTGCAGTATTTTGAACATGTTATGATAATTTTAAGACCTTAATTAATGTCTTAGATGTGTTAGAATGAGTATATAGACGTTAAGCTGATCTTTGCTTAGATGAGCATTGGCGCATAAGCGCCAATTTTCGGCGCTCAAGTACAGTAGTTAAAAAACATGCTTAAATAATGTTCTAGAAGAATTAAACATGAGGAAGTTGTCTTGAACGTTATTTGGCAGTTTTTATACATGTGAAGTGGGTGTAGGCTCATCTAAAGTTTATATATAGCATGAAAATGAAGTGATTTTTACCCCTCCAAATTTTCATTCTAAAGTCAAATTGAAGAGAGTTTTGAGTTGAAAAAGAAATGAATAAGTTAGTAAAAATGTCTTCTTGGGAGACTGAATTGAAGAAGATAGATGAGGCCATCAAGAAGAAGTTTGCAAGTCAAAGTGCTCAAGACAACGTATTCCTCGCCATTAGTATAGAAGAATAGCAGATAAGATTGCAAAAATTGAGGCTGATGTGGATTCAATTGAAGCAAAGATAAATGAAACAAATGTACACTTGGCGCATTTGGATGACAACTCAAAATGCAATTTAGTCATACAAGTTATATTGAAGAAGTAGACAATGTGTTTTATCTGAAAAAAAATGGATTGAAGAGGATTCAATAAAAGTTCATCATCATTCATTCTATCAAATCTATGTGCCACCAAAATTGAAGGCCATTGATACGTTCCACCTAATAGAGAATGGAATTATGTTCGAGAGTCTACTTAGTTTGCTTGTTGTTAGTGTTTTTTTTATTTTAAGTGTGTTTGATCTTAAGTTGTCTTACGTTGTGATACATTTAGATGTTATCTAATCCAAAATCTTTTGGAGTGGAGTTAAGTTGTGTGAATTATGTTTGCATTTGTTGGTCATGTGAATGAAAGTGTTTGCATGTGTGAAAAATTGTGTTAACTATGATTGAATCAAAATTATTGGAAGTTGTGAATTTTTGAGAAAGAGGAGAATGGAAGGGGAAGGAAATAGTTATTAAGATTTATTAAGACTTGTCGGCCGCTTAAATGATTTGATTTTGAAAATTACCTTTTTGTTATTGGTTTGAGATTTTAAGATTCAATTTAATATATATATTAGTTTTGAAAATAAACTTTTAAATTTGAAAAATGAGAATGAACGAATCTCATTCATTTAGCAGTTTGAATGAACGAGCATCATATCGCAAGTAACACATCTATCCCGAAGAATAGACGCCCTCCCTACTTAACGATATCGCTCGATCAAATAAACTGTGGAATTCATGACATCCGTTCTGGTCTGCGAACCTTTATGTAGATCGACAAATTCCCCTATTTAATACGAAAAGAATTAAATAGGGTTTATATTAACTGGGTTCATAAAGCTCCCTATAGAGGCAAGCCCCTATAGTCAATTACCCCTCAAATGATTGAAGTCACCTGAGATAACTCTCGATTTAGATCAGAGGTTTCTATCTTCATAAAATCAAAAGGTAGGGTTTTCAACGAAGTGTGGTAGTAGGAAATCCAATAGGTGAAAGGCGCAATGTGGAACAGTTATTTCCAAAGTCAGAGAAAAGAAAGGTAGTGGATGTCACAGATCTCGAGGAGAACCTCGATGACATCCCATACTATCCTAATGTAGGGTTTTAAATTTTGGAAATGAATTTATTTAAGTTTCAATCTTGCCAATTAATTATAGGAATTACATAATCACCCGATTATGCAAATAACTTGGAAGATGGGAGAATTTACGCCGTATCGGACGACGACCTCGGAATCCTAAGTGAGTTAGGGCTTATATTGCACAACAAGACTATGCAAAGGCCTAAAAGAACATGTGAGGATTTATGTCGCACTAGGCGGACTACCTCGAAGTTCTATGACTTATTATTTAAACTAAGGGATGGTTTTGCTGATGTCAACATAGGTTTTACTGTTGAAGATGGTCGTGCTGCCCTCGAAGTCGTGCTCCGTGCTCCACGTCGTTGTAGAGGTCCAGTTTTGGAAAATGATAATCAAGAGATGAGAGAAGTGTTTTGGTTTAGAGAAGTCTTAAAATCTAAATATTTTAATGTTTTAATTAAAAGAAATCTTAAAGTTGATTAAACAGAACAAATTAAGATCCCACGGTTCCATCATCCCGGCACCGTTATTTTCATTTGATTCACTTAGTCCAAATGAATTTGCTAAACTCAATTGAATGAGTTCCACACTTTCATTTAGACTGTGGGAAATCCCGTTAGCAACACGTGTGTTACATCATTCGAGGTATTCCCGATCATCCAACAAGACGTTTTAATTTAGTTGTAGTTGTAGTTTTGTTGTTCTGTTTGTGATTAAATTTTGAGTTGTTTTATATTTTGAATGTTGTGGTGGTGAATTTTATCTTGTTGTGACTTTTAATTTAATTTTGAGTTTTAGTTTGTGGCTATCCTAAAGATTTTAGTTTTCATGTAGGGTGACGTTCTTGTTTAACATGCAAGAGAAGTAAAGTACAGTACATGCAAGTAAATTACTAAAACTGTAAAAGTGTACCTGGCGAGTCTTCAAGTTCCACCACTTGAAGCTTTAGTATTGCATTACATGTATGTGTTTATAATTTTGCGGAAATTAAAGCATGCCAGAAAACAGGAAGAAGTAGGACTAACAAACAGTAACTACTCAATCCTATGATGTCTATGTAAATTTCTTGGTTTTCTACCAAGTCCTATGATATTTTTTTTTTGGTGAACTTTGTTAATTTAATTGAGGATGGTTTCGTTAAGTAGACATATTAAGTTTAATAGATCTTTAGGGTATCCAAAAGGTCAGGAGAAGGATGCAGGTCCATGCTTCCCTTTCATAGCCTGGGGAAAAGCCTCGGACTCATTTAAACTTATTATGTTGCTTAACAACTCATCCTACCTATACCCTTATGTTAATGAGCACTGGTGTTCGGGTAGGTCGAGCGTATGGGTTTAGTGTGGTCTCGAATTTGATCAGTGGCAATTGGTAGTTTGATTTAGACTTATGGGAATGTTATGAAGAGTTTGTGGTTTTTTAATTGAGTTTGATTTTAGTTTGTGGATTTTTGGGCTTTGAATTTGGTTTATGTTTAAATTTGGTTTGGGTTTGATTTTGTTTTTGGTTTGTTTTTGGTTTTGGTTTGGTTTTGTTTTTGGTTTGTTTTTTGGAGCTAGGAACTTCGAGTTCGAAATGTGAATAGTGGAAGGTCGTGTGGACATCGAGTAAAATTGGGTTACTCCATGCATTCACTAAGCATAAGGGTATTCTTATTATGTTTTCTACACCAAATCGTGATTTCTAGGGTCTTTATAAAGGAAAAAATAAACCATTCCTCAGGAGGCCTATCCTAGGTTTGATTGTTATCGTGTTGGTATTGTATTGTGGTCGGAATTGTTGTTATGTGGTGTGGTTGTTATTGTTGTATGTAATTGTTATGTTATTTATATGTCATTATTGTTATTTATTATTTTATTATTATTTATTTTGTTATGTGTTATCATTTTATATTATTATCGTTAATTACTATTTATGTGTCGTTAGTTTTATTATGCATTATTTAAAATTTTTATCTTTTATTTGTAATTAAAATTATTATTATCTTTATTATTTATTTAATTTATTATCTTATTTAATTCATTGTGATTTATTTACTTTATTATCATTTATTTATTTAACTAATTGTTATTAATTTAATTTAATTAATTGATCGTTATTTACTTGTTTTATTTAATTAATTGTTATCAATTATTATTTATTTATTTTATTTAACTAATTGTTATTTATTCATTTTATTTTACTTTAATTTATAATGAATTAATATTTATTTATTTAAATTATTATTTTTTGTTTTCATTTAATTATTATTATTTAATTTAATTAATTTAATTTAGTATAAATTATTATTTATTTACATTATCGCTTAATTTAATTTAATTTAATTTAATTTATTTAACTTATTTTATTTTATTTAATTTATTATTTATTTACATTACTATTTAATTTTAATTTAGCTTGATTTAATTTATTTAATTTAATTAATTTATTATTTATTTACATTATTATTTAAGTTAATTTTTTGGTTTTCATTTATTTATTTTATTTATAATTATTTAATTTTAAATTATTATTTATTATTATTTAATTCAATATAATTAATTTAATTTAATTTAATTAATTTAATTTAATTAAGTTTAATTTAATTTAATTTAATTTATTTTTATTATTATTTAATTTAATTTAATTTAATTACCTAGTTTTTATTTATTTTCAGCTTTATGTAACTTTAATTTATTATTTTTTTATTTACATTATTAGTTAGTTTAATTTAATTTAATTTTTTATTTTAATTAATTTAATTTAATTGATTTAATTTAATATAAATTATTATTGTTTAATTTAATATAGTTTAATTCAATTTATTTTATTTTATTTAATTTATTATTTATATATTTTTTAAATTATTTTCAATTTATGTATATATGTGTGTGTGTGTGTGTGTGTGTGTGTGTGTAAATTATAAGTTATTTTTATCTTAATTTATTATTGTTATTATTATAAGTTATTTTTATCTTAATTTATTATTGTTATTATTTAGATGTATATTTAAGTTTATTATTTATATCATTTATTTATCATTTATATTATTATTTATTTAATTATAACGCTTTTCATTTTCTCTCTTCTTGATTATTCTTTCATTTATCTTAAGTTTTACCATTTATTTAAAGCTATTACAATTATTATTTGTTTATATATTTACATTTATATTATTTTAAAAAGGAATGACATTTTTATTTACTTATTTTTGTTATTTATTTACATTTACAATTATTATTTTAGTTATTAATATTATCATTTTCTTATATTTTCATTATCTATTTAAGTTTATAGGTATTTATTTTATTCCTATCACATTATTTTTTTATTATTTACATATTGTTATTATTAATTTACATTCATATATTATTATTATTCATTTAGTTATTTATATTTTAGTAGTATTTATTTAAATTTAATATAGTGTAGTTATATTATTTAAATTTAGTGTAGTTATTTCATTTAGTAAAATTATTAAATTTAGTATAGTTGAATTTTATTTACATTTAGTATAGTTATTTTAGTAGTTAAATTTAATATAGTTATTTTAAATTTAGTGTACTTTATTTTAGTTAAAATTTAGTAAAGGCATTATTTAATTTATTTAAATTTACAATTATTATATCACTTATGTTTTTTACATTTATTATTCATTATTTATTTAAGATTTTTATTTCATTTTCTTTTGTTTTATTTTTATTTTATCCTTATGTGTATTTCTCTTTTCTCTTTTACTTTATTTCCTTTATGATATATTATTTCTTTTAAATGTTAAAATTTATTTTTCAAGATAATAAAAACTAGGTGGTAGATTTGTAAATATTTAAACTAGTTAACCTAATTAATTAGATAATTTGCATGAAAAAGAAATCCTAAGGCTAAACATGGAAAGATTTAAAAAAACTAAATAGCTAAATAGCTTTGCATAAAAAGAAATTCCTAAGCCTAATCATGTAAACATTTAAATAGCATGAAGATTTGTAAAAGAAATGATAATTAACACATAATTTTTGAAAACCTATGTAGAGGAAGAAGAACTTTAAAGAAAATAAATGTATGTGTGATTTAGATCTTTAAGCTAAACATGATGATGCCATTTTTGTTTTCTTTTTTAAAGAAATTTTGAAACAAAAGCAAAAGTAAAGAGATGGGGAGGAGATTACCTTGTCTTGGAGGGAGTGATGGAAGAAACCTTGGAGAAGCCCTCGATGGAGCTCACGGCTAGGAGGATTTGGGTGGTGTTGTGGTGAAGTGTGGCTAGGTTGGAAGAAGGAGAAGAAGGGGAAGGGAGGCTCATGGCTAGGAGAGGAAGTGAGTGAGTGAAAAAGGTGTGAAGTGAGTAAAAGTAGGAAGTGATGAGTAAGTGTGTAAATATGGGATGGTGAGGGATTTAGTTGGAGGGGCTCACAGTTTTGTGGTGTGGGGGAGATAAGGAGGAGGTGAGGTGGAGATATGGTGAAGGTAAGGAGGAGGTGAGGTGGAGATATGGTGAAGGTGAGGAGGAGGTGAGGGGAGAAGTGAGGAGAGGTGAGGGAGAGATGAGGGAGAGATGAGGGAGAGATATTTTTATTTTATTTTATTTTATTTATTTATTATTTTTATTATTTTTATTATATATATATATATATATATATATATATATATATATATATATATATATATATATATATATATATATATATATATTAGGGATTCCATGAGGTTAATTTGGTTAATTTTGGTTTAATTTGGTTTGATTTGAATTATTAGTTCAATTAGGTTCATTTGGGTTTGGGTTGACTTAACTTGGGTTAGAGCTTGAATGAAGCCCAAGTGCCTTGATTAATATTGTCCGTATGATTGTAATGAAGATCTTTCATGAAGACACAAAGTAGTTTTGAGCTCATTTGGAAGTTCAATTTTGGTATGGATAGGATTTTTGATTATTTTGGACCATATTAGATTTGGGTCAAGTTATCTTGAGTTTGAGTGGGAATGAGGTCCAGAGGTCTTCAACAGTAGTGTAGATATGGTTGTTTCGAAGATTTTTCATGAAGTTATGAAATGGTTTTGACAAAGTTTGGAGGGTCAATTTGATGGATTTAGGACATGTGTTCAATTTGGGTCAAAATTGGGGGTTTTGGTCCAAAATGGATTTAGGTAAGACTTGAGCTCAAAGTGTGGATAATTGATGATTCAATTCAGTTTAAGGAGGTGTTACAAAGAGTTTGGGATTGAAATTTTGGAGGAATTGATTGATATTGGGTTTATTTAGGGGATTTTGGATTATTTAAGCAAAATTGGGGATTTTGGATTTCAAGTGGAATTGGTTTCAAATGTGGGTCACATTGGGCTTGAATTTGGTTTAGATTAATATTAGGGATGTCGAAGTGAAGTTTAGAATTGAAATTGGGCAAGATTTTGGTCAATTGGGTCAAGATTGGGTTTGATTTGGGCACTTTTGGGCTACATAAGCCAAATTGGGTTTTTTGATTTAAATTGGGTTAAATTGACAAAATTAGCTTATGGTGTAGTTGAACAAAATGAAATTGGGAATTTTTAGAATTTTATGGAATTTTTTGAGAATTTTTTGGAATTTTTGGATTTTTTGGCTAAAAGGGTATTTTAGGTATTTTGAGGGTATCGGGAGGTAATTTTGGAAATTTTGGAATTTTTGGTCATGGATAGTCAATTTGAGTGGTAAGGAATATCTTGGAATGTGTTTTGGGGAATTTTGGTGAATTTAAAGAATTTTGGGTATTTTATAACATTTTGTGAGGTCAGGGCCAAATTTTCGAAATTTTGGAAAATCGAAGCTTGGTTTCGGATGAATGTCATGAGATGGTTTAAATTGAGTTATGGACCAAGGGTCACTCACATTTTGTCCTCTATGTATTGGTACTAGTCAAACCCTAGCCCGATGCCAAGAGCCGAGAAGAACCATCTACATGAGTTTCCAAAGGCTCGGGGAATGTGTGCATGTGAGCGGTGAAGTCCGCACCTCCTCGTGGCAAATCCTAAGGTCTGACCACCTATAGGAGACTTCCCCTAGGATTCCTTGTGCTTGTTGTTTTCCTACCAGAAGGTGGAGGTGGGCCTTAAGCATATGAAAACCCTAGTAAAGCAAGAAGAGTTTTGAATTTCTATGGGGAGGGTTCCATGACTAGTCCTCTAAGAAAGTCACTAGGAGAGTCCTACGGCTAGAACCTAGGCTATTCTAAAGAGAGACTAGACCTCAACCAAAAGAGAGGTCAACAAGACTATTTAGTGACGACTTAAGAGGGTGCATTTAAATCAAAATTTAAAAATATCAAAATTTGTGCATGGGAGTTTAAGCGCCATAAACCCACGCTTAAGCGCAAGCAAATCCGAGAGATAGGCGCTTAAGCGCCGGTTCATGAAAACTGGTTCGCGAATGGTTTTAAGTGAATATTTGAGCCAAAAACTTCCATTATTCCCATTTTATTTTTCTTCTTTCTAGGTGAGTCGCGATGTTCGACCTAGTAGCATCTCCAAAATCAAGAAAACTTGGTGGAATCGAGCCAAATTTGCTAGATTTCTTCATCTCATGGTTCGAGCTTCTCTCTATGTAAATTTTTTTTTATTTTCACCATAGGAGTACATTATAGAAAATCTAAAAATTACTATTTATGGTGAAAATCTGAGAAAAATTGATGGATATTACATGAAAATGTGAGTTTAAGCTTTTAGAAGTTAGATTTAGTGATTTAGGTTCGAGTTTAGATTTTAGTTTAAATTTTTTGTATTTTTAGAAATGGCACTAAGAATGAAGAGGAGCAAGGGGAAAGAAACTTTTGATTCGAGCAAATTTGTAAGTGCAAAAGTTCAGGATAAATACACAAATGCAATGCAGTCAAGAAAATTAATTCCTGAGCGATGTTTCAAGAATCCTGACAAAGAAGTGGAAGATTTGATTGTTCGCTGACAGTGGGTTTAGTTCTATTGTTTTTCTACTATTGCTGTGATTTTTGTAGTTGGGTAGTTCTATGCTAATCTCCCCGAAGCCGAGGACGATCATGTGATGGTAAGAGGAAAATCAATAAGCATTTTTCCCAAATGTAATAAATTCATTTTACCACCTACTTTTGGATACTATTTGTTTTCATGCAAATTACAATCATACGGAGGAGGAGTTATATGAGATCATATCTTCATTAATTGTGGGAAGAGGATTATGGAAAATTGCTAGTGGAAGAAGAGTAAATCTTTTTACATCAAAGATGGATGCCACGACGAAAGCATGGCACTATTTCATTTTGCTCGTCTACTCCCTACAAATCTTCTTAATGAAGTAACCACAAAAAGAGCTACTTGAACTATTTTATTCAACAATATAAGCCTATTGATATTGGATTTCGATTTATCGTACCATCAACAATCCCGCTAGAGTTGCCACTACTCGCAGTTCGGGATTCACATCCTTAATCGTTTCTTTATGTGAGCAAGCTGGTGTGAAGTTTGGTAATTGGGAGGAAATTTTATAATCTCTAAATCCCATTACGAGTGTCAATGTGAAATGTTGTTCTAAGCATGTTATTTTTGGCTAGAGAGGGATTTTCTAGAAGTTCTGGTGCTTCTACATCTTATGCTTCTGCTTCTCGTGCATCAACATCCATCGTCAATCTCGCCGCTCTCGATTCGCGTACTAAATTAATGCAAAGGATGATGAACAAAATCAACCATACTCGCGGATAATGTATTAAATTTTAGAAAATTATGTAGATTATATTGATACTTATATGAGAAGTCATAGTGATTATGAAGAAAAATATCACACATCTTTGGAGAAACTTATCCGAGTTGATCAGAGTGTGGTATTTTCTTCATATCCATAGTACCCTAATTATGATTCTACAAGTTTCTAGGATGATGATGATGATGATGATGATGATGATGATGATGATGATGATGATGGTGATGGTGATGGTGATAAGGATAAGGAGTGATTTGATTATGTTATGTTGTGTTTGAACTTTTATTTGTCATTGTTTTTTGACTACCGTTATATTATTTGTTGTTATGTTAGACAGTTGTTGTATGTGTTTATGTTGTGATGTGTAGTTATCTTTTGTTTATGTGGTAGTAATTGTGTGAATGTTATTATTTGAGTGAATTTTGTTCGGTTGTGATAAATTTATTCCTACCGTATCGGGAATGTTTAGATCGAGCTATCTTTCATTTAAAATTTTTATGTTTTAATTTTTGATCTACTACCATATATTTTCTTTCTATTGTGGTTGTGAAAATTATGTTAGTTTGTGTAATTTTCTTTTATGTTATCCTCCACCGCATATAAGTCTTTTCGAGTCTCATATATATTAAAATCAAAATAAAATTTGATCATCTTTTTTTTACTCCCGTTTTTAATTTTGTATTTGTATATTTAGGATATGAAAATCCTCGTAAGCATGATATTTTATTTATTCATTCCCGCCTATATATACATGATATGCTATAATGTTTTATTTTATTAAAAATTTAAGTTTCGGGGGATGAAAAACCAATTTTAAAACTTATAATTCTTTTTGTTATCAAAATATGCTACAAATAAATTTGATTTTGATTGAAAAATAATTATGTATATGAAGTTATATTAGAGAAGTAAAATTTTGAATATAGAATTAATTAAGAGATTTTAGTTAAAACATTATAGTGATGAAAATTTTAAAGTTAAAATTTTCTCAGTGAAGAGATGTTAAATATTGTGTAACTATCTTTAGTAGGAGATGTATTTTTAACAAATATAAAAGAATTATACTTTTATTCCCAATACTTAAATTTCTTTTATTAAAGATAATTTTTAAACTGTTATTATATTTTTAAGAAAATGATATATATCAAACACTTGCTTTAAGAAAAGTAGAGTGAAATTTAAAGTCATTAAAGGCCTATCGTATATAGTAATTTTCGTTTAAAAAGAAAAGAAAAAGAAAAAGAAGAGGAATAAAAAAGAAAAAGAAAAAGAAAAGATGTAGTATAAGTATGTGAAAAAGGGAGGAAAAGCTCGAGGATTAGTGCCTAATCAAAAATTGGTTCCACATCCGATCTTTTAAAGGATAAGACTTGAGAAACTTCTAAGCTTAAGGAATAATATAGTAAGTATAATAATTTTTAATGAAAATTTTAAGTAAATAAGATAGAATGCCTAAACTCTATATTCAGAAAATCTACAAGTATTTAGAAGCTCCTATTTTCATACTTTTTCACCATATTATGTTGGTCTCATTTACTAAAGTTTTTTTTTCAAAATTTGAATATTATATTTCTAGAAAAAAATTTTAGAATATCCTAAAGAAACTCATTCAAGTAATTTGTTTACTTTGGTTTTGAAAGATCGTAGTGTCACTTGAGGACAAATAACATTTTAAGTTTCGAGAGAATTTAATATATCTATAATATAACATTTTTGTACACATTTTTTATACCTATTTTTGATGATAAGACACTTTAATAGAAGATATTTGTGTGTTTTTCTTTTAAATACAATTAAATGGATAAAATATGGCAAAAGGAGTGAAAAAAGATCAAATTTGGAGCAAAAATAAAGAAGTTGAAATGAACTAGTGGCACCTAAGCGCCGGAGGCCACGCTCTTAAGCATAGTGGTAGTTACTATGGAAGTTTAAAGAATTTTTGTAAATTTCGAGGAGATTTTTTAGGCAACCCGTGGTGAGAACATGGGTAACTCGATAATGGGTATGAAAATACATTCAAATGACTCTTGAAAGGAGACATATTTTCGAGAAGATTCATTGAATATAGACACATTTTGAAGAGACACCAATGCGTTTTTTGAAAAAAATATAAAAAGGACTTGAAGAGAATTAAAAAAAAAGAGGAAGAGAGGAGATTAGAGGAGCAGATTTAGTTTATTTTAAATACAAATTTGTAGGATTATTACTTAGGATTTATGCACACTTATCTCATTCCTGCTGAAGGGAAAGGTGGGTAGACAGCTTCTAAGTAAAAATCCATTGTTTGTTGGTGAATTAGAGATATTTTAACTCTTTAGGGTCGGCAACCAGCCCTAAGGAGGCTTGTAAGAGAAATTAAGATATTCAAAGGAACTTCATGAGTTTGGTGGAGAGGAATTTGAGAAGTTTTTATCATTGTACTTCATTTGGTTTTAATTTAGACTTCTTGTGTTTCTACATGATTTATATTTTTAAAATTAATTGTTGTGTTTTCTCTATGAATTATGAGTAGTTTTCTTTATCATTTTCTTAAATGAAAAGTAATTAAGTGTTGGATGGAAGTCATGGAAGTATTAATCTTTAATGGTGGAATAAGTAGTGATGATTTAATCCATGTACTTCATTTACTTTCGATTCGCCAATTAAGATGTTAACATTTGTTGTGAAATCATGTAAGATGCGTGATTGTATTGTACAATCAACTAATGTTAAAAATCACCTTAAATTGTATGGATGAGAATATAATTTAAATAATTGAGTGCAAATAAATAGTGAAATATACTTTGAAGGGTGTAGAATTTGAGGTGACATACAAAAGTTCTCAATTTGGTTTGTTGTTTTAGGTTATGATAAGTGATGTCACTCTGTGCAGAGGGAAAAGAGGAAATGCTAGAATGAGACCTAGTATCTTTTCCTACCTAACCCGTCTTCAAAACTATTCAAACTTTAAACTAACTAATGTTCTTTATAGCTAAGGGTAAAGAATAATATTACTCTTACTTGGCACAACATATTTTGAATACTTCCATAACCGAACTTCTATACTTATTACTTTTTCATGATAAGAAAAAAGATATTTTCAATTATACTTCTTTTATTTTACAAAAATCTCTTTAATGTTAGTTAATTGTTTACATTATTTCAAAATATAAAAAATTACCAAAAAGAATCGAAATTTCAATCCTACGATAATATCTATAAGATAAGTGTATTTTTCTCGTATAGATTTTGTGATCAAATTTTACAAGATTCCCTATGGGTTCAATATTTCGTGGCTTAGTCGTAAAGTTTTATATTGCTTCGATAAGGAAAATTATACTTGCGTAGAATCCCAAAAGATAAATATACCAAATGAACTCTTAATTACATCTGAGTCATGTTTTTAGCATCGTTGTAAAGAAAGAAATTTTATTAATGAGAAATAGAAAATTATATCATATATATAAATCATAATACAAATGAAATTTTGGGATCAATAAGCTATGTCAATTCGTTATTTGATCCCATACTTTTGAGTTAATGTATCAATTATTTTGTTCTTAAAATGTCTTACTCCATCTATAATGATTACTATAGGCATTTCAAATCTTGTAAAAATACTTTTCCTTAAAAATTTTGCAACACTTTTAACATCACAGAGAAGTAATGCAACTGCTTCAATCCAAGTAGAAACATAATCCACAACTATCAAAATATAAACTTTTCTAGAAGATAAGTATAAATGGTCTCTTAAAACCTAAACCCCAAACATCAAAATTTTCAACATATAGAGTAAAATTTATAGGCATATAAATTCTTCTAGAAATATTTCTTAATCTTTGACATCTATCACATAATCTTATGTAGTTATTAACATCTCTAAATAAAGTAGGCTAATAAAATGCAAATTGCAAAATCTTAAATGAAGTTTTATCAACCCCAAAAGGTCCCATAGAATTTGATTTATGACATTTATGCATAATTTCATGGATTTATTCTATCGATACACATTTTTGAAAAGTAATTCCTTACATTGTTTATATAAATAAGAGTTATCCCAAAAGTAAAATTTTGAATCGTGAATAAACTTTTTAATTTGATGGTTATTTAATCCATAAGGTAAAATGTTGCTAACTAATTAGTTAACTATATCTGCATACAATGGAATTTTACATTCATTAACCGCATAAAATTGTTCACCAGGAAAATGTTCATTAATTTTATCACTAAAGTTAACATTATTTTCCGGTTCAAGCCTTGACAATTGATTACCTATCTGAATATCAGTACCCTTCTTGAAAATCAAATTCTTGTATCAGAAGGACCCATCAAATTAATCATTATTTTGCATCATTCTTCATCATTAAATACTTTATAGCAGAATGATCAGTATGCACAATACATTTGGCTCCGATAAGATAAGATCTTGATTTAGCAAAGGCATATACTATAACTAATAATTTTTTTTCTGTAGCAAGGTAATTAAAATGAGATTCATCAAGGTTTTTACTATCATAAGTATATTACTTTAAAAATTTTATCGTATATTTGCTCTAAAACAACCTCTATAAGATAGTCACTAGCGTCATAAATTAATTCAATAGGGTTTTTCTAATCAGGTGAAACAATAATAGGTGCAGCGATTAATTTTTTTTTTAAAGAATTGAAGGAACTCAGATATTCTTCATTAAAATTAAATTTAGTATCTTTTTCCAAAAGATGACATAAAGGATTGAAAATTTTTTAAATATCTTTAATATAATGTTTATAGAAACCAACATATCTTAGAAAACTTCTACTTCCTCTCACATTTGTAGGAGGTGGTAATTCAACAATAAATTGAATTTTTGTTGTATTTACTTTCATACCTTTCTCGAATTCTTATGTCCGAACACAGCTCCTCCCGCAACCATAACTAAGCATTTTTCTCGCCTGAGAACAAGGTTTGTTTCTTCACAACATTTTAGAACTATTGTTAAGCGATCTAAATATTTATTGAAAGAGGTTCCAAAAACTCGAATAATTGTCCATAAAAACTTTAATTCCTTTCTTATTTAAATAAAAAAATTGATATCATTCATCTTCGAAATTTGGTATGTGCATTACATAATCCAAATGATATTCTCCTAAAAGTAAAAGTTGTATTTTCTGATCCTCATGAGCAACAGTATTCAGTGGTATTCAAAATATCCTTCCAAAAAGAAAAGATAAGTCTATCAAACATTTGATTTAGAAAATGTAAAGGAAAGTAATCTTTCATTAAGGCAAGGTTTAATTTTCAACAATCAATACAGACGCCATCTAGTAACTTACTTGTTGGAATTAATTCATTCCTTTCTTTTATAATTACAGTCACACATCTTTTCTTAGGAACACAATGAATATGACTAACTCAAGCGCTGTCTGAAATCAAATAAATAATTCTAGCTTAAAACAACTTTAATATTTTTTTCTTAACAACTTCTTTCATTATAAGATTCAATCTCCTTTGAGGATTAGCCTCTAGCTTATGACTATCTTCCATCAAAATTCCGAGCATACAAATCGAAGGATCGATTTCTTTAATATTAGCTAATGTCCATCCAAAGTCATTCTTATGATTTTTCAATGTATCCAATAATTTTTCTTCATTATATGCGGTTAAATCCGAGGATATAATAACTGGTAATGTGAATGAGTTCCAAAAAATTGCATACTTTAAATGAATAGGTAGAACCTTTATCTCAAGTTTAGGAGGTTTTTCAATAGAAACAATTAGATATTTACTATTCTCAGTAGTATCTAATATTTCAAAGTTTTTTGGAACTTAATTTGAATCTTCGATGATTATCTCATTCGATTCATCCTCAAAATCACTTTCGCTTCATTCTTTAGTTCTTTCTAATCTAGTACGCTTCATTTTTTGATCTGATATGACTGCACCTCTTTCTTGAAAATGATTAACAATCATATAATGAATAATGTCTGTTCCGTAAAATTTACCATTTTTTTATCAGGATGTTTCATTGATTTGAACACATTAAAGGTAATTTGCTGATCATTAACTCTCATGGTTAATTCTCTTTTTTGCACATCTATCATTACACATCCAGTAGTAAGGAAAGGTCTTCCCAAAATAAAAGGAATTTCTTTATCTTCATCCATATCATACACAATGAAATAAAAAAGGAAGATAAATTATTCCACATTAACCAATATGTCTTCAATAACCCCCTTAAAATAAGTAATAGACCGACCAACTAATTGTATGGTTACAATAGTGGGAGATATTTCTCATACACCTAACCTTCTAAATATAGATAATGACATGAGATTAATGCTCGCTTCTAAATCATAAAGCTTTTCAATTTCTCCAATAACACAAGGTATGGTGAAACTAACAGATATTTATGTTTTTCATGGGCTTTTTCTAAATTATTGCACTAAATTCATCACAAAGTGTAACAATTTCATAATCTTCAAACTTTTTTTTCTTATTTAAAACTTCTTTCATAAATTGGTCATAACTCTAAGCATCTCGCTCCAAAGCTTCGAAGAAAAGAAATATTAATTGTAAGCTTCTTAAATATCTTAAAAAATCTTAAAATTATTGATCCAACTCTTGATGTCTAAGTCATCGAGGAAAAGGAGGAGGTGATCTTTCTAATTTAATCTCGAGTCCGAGAGACAAGTGTTTATAATTCCTCGGGAATAGCTTTCTTCAATTTTTTTGTTTCTTTATTTTATCTCTCAACTTCAACCATTTTTTGAATCGAAACATTTAATTCCTTTCCACTCCTTAGTTGGACAACTTTAGCTTGCTCTTGATCTTTATTTTTATCTTTAGGATCGATCTCCACATTACTAGAAATTTTCTCTTTGCTTATTGCTAAGTACGTTAGCAATTTGTCTAGTTGATTCTCTATATTTCGAATAAGCAACACTTCGACTTTGTAATTGATTGCCTATTTGTAACATCACTTCTTCTATAAACAACTTCTTCTCCTTAACCCGTTGATTACTACTAAATCCATGAGAATAATTAGTTTTATAGTTAAGCACTACTCTGATTGTTCCAGTTCTTAATGGGTTTGCTTCATTATTCCTCATTATTTACCGGAACCACTAGAATTGTTGTTCCAGCTTAAAATCAGATGGTTTTTCCAACCTAGGTTGTAATATTTAGAATATAGTTTATTGGGTGTATTAATAGCATATATAGTTTCTAATGAAGTTTGAGAATCAATCATTTGTCCTAATTAATTTTATTCAATAATATGAGGCGTGGGAGAATAATTCATTCCAATTTGGTTATTTCCTAGATAATGTGGTAACTTAAGATGCAACCTTTGAAATATCATCATTATCATGAATACTGGCTACTTTTTTCAGGTTTATCCTTTTAGAGGGTTATTGAAATATATTTGTAGTCATCTCCTCAATTAATGAATAATTTTTATCAAATGGTTTAGCTCATTAATGAACCTCCAAGCTGCAACATCTATGGTAGATCGAATGGATCCTACTAACCCATTATAAAAACCTCGAGTGATTAACCAGCCTGATAAAGCTTCGATGTCGACACTTTTTAAGTAGTTCCTTAAATCTTTCCCATGTTTCGTAGATCGATTCTCCTTCATACCGAGTAAAAGAATTAATTTCATTTCTATGCTTAACAATTTTTGAAGGTGGAAAGTACTTAGCTAAAAATTTTTGTGCTAAATCCCCCAAGTTTTAACGTATCTAAGTGCTAATAAATTTAACCATATTTTAGCTTTATCCCATAATGAAAAAGGAAAATGTCTAAGTATGACAACATCATTTGATACGTCATCATATTTAAATGTAGTAAAATGTTCTAAGAAATTTGTTAAATGTAAATTTGGATCCTCTGATGGTGTACACTAAACAGATTGTTTTGTATAGTTTGTATAATTGCAGGTTTAAGTTCGTATGAGTTAGCAAGACATACAATGCTGGCTCGAATACTTAAATGAATTTCATCTCGTTGTAGGGTTCGCATCATCTCTTAAAGGTTTTTGAAAATTATGATGTTCTTTTTTAGCAGTTTGAATCTCAATGTTATTTTGTGATGTGTTTGTCATTTCTTGAAAATTCTAAAGTCCTTTTTATTTTTTGATTTTTCTTATAGTTTGTTCTAATTTTGCATCATAAGGCACTAAAACTTTAGATCCGAACTATGCATGTACAAAGTAAAAAATTTAGAAAATAAAACTTAAGTAGTCTTAAAAATAATAATAACAATATATTATTTATTCTTCAAATTTTTATTTCTTTTTTCGGCTTTTAAAAGTTTTTATTTAATTTTTCTAAATTTTTTAAAATTATTTTTTTTGTAATTTTCCAAAATGAAATAATGCTAAGATTAATTTTAGTTCTCTTAAAATAAATCTCCAATTCAAAAATAATTCTAAGTTATAAAGTTTTGTCCTTATCCTTACCCCGGCATTGGTGCCAAAAATCGACCCGCCCCGCAATTACATTAATATTTATATTTCTTAAAATTGTCAAAAACTTGTCTTAAATTATATTTAGCGGCTAGTGTGAATAAATAAAATGATTTAGAAAATATATAATAAGGTTTCACACTAAGGATACAATGCAAGTATATGTATCTTTTAGCAATATAGGTTTTTCCCTAAAACCCCAAGATCGATCCCACAGGAAAGTTCGCAACTCTTAATAATAATCTCGTATAAAATTTTATCTAAATTATAGATAAATGTGATAGGAGAACAAAGATGATAGGTTGCAAAGATTAAAACTAAACATCAGCAAAAAGAATAATAAAGTTTAAAAGCTTAATAAAGTTCAAATCACTAATAAAGTTTAAAAGCGAGATCGGATTTTATGAAATGATCTCTCCCCGCAAAGAGATGTTAATCAAGCTGTAGGATTTGAATGAATTAAATTATAAAATAATTTATTGTGACAAATAAAAGCATAACTATCTTTTAACCCCTCTCGGTGCTAGCAAAGAACATTGGCTAACCTAAAGTTTATTTATAGCTTGTGTAGTAATGTCGAGTAGATTTTGCCTCCGACTTCCGCATTACTTATGCACGGCTTTCTAACGTAAATTACTATTCAAAAAGTGTTTTCAATTATGTTATAAAGTATAATCAGCTTAATATCAAAGTAGCCAACTTTTATGCAAGTATAAATATCACTCAAGTAAGAAAGGGCTCTAGTGCGAGTCATGGTTATCGATCCCATAGTGAGGAAGCAAACCTTATAACAGTAGCACATAAATGAAATATTCGAATTTACAAATCAACAAAAGTAACTACTACAATTACTAATGTTTAAAGATGCAAAAGAATTTATAATTACTACAAAACTTTTTAAACTTCGTATCGAGTAACTAATACTACACTAAGTTTTGTAATATAAAGTTCAATATGTAGAAAGTGTCCTCCCGCTTACAATGATATTTTCGTGAGTGAATAATATATATTAGTTTAATATTTGTATTGTGCCAAATAGAAACATACCTATTCTTCACCCTCTTCCGAGTGTTGTAAATAACATTAGCTAATCCCAGTGTTTAGTTTCTAAATACGTGGTTAGGTCTGGGAGGATACCGGCTCTCACCCGCAGCTCCCACTACCTTTCACCCGAAGGATATCTCTTGCTTTATATTCCAAACACTACGACCAAATCGAGGATTTTAGCCACTCACCCTAAAATCTCCAATTCTACGCCGAACAAACATATTTCCCTATTTATTTGCACCCAACCCCCATGAACTACATCACTCGCTTCAGCATATTTTAGATTGTGTGTTTTATTTTCAAAGGGGTCGCCTACGTAAATTGTCGGCGAATTTTTAATTTAATTTAAATAAATAATTTGAAAAGTAATATTTGATTTTTGAAAAATAATTTTAAATTAAGATTTTAAGATATGAAATCAAACCGATCTCACATCCCAAATAGTTTATATAAACGAACACCGCACCACAAACCGTGTATCTATCCTAAGGATGTATACACCGCTCGATGGTGGGGCTCGATTAAATAAACTGAAGATTTGCGACATCCGTTCGTCCGCGAACAAATTTTATAAGTCGACAAATTCCCCGCTTAATATGAAAACATTAAACAGTGGTTTATATTACTCTGGGTTCTTTAAAATTCCCTATAAGGGCAAGCCCCTATAGTTAATTACATATTAAGTGACGGAATCACCTAAGAAAACTCTCGATAATAATCGCAATTCGCTCTCAAGAATTTCAAAGTTTAAGTTTTCAAGGGATTGAATTTTGGAATTTCAATAGTGGAATGGATCAAATTTGAAGATTTTATTTTGGGATTTCAAAGGAAGAAAGGTAGGAGAAATTACGGATTCGAAGCGAACTTCTGTAATTTCCCGTTATCCTATTGTTTCGTTTCGAATTTAGGAAGATCCTAATATCTATTTAATGTTTTGATCTCGCCAATTTTAATTAATTAGGACTTATATTTATATGATAGAATCATACAAATAGACCTTGAAGATGTGAGGGTTTATGTCGTATCGGACGACTACCTCTGAATCCTAAGACCGGCTAGGGCTTAATTTGCAATGCAAATGCCTAACAAAAGGTCGAGAATTTAGGCCGCACTAGTGCAAACTACCTCGAAGTCCTATGGCTTAGTTATTTAATTCTAAGAATGTTTAGCTGATGTAGATTCAAGTTTTGCTGACGACGATGGCCGTGCTGCCCGCCATGCTCCAAGCTCCTTGTTGTTGCAGACGTTTAGTTATAGAAGTCATAAATTAGGAGATGAGAAAAGTGTTTTTGTTTAGAGAAAATCTTAATTTCCAATTATTTTTGTGTTTTAATTAAAACAAATCTTAAAGTTGATTATAACGACACCGGTTAAGATCCCACGGTTCCATCCTTCCGGCATCGTTATTTTTATCGGATTCACTTAGTCCGTATGAATTTGCTAAACTCAACCGAATGAGTTCCACACTTTCATTTAGACCGTGGAAATCCCGCTAAGCAACACGTAGGTTACATCATCCGAGGTATTCCCGATCATCCAACAAGATGTTTTAATTTAGTTGTAATTGTAGTTTCGTGTTCTGTTTGTGATTAAATTTCGAGTTGTTTTATATTTTCAAATGTCATGCGGTAAATTTTATCTTCGCAATGACTTTTAATTTAGTTTTGGTTTCAGCTTTAGGGACTATCCTAAAGGTGTGGGTTTTCATGCAACAGCTTGTTTATCATGCAAGAAAAGTAAGTGCGATGCGATTAAATAAATTGCAATAATGTAAATCGCAATAAAATAAAAGCGTACCCTGAGGGTCTTCCCGTCATCCCAAGCCGCACTTAAAATACAATTAGAATATTTAAGCAAGTTTCTCAGTAAAGCTAAGGGAAGGGTTATGGTTTTCTACCAAATTCCTAATCCTTTAGCTAAGTAATTTCCTATGACGTCTGTGTCCTCGTGTTTTAGTTCGAGGATGATTTTCTTCATCAAAGAATAATTAAGTTCAATTGTTCTATAAATATCCTATCATATCGAGGAAGTGCTTAAGAAGAATCTTAAACATCTTTTCAATACCGATAGGATTGTTTTAAGTCCAATCGAATTTAATTAATCAGTGGAGTAATCGTCCGAGGATTCAAGTTTTGTTATTATCTTGCTTCGGTGAATCTAGGACATTCGAATATCCTATAGGTGAAGTAACACTTCATTTAATGTTCGCTTTAGGAGTTATGGTAACCAAAGCTTTCGAGGGCAAATCGAGTTCAAATGGTTTATGATTTAGCTTTAACTTCAATTAACGGGTTTAAATTTGGAATAGTGTTCAAGTTGCTTTATATTTAATTTCTTTATGTCTTAGGTGATGTTAATTAATTCATTTAATTTAACTTTATTTTAATTTAACTTGGTTTAGTTTTAATTTTAATTTAATTTTAATTTTTTAATTTTAGTTTTAATTTTAATTTTAATTTTTTTTAATTTAATTTTAATTTTATTTGATTTTATTTTAATTTAATTTAATTTAATTTAATTTAATTTAATTTAATTTAATTTAATTTAATATGTCTTATTTAATTTAATTTAATTTAATTTAATTTAATTTAATTATTTATTATTATTATTATTATTTTAATTTAATTTAATTTAATTTAATTTAATTTGTTTGATTTAATTTAACTTAATTTATTTAATTTGTTTGATTTAATTTAATTTAATCTTTAATTTAATTTTTTTTATTTTTAATTTTAATTTAATTGAAAATTTAAAAAGAGTTTAATAATTTAACTTTTTAATTTAATTTTAATGATTAAGTCTTTTAACATTTTAAAACTTAAATTTGAATTATCATTTTTAATTAGGAATTAAATATTATTGAGATGATTAATTTAGAGATTTTTAAATTAAAAATAAATCTCTTCCTAATAATATCCCTATTTTAATAATTCTAATTTTATTATTCTTCCAAATTTAATCAATTATTTAATTAAGGTTTATTTCAATTATTTTAAATTGTTTAGTAGGTTTCTACCCTTTAATTATTTAAATTTCAATCATCCAAATCAGATTAAGATCAAATATTTTACTTGTTAATTTTATTAAACCTAAAGTTTTAATTAAGGGTTAAAATTTTTAATTACCATTTTGCCCTTCAAGCTTAATAATTCCATAACTCACTAAATTGAGCTTAAATGAACTTGAAATTTTTATGTGACTTCACTCATATGTCAATAAAGACATGACAGGAGAAAATGTGATTTTTCTGTATTTAATTTAATTATGTAATTATTTTTAGTGGAAAATAGGAATTTCCAAGAAAAATTTAATAATATGACCAAGGGAAAGTTTCTATCCTTAAGAAAATTATGGGACATTCCTAATGACCAGAGGACCACTTGGACCAATTTTGGTGATTTTTTGAATTATATTATTTTTATTATAATTATTTTAAATTTTGGAGTATTAATTAATTTAAAAATAAAATAAAGGTTGAAAAATTAATTTTATATTTTTTAAAAATCTCTTTGATATCAAGGAAATCATAGAATTTATTTTTACAATTTTCTGATTTTTTTTTGATTTATTAGAATTATCTTAGTGAAAATGCTAAAAATATACATTTTTTAATTTTAAAATTACCTTAGGGCTTTAAATTTAATATCTCATTAAATAGACCTAAGAAAAATATGAGGTTTGTTCCTAAGTGATTAAAATTCAAAATGTGACATTTTGGTGAATTTTATTATTTTTGTGATTTTTATTATTTTTTAATTATTAAAATATTAAAATAATACCAAAAAATCAACTTTTTTAAAAAATTGAAATTTTAATTTTCTTAAATTCCCCTGATATCAGAGAGGCTCCAAAACCAATTTGGTGAAGTTTTGAAAATTATTTTGAAAGTTATGAATTTTTAAAGTTCAAATTAACTAAATGGCTTAATCAACCCATTTAGTAGGGCTAACCAAGTCCAATTGACCTCAAATTTTTATTGTGAGCTCCTCTGATCCTAAAGGTCAGTGGAGGATTGATTTCAAGTCAATTTGATGTATGGTTAACTCTAATTAATTAGGGATCTATTTTGGGTGTTTTAGCCAATTAGGGTTATGTTAAATGAATGAACTCAAAACCTATTTTTTCTAGGGTCCTCTGGTCATAAGAGACATCACCAAATTTTCCTAGAATATATTTCACAACATACTAATTATTGGAATTAAAATACTTAAAACAACAACATGAATTTGAAAAATCAATAACCTCTCATAGAGATGGCCTCTGACTTTGGAAAATTCAGAGAATGTTCCCAAATTCAGAGGCTTCAAAAGCCCTATGGTCTCATGCCATGGTGAATTTCCTATATGCATGGAGAATTAAAATAATGCAGAGGGTAAATAAATCATTAAAAATAAAATACTTGATGAAATTAAATGATTTCTTTTCCACATTATTTTCCTCTGTTCACTGAGCAAGGGGGTATTTTTATTTTATTTTTCTGATTTTCCTACTCAAAGTTATGAATTTTTGAAGTTTAAGGAATTTAATAAATCAAAAATACCCTAATTTTCTATTTATCCACGCGGCACCGCGTCAACCTCGGCAGCTCCGAAAGGCCACGCGGCGTGTTCTGGTTCGACGCCGCCATCTGACTCAGCGCTCCGGGGCCCCGCTGTGTCGTTCCATATCCTGATCCGATGCGATCCTAGCCGTCCGTCCGCGCCTGTATTAAATGAACGGCATCCGTTCATCGTCCCCAAGCGTCCTCACCCGAGAGCCGTCCACACTAAATCCCTAATATCTCACTCAATACTCAATGGATTTTCGAGTTCTTATGCTCTATGGATTCGTCTTGAAGAGACGAATGCATCCATACGGTTTATGTGGCATGAAATTGACTCTATAAAAATGGAGAATGTTCGAAGCTCGTGAAGAAGAGTGAGGCCATACCTTTGCTCGTAGAAGTGTGGCTTTAATCCGAGGGTTGTGTCACCTTCAATTGGATCCCAGCGAAGCTCCAGGATGAAGTCTCCCGGTCCGGTGAATCGCCTAGTAGGATTTCGACCACGCCCGATCACAAAGCTTCGGAGGCTGGAGCAACCGGGTGGCCTCGGAGATGGGCTAATGGGAAACTTCTCCTCTTGGTCCAGTTGAAGGTGTAGGACCAGCCACTTGAGGATTGGCTCATCGTGGAGAAGTGTCCCGGTTTCGGGTGGAATTTCGGCCGAGAAATCGAGTTCCGTTGACGAGGATTGTGGCAAATTGGCACCGGGGATCAACCGCTCTAAGGATGGAGAAGGGTTTGGAACAATTTTGCGCAGTTTCGGCAAGGTTTGTGCAACTCTCTTCTCATGGTCGCGAGGGGGTCGGGCTTAAATAGAGGAGGCCGGAGGGCCTCACAGGGATGGCCAAGGGTCGGGATCGACCGCTCCGGGCATAGGAAGAACAACCATGGTGGCCATCGGGCATAGGGCGCCTCAGCAAGGTGGAATTCCAAAGTTCGGCTCCTCCCAAGGTCTCGGACATGGTGTTTTCCTGTGACCTGTGCGGCCGGCCGGCAGCATGGGTCACCCTCAGTGTCCAGGTGGGTCGTGGCTGGAGGTTTGTGGCAATCACCGGCCATGGACATGTGTAAAGGGTTCGAATCAAAAGGGTATGGGAGAGGCTCATTTTGGGTCCAAATGGGTCAACCCACCATTTTGGGTTTGGTGCACTCCTTCCATGGCCGATTTGGGCCGAGGGAGGATCGGTGAATCAGCTTGAAAAGGGTAGAGAAGTCACCATCCATGAATATTTCGATTAATCATGGATTAGGGTGAAGCATTAAAAGTGGTTAAAACCTTTTAAGGGGGCTTAAAAGAGGCTCCTCCTTTTGCCATTAATGGCTTGATCACATGTCAAACCTTCCATGGCTTCATGTGGCTTGTCCATCGGTTGCATGGCTCGCCTTTGGCTTCGGGAAAAGCTTCGTCAATTTCATGAAAATGGATTTTAGAAATTTTTGGTAATTTGATGGGAATTTGTATGAAGCTTGATTTGGAATGGTTTAATGATGATTTTGAAACTTAGGGGTGATATCAATTAAAGGTATGATGAAAATAAATTGCCATGTGGGCTTTAGGGCCAATTTTGGGCTTTTGTATTTGGTGGAAATGGGCTTTTAAAATGGTTTAGGGAAGTGGGCTTTTGGATTTTAAAATGGATTTTAGGATGGAATTTTGGCAAAGGCTGGGGCCAAATAATTGTTGGGTTTAACTCATAGATGTGTCATGAGTGACTTGGAGCAAATTGGGAGTGATTTAGGTTTGAATTGGGTTGAATTTGGGCTCCTTTGGTGAATGGGCCAATATAGGTCAAATTGGGCTAACTTGGGCCAATGTTGGGCTAGGATTGATATTGATGTAAAATTAATGTTGGCAAATGTTTATGGGAGTGTTTTAAAGAGGTTTTGACTTTTGTTGGGCTTTGATTTTGGGGTTTGGGCTCATTTGGGTTAGGTTTGGGTTTAGGTCAAAATTGGGCCTTTTAGCTTTGGGTTGAATTTGAGTGGGGTTTGGGTCTAAATGTTGGGCAAATCATGTCAGTGTTTTGTTTGTAGGAATGTTAAGGAAGATTTAGAAAAGACTTGGGGTTAATTGGAGTTGAATTGGGTGAGTTTGGGTTAGGTTTGGGTCATGGGTCCAAATTGGGCTTTAAGGCCAAAAGTGAAATTGGATCCAAATGTCAATCAAATTGGACTTGGATTTGGTCTATATTGGTGTCGGGAATGTTGAATTGAAGTTTAGAATTGAATTGGACCAGAATTTGGGTCAATTGGGTACGCTTGGCTCGACATCGGGTTCACTTAGTGGTTAAAATGAGTCAAATTTGGGGTTTTGGCAAAAGTAGGGAAAATTGACAAAATTGGCCCATGGTGTAGTTGAACAACATGAAATTGGGAATATTTGGGATTTTTTGGAATTTTCTGGGAATTTTATGAATTTTTGGATTTTTGGGTCAAGAGGGGTACTTTGGGTATTTGGAGGGTATTGGGAGGTATTTTTGGAATTTTTGGTATTTTTGGTTATGAATGATCAATTTTAGTAATGTGGGAATGATTTTGGGGATTTTTGGGTGATTTGGAAATTTTTTGAGAAATTTGGGTAGTTTCAAGGGTTTTGGGTAGGCTAAGCGGGTGTAGGGTCCCGAGGGTCAAAAATTGAAAATTTGGAAAATTGAAGATTAGGTGAATGTAAGTGGAATGAAATCATTTTGGTTGAGCCATGAAGCCATATCAAGCCCACATGAGCCATGAAGGGACTCATTTGAGGCATCTACTATGTTGTTCCTAACTCTCTTACCTAGGGCCGAGGGGTTAAGGACCATCCATGCGAATCATCTACATGAGTCGGAGGTCGAGTTAGGTATGGGTGTTGTGTTAGGAGGTGTGTGAAAGTGTAGTGTATAAATGTAGTGTGTGTGTAAGTCAGCCCCTTCACTGTACCAGAGCCACCTGTAGGCGGTCCTAAGGCCAAAGAGTCCTATAGAACTCATCCTTTAAACTTTCACATTTGATTTCAACCCTCAGGTGATTAGGGGTCTACAATCAAGTTTGTGGAGTTTGCAGGGAGTTAAGAAGTGGTTTGAATTTCTAAGTGGTGGGTCCCAATTCTAGTCCTCTAAGACAGGTTAAAGGAAAAGCCTAAGGCTAGATCCTAAGTACTAAAAAGAAGAAGAGAAGACCTCATCAAAAATGAGGTCAACAAATGGACTCTCAATAGGTGTGGTGAGCTAACCAAGCACACCGCGCGTATCAGGCGTTGACCGAAGAGATCAACAAAACCAACACGTATGTCCAAGTGACAAACTTAGGACAAAGTAGAAGAGTTTCCGCCGGGGAGTGTCAAGTATATCTCCGAGACCGGAGATTCCCGAACTCTCGCGGGAAAGGAAAAGGAAGTGAATTCCGCATCACATGATCTGGGAGAATTTCAACTTAGATTTTATTTTGTTTTAGTTTATGTTTTGATATGTGAGCTTAGATTTTAGTTTGGAGTTTCAATTTAGATTGAAGTTTTGTCAAGATTAATTGAAGGATTTGAACTTGAAATGAAAATTGGAATTTTGTGGTTTTAGATGTAACATCTTCAACCTCAAAAGAAAATTGAATCGATTGGATTGAATCATTACGGCTGAGGAGAGATCTCACAGTAATGCGGTATTGGATGTAAAATCCTTAACCTCAAGAGTTTGATTTTGATGTATTTCATTGCAATAGGGAAAGAATCCTAAAGCAATGCAGTCTCGGATGTGAAATCCTCAACCCCAAGAATTTAAATTTGATGTATTTCATTGCAATAGGGAAAGAACCCTAAAGCAATGCGGTCTCGGATGTAAAATCCTCAACCCCAAAAGTTTGAATTTGATGTACTTCATTGCGATAGGGCAAGAATCCTAAAGCAATGCAGTCTCGGATGTAAAATCCTCAACTCCAAAAAGTTTGAATTTTGATGTATTTCATTGCGATAGGGAAAGAATCCTATGGCAATGTAGTCTCGGATGTAAAATCATCAACCCCAAGATTTTGAATTTGATGTATTTCATTGCGATAGGGAAAGAATCCTAAACCAATGCAGTCTCAGATGTAAAATCCTCAACCTCAAGAATTTGATTTTGATGTATTTCATTGCGATAGGGAAAGAATCCTAAAGCAATGCAGTCTCGGATGTAAAATCCTCAACCCCAAGAATTTCATTTTGATGTATTTCATTGCGATAGGGAAGAATCCTAAAGCAATGCAAGTCTCGGATGTAAAATCCTCAACCTCAAGAATTTGATTTTGTTGTATTTCATTGCGATATGGAAAGAATCCTAAAGCAATGCAAGCCTCGAATGTAAAATCCTCAACCCCAAGAATTTCATTTCGATGTATTTCATTGCGATAGGGAAAGAATCCTAAAGCAATGCAGCTCTCGGATGTAAAATTCGAACCCCAAGAATTTGATTTCGATGTATTTCATTGCGATAGTGAAAGAATCCTAGTAATGCAGTCTCTGATGTAAAATCCTCAACCGCAAAAGTTTGAATATGATGTATTTCATTGCAATAGGAAAGAATCCTAAAGCAATGCAGCTCTCGGATGTAAAATCCTCAACTCCAAGAATTTGAATTTTGATGTATTTCATTGCGATAGGGAAAGGATCCTAAAGCAATGCAGTCTCGGATGTAAAATCCTCAACTCCAAAAGTTTGAATTTTGATGTATTTAATCGCAATAGGAAAGAATCCTAAGCAATGCAGCCTCGGATGTAAAATCCTCAACTCCAAAAGTTTGAATTTGATGTAGTCATCGACTTTGCATAGATCCGTAGTGTTGATTTGAAAGGTGTGGAATTTTGTAGTTTGAGAATTTCATGAAAGTTGTAAAAGACTTTCATGAAGGAAATAGATTAGGAGGGAATATGTAGATGCTACACACCCCGTTCAAAAGAGTTAATCGAAAGTCGCTGGTTTGGATTGGGTATAATTCCTCGCCATCGATTCGATCCGTGTCAATGGAATCAACCGCTTCCATCCTGCACTCGTAGAGAGGGTAAACAGATTGGATTTCGTATTTGGGAGATTGAATTTGAACTCGATCGAGATTTCGATTCGAGATCCGGAAGATCAAATTTGAGATTTAATTGAGATTTGGAATCCGGAAAGATTGAATTTGAATTTGATTTAGATTGGATTTGGAATTAGATCGAGATTTGATTTGAATCCGGAAAGATTGAATTTGAAATTTGATTTAAAATTTGATTTGAAATTTGTGTTCATTTTGTCTGTCCTTTAACGATTCAAATTTATTTTATCGTTTATTTAATGTTCATGTGAATTTGGTGTTCGTCATTTTTAAATTTTTACGGAAAGTTTTTCTTTTATTCTCTTTTTGTTCTTTGTTCGAAGTTCATTTAACTTTAATGGCGTTTCCTGACCAATTTGCACAAAAGAGGTGAAGGCCAAAAATGTGACATGGTCACTTTCATTCCAATTATGTCGAAGATACATCATACAACTCGATCCGGAATACATCTCATACAATCCATGTAGACTCAAAACGGACTATGTATGATCTTTGTCGATCCATCCAAAAAGGTATCTGTCAAAAATCCATGTCTGAATAGTGGGGTACATGGTCAATAACATCACCTTCCAAGCCATCCTAAGCAAGGATGCCGTATGGATGTACGTTGGACGTGTGATATTTTCCATGCAACTCATAGCTCGTAAGGTCGGAGGCTCTCTAGCTCCGGTCCGGCCGGAAGTGGTAAGGTGTCTTCCCGTCGTCCATCCTTCCGAAAGTAACCGAGATCCGCTTCACCGGTACTCCCGGTATGCAATGTTTAGCGACATCCGCTCCGTTGCCCTTCGGCATCATCACGGAACATACCGGTAATGGTATCTTCACCGGCCCTCGGAACTCACTCCGGGCTCGCTATCCGGAGGTCGGATCCGAACATGATATTACATTCACTCGTAAAAGAAACGAGTGCATAAAGGTCCGACAAAGTCGTGGTAATCTATGTGCGGGGTATGCGATCACCCTTCTTGTAAATGTTAATGATGCAATTATTGGGTATGCAATCCGCCGGCAGCATCCTCCATGTTATCAACCTCTTTACCATTCTCTTGATGACTAATGGCATTGGATCCACTCGGCCATGACGCGAGTATCCTCGGTGGGTTTCCTTCCTGTCTTCCGCAAAGTTGTAACAAAGATCCACATCGTATTGTAATTCTTCCCTTCCCCGGCATCCATCTCCGGGTTCCGAGTAGGTGTTTTCCTCAGGCGGCCCGCTCGGCCCATTCTTTTCAAATCCCGGATGCAATCCACGATTTGTTGTTGTTCATATTCTGAGAATGCATCTGTATGTAGCTCGAGGCCTTCTAGTATATTGATCCATCTGCCTCTGATTCTCTCGAAGTATTAAAAAATTTTCTTTTCGACATTCTTCATTCTTTCCAGCTCGTATTCCGGAATAATCTGCAAATGGCGAGGCCTGGTGACATATTATGGGATATACAGCTCAATCCCTTCACGTTCTCCTGCATACCTCGGCTCCTCGGGGATGATGTCCGTCGGGACATCCCCTGGGGTTGCTTCTGCAACAAGGTCATGCATTAATGGTGGTTCTATCTGGTAGCGTGGTAGCCTTCTTTCTTCTGATCTTTGTGAGATTTCCCTGGTCCTTTCTGTTATCCTCGGAGCTGGCCTCCTTTCTTCAGGTTCCTGGTGAACCCGTGTCCTTGAAGTGTATGTACCGGCAAGTAGCAACTCGCCTCGTCGCGCCGGTCCGCGCCTAGTTTATTTAACATCTTACGGATACGGCGATTTTTATTTCTTCGTTGCGTTGTCGTGAGAGTAGCTCTTCGAACTTCGAATCTCCGTGGGCGCGGCGCCGACAAGCTCGCCCTCTCGCCGTAGCGACTACGTACTTGATTTTCTTGTCTTCTTCGGTGTTTGCCTTTCTTTTCGTCTGCTCGGATCGGTGGCTTGGGCCACCCACTTTCATCACCGTCCGCCCGGCAGGTTCCTCTCGGTCAACCGGGACCCGGTCACTTTCCTCGTACCGTAGGCTCCGTCGGTGCGAAGTCCGAGTCAATCTCGATTATCGCTCCATCTTTCACCCTCTTTTCATCGAGTGCAAGGCTTACGCCATTTCTAAAGTTCGGGACCAACCACCCGTTCGACATTTCCCCGCGAAAAGACAAGGAAAAGGATCGTGGGGCCGTACTAAGATCAAGAACATTAAGAAAATGTTTATTAAAGACAGCTTTTTTATTACTCTTATATTTTTAAATTTAACAGGAATGAAGTGGGATAAGATCGGGAAGAGATTTCGATTTGGAAGAGAAAACAAGGAAAACTTTATTATCATGATTTTATTTATCTTAGCACATTTTTTATTATTTTTGGGTTCGGACCCGACCATAAGTAATTACTTCGCCCGTGCTTCTAAGGATAAAGAATTCATTCCTTCGAAACATCAGGTAGCGTAATACTTTTTCAAGTATCGTCCATTGATCGGAAGCATATGTCGTTCTCCCTGGCAATTCACTAGTTGGTAGGAACCTCCTGAGTATACTGCTTCAACCACGAACGACCCTTCCCAAGTGGGTTCAAATTTTCCTCCTATCTTGCGGTGTGCAAGGATAGGTCTTTTGAGAACGAGAACTAAGTCACCAACTTTGAAGGTTCTCGGGCGGACCAATTTGTCATGGGCTTGAACCATCTTAGCTTGGTATAATTCCAAATTCTCATCTGGCCGCAAGTCTTTTACCTTCCGTGGTTTCTAATTCTTCCGGCCGTAATCTGGCATTTTCTTCTGTCGTGATCTTGTTTGCAACAGCAATTCTGAGTGAAGGAAGCTGAACCTCTAAAGGTAACATTGCCTCGGACCCATACACTAGAGCGTAAGGTGTAGCTTTAGTAGGAGTTCTGAAGGTTGTCCGGTAGGCCCATAAGGCTTCTAATAATTTCTCGTGCTAATTTCTCTTATTATCGTCCAAGGTTTTCTTTAAGATTTTAACAAGAGTTTTATTAAAAGCCTCAGCCAGGCCGTTTGCTCTTGGGTAGTAAATTGTTGAATATCGCCAGTCGATTCCGTGTCTCCTGACAAAATTGTTGATTTGCGTGCTTCTGAATGCTGACCCATCATCCGAGATGATCTCGCGCGGCACTCCGAAACGGTAGACAACTTGGTTCTTGAAAAATTGTAGCACGTGGTGTGCTTTTACTTCTGCAAGTGAACCGCCTCTCGCCTTCTTGGAAAAGTAATCTGTAGCCGCAAGAATGAAGCGATGTCCTTTCGAAGATGGTGGTTCTATTGGAACCACTATATCTGTGCCCCAACATTCAAATGGCCACGATGCAATTGTCGGATGCAGCACATTTTGAGGTTGGTATAGAACCACTCCGTGCACTTGGCATTGATGACAGCTCTTGGCGATTTTCATGCAGTCGGTCATCATCGAGGGCCAGTAGTACCCTTGTCTTTTAATCTTCATTTTCATCTTCGGACCCGATCGGTGAGCGCCACGCAGTCCTGAATGCACCTCTTTAACAATTTCACGGGCCTCGGACCCGCTTAGGCACCTTAGCCACATTTGATCGAAAGACCTTCCGTATAACGTGTTGTTTATTAATGCGTAGGACGAGTTCTTTTCTTGATCCGATGGGCTAGCGTCCTATCGTCCGGTAGCTTTCCTGTTTGCGGGTAGTACGTTAATGGCCGTCGCCAATCTTCCGTGTTTTCACGTCATCGTTGCAACCGAATTTTCTTCTTTTCCGATTTGTGTATTGTGTCTATGTCGAGCCGTGATAGGACTCGACGTCCGTGAACCGACACTTCCACCGATTCATCTTGCAAACGGGCAAATTCTTTTGCGAGGCGAGCTAACGCATCTGCTTAAAGCATTTTCTTTTACGGGAATTTTGTAGATCGTCACATTTGGAATCCGTTCCAACAGCCGTATGGCATACTTGGAAGTATTGCTCGAGTCTTGGCTTTAAAATTCTGTATCGTCCGACGATCCGTTGAATGATTAACTACGAATCCCCGTAGATGTTGATGTCACGTTATCCCCATTTGAATAGCTAATTCCGGTCTCGTTATGAGGGCTTCGTATTCGCTTCGTTGTTTGTACACGGCTCGTCAAGTGGTAGGAGTATCTTAACATCCCCCGCTCCGAGTGTTATAAAGATTAATCCGATTCCCGCCTTACCGGGCACTATCACTTGCGATTCTTCGTCTTTGTGTGCTCGAAGATGCTCCGTCGAAGTATAATTCCCAACGTCGATCATCGGGGTCTTCTAGGCTCATTATTTGTTCGTCCGGCAAGTCGTCATTGAGAGGAGATCCCGCCGCAAGGGGTGTGCCGCGAGGAAGTCTGCTAGGACTTGTCCCTTTACGGCACGAAGAGGCACGAAAGTTATATCGAATTGCAATAATATCATTGACCATCCGGCAAGTCCGCTGGAAAGCGTTGGACGGGTCATCAAGTATTGCAATGGATTAAATTTCGAGATCAGGTTGACCTTATGAGAAAGCATGTAGTGCCTGAGCTTTTGAGCGGCGAAGATCAGGGCCAAAAAATGCTTTTCAATTGCGGGATACCTTATTTCCGTCGGAAGTAAACGACGGCTTAGGTAGTAAAGAGCATTTTCTTTACCCTCATCATTGACCTGGGCTAACAGGGCTCCGAGAGAGTCTTCTAAAGCCGCGTTATAAAGTATCAACGGTCTACCTGAGACTGGGGCTGCTAAGACAGGAGGAGTCATTAAATATTGTTTAATGTCTTTGAAGGCCTTCTGGCATTTCTCTTCCCAAATGAATTTGGCGTCCTTTTTAACTAGTGCCGAGAAAGGCTGACACCTACCTGACAAGTTTGTGATAAAGCGTCGAAGATATGCCAGCTTCCCTTGAAAAGATCGTAGTTGTTTTAAGGTTTTGGGTGGCGGCATTTCTAAGATAGTCTTTAATCTTTTCCGGGTCGATTTCGATTCCACGATGTCGGACAACGAATCCTAAGAATTTCCGGAGGTGACGCCGAAGGCGCATTTTAAGGGATTCATCTTAAGGTTAAATTGTCTTAGTCGTTCGAAAATAATTCTCAAATCATACGAGTGATTTTCCTTTACTTTGCTTTTGATGACCACATCGTCCACGTAGCATTCGACTTGATTGTGGATGAGATCATCAAAAATTCTTGTCATCGCTCTCTAGTATGTTGCTCCTGCGTTCTTCAGTCCGAATGACATCACTGTGTAGCAATATACTCCGATCGGTGTTCTGAATGCTGTAAGTTTTTCATCTTCTGGAGCCATTCTTATCTGGTTGTATCCTGGGTATCGGGAGGTAATTTTGGAAATTTTGAAATTTTTGGTCATGGATAGTCAATTTGAGTGGTAAGGAATATCTTGGAATGTGTTTTGGGGAATTTTGGTGAATTTAAAGAATTTTGGGTATTTTATAACATTTTGGGAGGTCAGGGGCCAAATTTTTGAAATTTTGGAAAATTGAAGCTTGGTTTGAGATGAATGTCATGAGATGGTTTAAATTGAGTTATGGACCAAGGGTCACTCACATTTTGTCCTCTATGTATTGGTACTAGTCAAACCTTAGCCTGATGCCAAGAGTTGAGAAGAACCATCTACATGAGTTTCCGAAGGTTTGGGGGAATGTGTGCATGTGAGTGGTGAAGTCCAGACCTCCCTCAGGGCAAATCCTAAGGTCTGACCACCTATAGGAGACTTCCCCTAGGATTCCTTGTGCTTGTCGTTTTCCTACCAGAAGGTGGAGGTCGAGCCTTAAGCATATGAAAACCCTAGTGAAGCAAGAAGAGTTTTGAATTTCTATGGGGAGGGTTCCATGACTAGTCCTCTAAGAAAGTCACTAGGAGAGTCCTACGGCTAGACCCTATGCTATTCTAAAGAGAGATTAGACCTCAACCAAAAGTGAGGTCAACAAGACTATTTAGTGACGACTTAAGAGGGTGCATTTAAATCAAAATTTAAAAATATCAAAATTTGTGCACAGGAGCTTAAGCGCCATAAACCCACGCTTAAGCGCAAGCAAATCCGAGAGATAGGCGCTTAAGCGCCGGTTCATGAAAACTGGTTCGCGAATGGTTTTAAGTGAATATTTGAGCCAAAAACTTCCATTATTCCCATTTTATTTTTCTTCTTTCTAGGTGAGTCGCGATGTTTGACCTAGGGCATCTCCAAAATTGAAGGAAACTTGGTGGAATTGAGCCAAATTTGCTAGATTTCTTCATCTCATGGTTTGAGCTTCTCTTCTATGTAAATTTTTTTTTATTTTCACCATAGGAGTACATTATAGAAAATCTAAAAATTACTATTTATGGTGAAAATCTGAGAAAAATTGATGGATATTACATGGAAATGTGAGTTTAAGCTTTTAGAAGTTAGATTTAGTGATTTAGGTTTGAGTTTAGATTTTAGTTTAAATTTTTTGTATTTTTAGAAATGGCACTAAGAATGAAGAGGAGCAAGGGGAAAGAAACTTTTGATTCGAGCAAATTTGTAAGTGCAAAAGTTCAGGATAAATACACAAATGCAATGCAGTCAAGAAAATTAATTCCTGAGCGATGTTTCAAGAATCCTGACAAAGAAGTGGAAGATTTGATTGTTCACTGACAGTGGGTTTAGTTCTATTGTTTTTCTACTATTGCTGTGATTTTTGTAGTTGGGTAGTTCTATGCTAATCTCCCTGAAGTTGAGGACGATCAGGTGATGGTAAGAGGAAAATCAATAGCATTTTTCCCAAATGTAATAAATTCATTTTACCACCTACTTTTGGATACTATTTGTTTTCATGCAAATTACAATCATACGGAGGACGAGTTAGATGAGATCATATCTTCATTAACCGCGGGAAGAGGATTGTGGAAAATTACTAGTGGAAGAAGAGTGAATTTTCATACATCAAAGATGGATGCCACGACGAAAGCATGACACTATTTCATTTTGCTCGTCTACTCCCTACAAATCTTCTTAATGAAGTAACCACAAAAAGAGCTACTTTGAACTATTTTATTCAACAATATAAGCCTATTGATATTGGATTTCTGATTTATCAGACCATCAACAATTCTGCTAGAGTTGCCACTACTGCAGGTTTGGGATTCACATCCTTAATCGTTTCTTTATGTGAGCAAGCTGGTGTGAAGTTTGGTAATTGGGAGGAAATTTTATAATCTCTAAATCCCATTACGAGTGTCAAAGTGAAATCTTGTTCTAAGCATGTTATTTTTGGCTAGAGAGGGATTTTCTAGAAGTTCTGGTGCTTCTACATCTTATGCTTCTGCTTCTCGTGCATCAACATCCATTGGCCAATCTGCCAGTCTTGATTCGCAGACTAAATTAATGCAAAGGATGATGAACAAAATCAACCATACTGCGGATAATGTATTAAATTTTAGAAAATTATGTAGATTATATTGATACTTATATGAGAAGTCATAGTGATTATGAAGAAAAATATCACACATCTTTGGAGAAACTTATCCGAGTTGATCAGAGTGTGGTATTTTCTTCATATCCATAGTACCCTAATTATGATTCTACAAGTTTCTAGGATGATGATGATGATGATGATGATGATGATGATGATGATGATGATGATGATGATGATGATGATGATGGTGATGGTGATGGTGATAAGGATAAGGAGTGATTTGATTATGTTATGTTGTGTTTGAACTTTTATTTGTCATTATTTTTTGGACTACTGTTATATTATTTGTTGTTATGTTAGACAGTGTTGTATGTGTTTATGTTGTGATGTGTAGTTATCTTTTGTTTATGTGGTAGTAATTGTGTGAATGTTATTATTTGAGTGAATTTTGTTCGGTTGTGATAAATTTATTCCTACTGTATTGGGAATGTTTAGATTGAGCTATCTTTCATTTAAAATTTTTATGTTTTAATTTTTGATCTACTACCATATATTTTCTTTCTATTGTGGTTGTGAAAATTATGTTAGTTTGTGTAATTTTCTTTTATGTTATCCTCCACTGCATATAAGTCTTTTGAGTCTCATATATATTAAAATCAAAATAAAATTTGATCATCTTTTTTTTACTCCTGTTTTTAATTTTGTATTTGTATATTTAGGATATGAAAATCCCTGTAAGCATGATATTTTATTTATTCATTCCTGCCTATATATACATGATATGCTATAATGTTTTATTTTATTAAAAATTTAAGTTTGGGGGGATGAAAAACCAATTTTGAAAACTTATAATTCTTTTTGTTATCAAAATATGCTACAAATAAATTTGATTTTGATTGAAAAATAATTATGTATATGAAGTTATATTAGAGAAGTAAAATTTTGAATATAGAATTAATTAAGAGATTTTAGTTAAAACATTATAGTGATGAAAATTTTAAAGTTAAAATTTTCTCAGTGAAGAGATGTTAAATATTGTGTAACTATCTTTAGTAGGAGATGTATTTTTAACAAATATAAAAGAATTAGACTTTTATTCCCAATACTTAAATTTCTTTTATTAAAGATAATTTTTAAACTGTTATTATATTTTTAAGTAAATGATATATATCAAACACTTGCTTTAAGAAAAGTAGAGTGAAATTTAAAGTCATTAAAGGCCTATCAGATATAGTAATTTTCGTCAGAAAAAGAAAAGAAAAAGAAAAAGAAGAGGAATAAAAAAGAAAAAGAAAAAGAAAAGATGTAGTATAGTATGTGAAAAAAGGGAGGAAAAGCTTGAGGATTAGTGCCTAATCAAAAATTGGTTCCACATCTGATCTTTTTAAAGGATAAGACTTGAGAAACTTCTAAGCTTAAGGAATAATATAGTAAGTATAATAATTTTTAATGAAAATTTTAAGTAAATAAGATAGAATGCCTAAACTCTATATTCAGAAAATCTACAAGTATTTCTGAACTAGATAGAAGCTCTTATTTTCATACTTTTTCACCATATTATGTTGGTCTCATTTACTAAAGTTTTTTTTTTCAAAATTTGAATATTATATTTCTAGAAAAAAATTTTAGAATCTCCTAAAGAAACTCATTCAAGTAATTTGTTTACTTTGGTTTTGAAAGATTGTAGTGTCACTTGAGGACAAATAACATTTTAAGTTTGAGAGAATTTAATATATCTATAATATAACATTTTTGTACACATTTTTTATACCTATTTTTGATGATAGTACACTTTAATAGAAGATATTTGTGTGTTTTTCTTTTAAATACAATTAAATGGATAAAATATGGCAAAAGGAGTGAAAAAAGATCAAATTTGGAGCAAAAATAAAGAAGTTGAAATGAACTAGGGCACCTAAGCGCCGGAGGCCACGCTCTTAAGCATAGGGTAGTTACTATGGAAGTTTAAAGAATTTTTGGTAAATTTTGAGGAGATTTTTTAGGCAACCTGTGGTGAGAACATGGGTAACTGATAATGGGTATGAAAATACATTCAAATGGCTCTTGAAAGGAGACATATTTTGAGAAGATTCATTGAATATAGACACATTTTGTAGAGACACCAATGCTTTTTTTGAAAAAAATATAAAAAGGACTTGAAGAGAATTAAAAAAAAGAGGAAGAGAGGAGATTAGAGGAGCAGATTTAGTTTATTTTAAATACAAATTTGTAGGATTATTACTTAGGATTTATGCACACTTATCTCATTCCTGCTGAAGGGAAAGGTGGGTAGACAGTTCTAAGTAAAAATCCATTGTTTGTTGGTGAATTAGAGATATTTTAACTCTTTAGGGTTGGGCAACCAGTCCTAAGGAGGCTTGTAAGAGAAATTAAGATATTCAAAGGAACTTCATGAGTTTGGTGGAGAGGAATTTGAGAAGTTTTTATCATTGTACTTCATTTGGTTTTAATTTAGACTTCTTGTGTTTCTACATGATTTATATTTTTAAAATTAATTGTTGTGTTTTCTCTATGAATTATGAGTAGTTTTCTTTATCATTTTCTTAAATGAAAAGTAATTAAGTGTTGGATGGAAGTTGTGGAAGTAATGATCTTTAATGGTGGAATAAGTAGTGATGATTTAATCCATGTACTTCATTTACTTCTTGATTTGGCCAATTAAGATGTTAACATTTGTTGTGAAATCATGTAAGATGCATGATTGTATTGTACAATCAACTAATGTTAAAAATCACCTTAAATTGTATGGATGAGAATATAATTTAAATAATTGAGTGCAAATAAATAGTGAAATATACTTTGAAGGGTGTAGAATTTGAGGTGACATACAAAAGTTCTCAATTTGGTTTGTTGTTTTAGGTTATGATAAGTGATGTCAGCCCCCAGGTAGAGGGAAAAGAGGAAATTCTAGAATGAGACCTAGTATCTTTCCTACCTAACCCGTCTTCAAAACTATTCAAACTTTAAACTAACTAATGTTCTTTATAGCTAAGGGTAAAGAATAATATTACTCTTACTTGGCACAACATATTTTGAATACTTCCATAACCGAACTTCTATACTTATTACTTTTTCATGATAAGAAAAAAGATATTTTTAATTATACATCTTTTATTTTACAAAATCCTCTTTAATGTTAGTTAATTGTTTACATTATTTCAAAATATAAAAAATTACCAAAAAGAATCGAAATTTCAATCCTACGATAATATCTATAGTATAAGTGTATTTTTCTGTATAGATTTTGTGATCAAATTTTACAAGATTCCCTATGGGTTCAATATTTCAGGGCTTAGTCAGAAAGTTTTATATTGCTTGATAAGGAAAATTATACTTGCGTAGAATCCCAAAAGATAAATATACCAGTTGAACTCTTAATTACATCGGAGTCATGTTTTTGGCATCGTTGTAAAGAAAGAAATTTTATTAATGAGAAATAGAAAATTATATCATATATATAAATCATAATACGAATGAAATTTTGGGATCAATAAGCTATGTCAATTCGTTGTTTGATCCCATACTTTTGAGTTAATGTATCAATTATTTTGTTCTTAAAATGACTTACTCCATCTATAATGATTACTATAGGCATTTCAAATCTTGTAAAAATACTTTTCCTTAAAAATATTGCAACACTTTTAACATCACAGAGAAGTAATGCAACTGCTTCAATCCAAGTAGAAACATAATCCACAACTATCAAAATATAAACTTTTCTAGAAGATAGTATAAATGGTCTCTTAAAACCTAAACCCCAAACATCAAAATTTTCAACATATAGAGTAAAATTTATAGGCATATAAATTCTTCTAGAAATATTTCTTAATCTTTGACATCTATCACATAATCTTATGTAGTTATTAACATCTCTAAATAAAGTAGGCTAATAAAATGCAAATTGCAAAATCTTAAATGCAGTTTTATCAACCCCAAAAGGTCCCATAAAATTTGATTTATGACATTTATGCATAATTTCATGGATTTATCCTATCGATACACATCTTTGAAAAGTAATTCCTTACATTGTTTATATAAATAAGAGTTATCGCAAAAGTAAAATTTTGAATCATGAATAAACTTTTTAATTTGATGGTTATTTAATCCATAAGGTAAAATGTTGCTAACTAAATAGTTAACTATATCTGCATACCATGGAATTTTACATTCATTAACCGCATAAAATTGTTCACCAGGAAAATGTTCATTAATTTTATCACTAAAGTTAACATTATTTTCCAGTTCAAGCCTTGACAATTGATTATCTATCTGATTATCAGTACCCTTCTTGAAAATCAAATTCTTGTATCAGAAGGACCCATCAAATTAATCATTATTTTGCATCATTCTTCATCATTAAATAATTTACAGCAGAATGATCAGTATGCACAATACATTTGGCTCCGATAAGATAAGATCTTAATTTAGCAAAGGCATATACTATAGCTAATAATTTTTTTCTGTAGCAGTGTAATTAAAATGAGATTCATCAAGGTTTTTACTATCATAGTATATTACTTTAAAAATTTTATCGTATATTTGCTCTAAAACAACCTCTATAGCATAGTCACTAGCGTCATAAATTAATTCAATAGGGTTTTTCTAATCAGGTGAAACAATAATAGGTGCAGCGATTAATTTTTTTTTTAAAGAATTAAAGGAACTCAGATATTCTTCATTAAAATTAAATTTAGTATCTTTTTCCAAAAGATGACATAAAGGATTGAAAATTTTTTAAATATCTTTAATATAATGTTTATAGAAACCAACATATCTTAGAAAACTTCTACTTCCTCTCACATTTGTAGGAGGTGGTAATTCAACAATAAATTGAATTTTTGTTGTATTTACTTTCATACCTTTCTCAGAATTCTTATGTCCGAACACAGTTCCTCCTGCAACCATAATTAAGCATTTTTCTCAGTTGAGAACAAGGTTTGTTTCTTCACAACATTTTAGAACTATTGTTAAGCGATCTAAATATTTATTGAAAGAGGTTCCAAAAACTGAATAATTGTCCATAAAAACATTAATTCCTTTCTTATTTAAATAAAAAAATTGATATCATTCATCTTTGAAATTTGCAGGTGCATTACATAATCCAAATGATATTCTCCTAAAAGTAAAAGTTGTATTTTCTTGATCCTCAGGAGCAATAGGTATTCAGTGGTATTCAAAATATCCTTCCAAAAAGAAAAGATAAGTCTATCAAACATTTGATTTAGAAAATGTAAAGGAAAGTAATCTTTCATTAAGGCAAGGTTTAATTTTCAACAATCAATACAGACGCCATCTAGTAACTTACTTGTTGGAATTAATTCATTCCTTTCTTTTATAATTACGATACACATCTTTTCTTAGGAACACAATGAATATGACTAACTCAAGCGCTGTCTGAAATCAAATAAATAATTCTAGCTTAAAACAACTTTAATATTTTTTTCTTAACAACTTCTTTCATTATAAGATTCAATCTCCTTTGAGGATTAGCCTCTAGCTTATGACTATCTTCCATCAAAATTCTGAGCATACAAATTGAAGGATTGATTTCTTTAATATTAGCTAATGTCCATCCAAAGTCATTCTTATGATTTTTCAATGTATCCAATAATTTTTCTTCATTATATGCGGTTAAATCCGAGGATATAATAACTGGTAATGTGAATGAGTTCCAAAAAAAATGCATACTTTAAATGAATAGGTAGAACCTTTATCTCAAGTTTAGGAGGTTTTTCAATAGAAACAATTAGATATTTACTATTCTCAGTAGTATCTAATATTTCAAAGTTTTTTGGAACTTAATTTGAATCTTCGATGATTATCTCATTTGATTCATCCTCAAAATCACTTTCAGTTTCATTCTTTAGTTCTTTCTAATCTAGTACGCTTCATTTTTTGATCTGATATGACTGCACCTCTTTCTTGAAAATGATTAACAATCATATAATGAATAATGTCTGTTCCGTAAAATTTACCATTTTTTTATCAGGATGTTTCATTGATTTGAACACATTAAAGGTAATTTGCTGATCATTAACTCTCATGGTTAATTCTCCTTTTTGCACATCTATCATTACACATCCAGTAGTAAGGAAAGGTCTTCCCAAAATAAAAGGAATTTCTTTATCTTCATCCATATCATACACAATGAAATAAAAAAGGAAGATAAATTATTCCACATTAACCAATATGTCTTCAATAACCCCCTTAAAATAAGTAATAGACCGACCAACTAATTGTATGGTTACAATAGTGGGAGATATTTCTCATACACCTAACCTTCTAAATATAGATAATGACATGAGATTAATGCTCGCTTCTAAATCATAAAGCTTTTCAATTTCTCCAATAACACAAGGTATGGTGAAACTAACAGGATATTTATGTTTTTCAGGGGCTTTTTCTAAATTATTGCACTACATTCTTCACAAAGTGTAACAGTCTCATAATCTTCAAACTTCTTTTTCTTATTTAAAACTTCTTTCATAAATTGGTCATAACTTGGCATCTGCTCCAAAGCTTCAGCAAAAGAAATATTAATTGTAAGCTTCTTAAATATCTTAAAAAATCTTAAAATTATTGATCCAACTCTTGATGTCTAAGTCATTGAGGAAAAGGAGGAGGTGATCTTTCTAATTTAATCTGAGTCTGAGAGACAAGTGTTTATGATTCCTTGGGAATAGCTTCTTCAATTTTTTTTGTTTCTTTATTTTATCTCTCAACTTCAACCATTTTTTGAATTGAAACATTTAATTCCTTTCCACTCCTTAGTTGGACAACTTTAGCTTGCTCTTGATCTTTATTTTTATCTTTAGGATTGATCTCCACATTACTAGGAAATTTTCTCTTTTGCTTATTGCTAAGTGCGTTAGCAATTTGTCTAGTTGATTCTCTATATTTTGAATAGCAACACTTTGACTTTGTAATTGATTGCCTATTTGTAACATCACTTCTTCTATAAACAACTTCTTCTCCTTAACCTGTTGATTACTACTAAATCCATGAGAATAATTAGTTTTATAGTTAGCACTACTCTGATTGTTCCAGTTTCTTAATGGGTTTGCTTCATTATTCCCTCATTATTTACTGGAACCACTAGAATTGTTGTTCCAGTTAAAATCAGGATGGTTTTTCCAACCTAGGTTGTAATATTTAGAATATAGTTTATTGGGTGTATTATTAACATATATAGTTTCTAATGAAGTTTGAGAATCAATCATTTGTCCTAATGAATTTTATTCAATAATATGAGGCGTGGGAGAATAATTCATTCCAATTTGGTTATTTCCTAGATAATGTGGTAACTTAAGATGCAACCTTTGAAATATCATCATTATCATGAATACTGGCTACTTTTTTCAGGTTTATCCTTTTAGAGGGTTATTGAAAAATATTTGTAGTCATCTCCTCAATTAATGAATAATTTTTATCGAATGGTTTAGTCATTAATAAACCTCCAGTTGCAACATCTATGGTAGATCGAATGGATCCTACTAACCCATTATAAAAACCTTGAGTGATTAACCAGTTTGATAAAGCTTGATGTTGACACTTTTTAAGTAGTTCCTTAAATCTTTCCCATGTTTCGTAGATTGATTCTCCTTCATACTGAGTAAAAGAATTAATTTCATTTCTATGCTTAACAATTTTTGAAGGTGGAAAGTACTTAGCTAAAAATTTTTGTGCTAAATCCCCCAAGTTTTAACAGATCTAGGTGCTAATGAATTTAACCATATTTTAGCTTTATCCCATAATGAAAAAGGAAAATGTCTAAGTATGACAACATCATTTAATACGTCATCATATTTAAATGTAGTAAAATATTCTAAGAAATTTGCTAAATGTAAATTTGGATCCTCTGATGGTGTACACCAAACAGATTGTTTTGTATAGTTTGTATAATTGCAGGTTTAAGTTCAGATGAGTTAGCAGCTACAACAGTGGTTTGAATACTTAAATGAATTTCATCTATTGTAGGGTTTGCATCATCTCTTAAAGGTTTTTGAAAATTATGATGTTCTTTTTTAGCAGTTTGAATCTCAATGTTATTTTGTGATGTGTTTGTCATTTCTTGAAAATTCTAAAGTCCTTTTTATTTTTTGATTATTCTTATAGTTTGTTCTAATTTTGCATCATAAGGCACTAAAACTTTAGATCCGGAACTATGCATGTACAAAGTAAAAAATTTAGAAAATAAAACTTAAGTAGTCTTAAAAATAATAATAACAATATATTATTTATTCTTCAAATTTTTATTTCTTTTTTCGGCTTTTAAAAGTTTTTATTTAATTTTTCTAAATTTTTAAAAATTATTTTTTTGTAATTTTCCAAAATGAAATAATGCTAAGATTAATTTTAATTCTCTTAAAATAAATCTCCAATTCAAAAATAATTCTAAGTTATAAAGTTTTGTCCTTATCCTTACCCTGGCAATGGTGCCAAAAAATTGACCCGCCCCGCAATTACATTAATATTTATATTTCTTAAAATTGTCAAAAACTTGTCTTAAATTATATTTAGCGGCTAGTGTGAATAAATAAAATGATTTAGAAAATATATAATAAGGTTTCACACTAAGGATACAATGCAAGTATATGTATCTTTTAGCAATATAGGTTTTTCCCTAAAACCCCAGTATCGATCCCACAGGGAAAGTTGCAACTCTTAATAATAACTTGCATAAAATTTTATCTAAATTATAGATAAATGTGATAGGAGAACAAAGATGATAGGGTTGCAAAGATTAAAACTAAACATCAGCAAAAAGAATAATAAAGTTTAAAAGCTTAATAAAGTTCAAATCACTAATAAAGTTTAAAAGCGAGATTGGATTTTATGAAATGATCTCTCCCCTGCAAAGAGATGTTAATCAGTGTAGGATTTGAATGAATTAAATTATAAAATAATTTATTGTGACAAATAAAAGCATAACTATCTTTTAACCCCTCTCGGTGCTAGCAAAGAACATTGGCTAACCTAAAGTTTATTTATAGCTTGTGTAGTAATGTTGAGTAGATTTTGGCCTCTGACTTCCAGATTACTTATGCACGGCTTTCTAACGTAAATTACTATTCAAAAAGTGTTTTCAATTATGTTATAAAGTATAATCAGTTTAATATCAAAGTAGCCAACTTTTATGCAAGTATAAATATCACTCAAGTAAGAAAGGGCTCTAGTGGAGTCATGGTTATCGATCCCATAGGGAGGAAGCAAACCTTATAGCGTAGCACATAAATGAAATATTCGAATTTACAAATCAACAAAAGTAACTACTACAATTACTAATGTTTAAAGATGCAAAAGAATTTATAATTACTACAAAACTTTTTAAACTTCAGATTGAGTAACTAATACTACACTAAGTTTTGTAATATAAAGTTCAATATAGAGAAAGTGCACTCCCGCTTACAATGATATTTTGGTGAGTGAATAATATATATTAGTTTAATATTTGTATTGTGCCAAATAGGAACATACCTATTCTTCACCCTCTTCCGAGTGTTGTAAATAACATTAGCTAATCCCAGGTTTAGTTTCTAAATACGTGGTTAGGTCGGGAGGATACTGGCTCTCACTCCAGAGCTCCCACTACCTTTCACCTGAAGGATATCTCTTGCTTTATTTTCCAAACACTATGACCAAATTGAGGATTTTAGCCAGTCACCCTAAAATCTCCAATTCTACGCTGAACAAACATATTTCCCTATTTATTTGCACCCAACCCCCATGAACTACATCACTCTGTCGGCATATTTTAGATTGTGTGTTTTATTTTGAAAAGGGGTCGCCTACAGAAATTGTCGGCGAATTTTTAATTTAATTTAAATAAATAATTTGAAAAGTAATACTTGATTTTTGAAAATAATTTTAAATTTGAAGATTTTAAGATATGAAATCAAACCGATCTCACATCCCAAATAGTTTATATAAACGAACACCGCACCACAAACCGTGTATCTATCTAAGGATAGACACACTGCTTGATGGTAGGGCTCGATTAAATAAACTAGAAGATTTGTGACATCCGTTTGGTCTACGAACCAATTTATAAGCCGACAAATTCCCTTGCTTAATATGAAAACATTAAACAGGGTTTATATTACCTGGGTTCTTTAAAATTCCCTATAAGGGCAAGCCCCTATAGTTAATTACATCTTAAGTGACGGGAATCACCTAAGAAAACTCTCGATAATAATCGGTAATTCGCTCTCAAGAATTTCAAAGTTTAAGTTTTCGAGGGATTGAATTTTGGAATTTCAATAGGGAATGGATCAAATTTGGAAGATTTTATTTTGGGATTTCAAAGGAAGAAGGTAGGAGAAATTACGGATTCGAAGCGAACTTCGGTAATTTCTTGGCTATCCTATTGTTTGGCTTGAATTTAGGAAGATCCTAATATATATTTAATGTTTTGATCTTGCCAATTTTAATTAATTAGGACTTATATTTATATGATAGAATCATACAAATAGCCTTGAAGATGTGAGGGTTTATGTCGTATCGGACGACTTCCTCGGAATCCTAAGACCGGTTAGGGCTTAATTTGCAATGCAAATGCCTAACAAAAGGTTGAGGATTTAGGTTGCATTAGGAAAACTACCTCGAAGTCCTATGGCATAGTTATTTTATTCTAAGAATGTTTAGCTGATGTAGATTCAAGTTTTGCTGACGACGATGGCCGTGCTGCCCACCATGCTCCAAGCTCCTTGTTGTTGCAGAGGTTTAGTTATAGAAGTCATAAATCGGGAGATGAGAAAAGTGTTTTGGTTTAGAGAAAATCTTAATTTCCAAGTGTTTTTGTGTTTTAATTAAAACAAATCTTAAAGTTGATTATAACGACACCGGTTAAGATCCCACGGTTCCATCCTTCCGGCATCGTTATTTTTATCGGATTCACTTAGTCCAGATGAATTTGCTAAACTCAACTGAATGAGTTCCACACTTTCATTTAGACCGTGGGAAATCCCGTTAGCAACACGTAGGTTACATTATCCGAGGTATTCCCGATCATCCAACAGGATGTTTTAATTTAGTTGTAATTGTAGTTTTGTGTTCTGTTTGTGATTAAATTTTGAGTTGTTTTATATTTTGAAATGTTGTGGCGGTAAATTTTATCTTGCAATGACTTTTAATATAGTTTTGGTTTCAGTTTTAGGGACTATCCTAAAGGTGTGGGTTTTCATGCAACAGTTGTTTATGATGCAAGAAAAGTAAGTGCGATGCGATTAAATAAACTGCAATAATGTAAATTGCAATAAAATAAAGGCGTACACTGGAGGGTCTTCCCGTCATCCCAAGCTGCACTTAAAACACAATTAGAATATTTAAGCAAGTTCCTAAGTAAAGCTAAGGGAAGGGTTATGGTTTTCTACCAAATTCCTAATCCTATAGCTAGTCATTTCCTATGACATCTAGGTCCTTGTGTTTTGGTTTGAGGACGATTTTCTTCATCAAAGAATAATTAAGTTCAATTGTTCTTATAAATATCCTATCATATTGAGGAAGTGCTTAAGAAGAATCTTAAACATCTTTTCAATACTGATAGGATTGTTTTAAGTCCAAATGAATTTAATTAATCAGGTGGAGTAATCGTCCGAGGATTCAAGTTTTGTTATTATCTTGCTCAGTGAACTATGACATTTGAATATCCTATAGGTGAAGTAACATTTCATTTAATGTTCTGTTTAGGAGTTATGGTAACCAAAGCTTTCGAGGGCAAATTGGAGTTCAAATGGTTTATGATTTAGTTTAACTTCAATTAACGGGTTTAAATTTGGAATAGTGTTCAAGTTGCTTTATATTTAATTTCTTTATATCTTAGGTGATGTTATTTAATTCAATTTAATTTAACTTTAATTTAATTTAACTTGGTTTAGTTTAAATTTTAATTTAATTTTAATTTTTTAATTTTAGTTTTAATTTTAATTTTATTTTTTTTAATTTAATTTTAATTTTATTTGATTTTATTTGATTTTATTTTAATTTAATTTAATTTAATTTAATTTAACTTAATATGTTTTAATTTAATTTAATTTAATTTAATTTAATTATTTATTATTATTATTTTTTTAATTTAATGTAATTTAATTTAATTTAATTTGTTTGATTTAATTTAACTTAATTTATTTAATTTGTTTGATTTAATTTAATTTAATCTTTAATTTAATTTTTTTAATTTTTAATTTTAATTTAATTGAAAATTTAAAAAGAGTTTAATAATTTAACTTTTTAATTTAATTTTAATGATTAAGTCTTTTAACATTTTAAAACTTAAATTTGAATTATCATTTTTAGTTAGGAATTAAATATTATTGAGATGATTAATTTAGGGATTTTTAAATTAAAGAATAAATCTCTTCCTAATAATATCCCTATTTTAATAATTCTAATTTTATTATTCTTCCAAATTTAATCAATTATTTAATTAAGGTTTATTTCAATTATTTTAAATTGTTTAGTAGGTTTCTACCCTTTAATTATTTAAATTTCAATCATCCAAATTAGATTAAGATCAAATATTTTATTTGTTAATTTTATTAAACCTAAAGTTTTAATTAAGGGTTAAAATTTTTAATTACCATTTTGCCCTTCAAGCTTAATAATTCCATAACTCACTAAATTGAGCTTAAATGAACTTGAAATTTTTATGTGAATTCACTCATATGTCAATAAAGACATGAGAGGAGAAAATGTGATTTTTCTGTATTTAATTTAATTATGTAATTATTTTTAGTGGAAAATAGGAATTTCAAAGGAAAATTTAATAATATGACCAAGGGAAAGTGTCTATCCTTAAGAAAATTATGGGACATTCCTAATGACTAGAGGACCACTTGGACCAATTTTGGTGATTTTTTGAATTATATTATTTTTATTATAATTATTTTAAATTTTGGAGTATTAATTAATTTAAAAATAAAATAAAGGTTGAAAAATTAATTTTATATTTTTCAAAAATCTCTCTGATATCAAGAAAATCAGAGAATTAATTTTTACAATTTTCTGATTTTTCTTTGATTTATTAGAATTATTTTAGTGAAAATGCTAAAAAAATACATTTTTTAATTTTAAAATTACCTTAGGCCTTTAAAATATAATATCTCATTAAATAGACCTAAGAAAAATATGGGGTTTGTTCCTAAGTGATTAAAATTCAAAATGTGACATTTTGGTGTATTTTATTATTTTTTGTGATTTTTATTATTTTTTAATTATTAAAATATTAAAATAATACCAAAAAATCAACTTTTTTAAAAAATTAAAATTTTAATTTTCTTAAATTCCCCTGATATCAGAGAGGCTCCAAAACCAATTTGGTGAATTTTTGAAAAGTATTTTGAAAGTTATGAATTTTTAAAGTTCAAATTAACTAAATGGCTTAATCAACCCATTTAGTAGGGCTAACCAAGTCCAATTGACCTCAAATTTTTATTGTGAGCTCCTCTGATCCTAAAGGTCAGTGGAGGATTGATTTCAAGTCAATTTGATGTATGGTTAACTCTAATTAATTAGGGATCTATTTTGGGTGTTTAAGCCAATTAGGGTTATTTTAAATGAATGAACTCAAAACCTATTTTTCCTAGGGTCCTCTGGTCATAAGAGACATCACCAAATTTTCTTAGAATTTATTTCACAACATGCTAATTATTGGAATTAAAATACTTAAAACAGCAACATGAATTTGAAAAATCAATAACTTCTCATAGGGATGGCCTCTGACATTGGAAAATTCAGGGAATGTTCCCAAATTCGGAGGCTTCAAAAGCCCTATGGTCTCATGCCATGGTGAATTTCCTATATGCATGGAGAATTAAAATAATGCGAGAGGGTAAATAAATCATTAAAAATAAAATACTTGATGAAATTAAATGATTTCTTTTCCACATTATTCACCTCCGATTCACCGAGCAAGAGGGTATTTTTATTTTATTTTTCTGATTTTCCTACACAAAGTTATGAATTTTTGAAGTTTAGGGAATTAAATAAATCAAAAATACCCTAATTTTCTATTTATCCACGCGGCGCCGCGTCAACCTCGGCAGCTCCGAAAGGCCACGCGGCGTGTCTGGTTCTATGCCGCCATCTGACTCAGCGCTCCGGGGCCCCGCTGTGTCGTTCCATCTCCTGATCCGACGCGATCCTGGCCGTCCGTCCGCGCGTGTATTAAATGAACGACATCCGTTCATCGTCCCCAAGCGTCCTCACCCGAGAGCCGTCCACACTAAATCCCTAATATCTCACTCAATACTCAATGGATTTTCGTGTTCTTATGCTCTATGGATTCGTCTTGAAGAGACGAATGCATCCATACGGTTTATGTGGCATGAAATTGACTCAATAAAAATGGAGAATGTTTAGAAGCTCGGGAAGAAGAGTGAGGCCATACCTTTGCTCAGAGAAGTGTGGCTTCAATCTGAGGGTTGTGTCACCTTCAATTGGATCCCAGCAAGCTCCAGATGAAGTCTCCTGGTCTGGTGAATTGCCTAGGTAGGATTTCGACCACAGCCGATCACACAAGCTTGGAGGCTGGAGCAACTGGGTGGCCTGGAGATGGGGCTTTCAGTGGGAAACTTCTCCTCTTGGTCTAGTGAAGGTGTAGGACCAGTCAATTTGAGGATTGGCTCATTGTGGAGAAGTGTCCTGGTTTTGGGTGGAATTTTGGCTGAGAAATTGAGTTCTGTTGATGAGGATTAGGGCAAATTGGCACTGGGGATCAACTGCTCTAAGGATGGAGAAGTGTTTGGAACAATTTTGGCAGAGTTTCGGCAAGGTTTGTGCAACTCTCTTCTCATGGCCGTGAGGGGGTCGGGTTTAAATAGAGGTGGCTGGAGGGCCTCACGGGGATGACCGAGGGTTGGGATCGAGCTGCTCTGGGCATTGGAAGAACGACCATGGTGGCCATTGGGCATGGGGCGGCTCGGTAAGGTGGAATTCCAAAGTTTGGCTCCTCCCAAGGTCTCGGCCATGGTGTTTTCCGGCGACCCGGGGGCCGGCTGGCGGGCATGGGTCACCCTCGGGTCCAGGTGGGTCGAGGCTGGAGGTTTGTGCGATCGATTGGCCATGGACATGTGTAAAGGGTTTGAATCAAAGGGTATGGGGAGAGGCTCATTTTGGGTCCAAATGGGTCAACCCACCATTTTGGGTTTGGTGCACCCTTCCATGGCTGATTTGGACCGAGGGAGGATCGGGTGAATCAGCTTGAAAAGGGTAGAGAAGTCACCATCCATGAATATTTTGATTAATCATGGATTAGGGTGAAGCATTAAAAGGGTTAAAACCTTTTTAAGGGGGCTTAAAAGAGGCTCCTCCTTTTGCCATTAATGGCTTGATCACATGTCAAACCTTCCATGGCTTCATGTGGCTTGTCCATGGCTTGCATGGCTTGTCTTTGGCTTGGGGAAAAGCTTGGTCAATTTCATGAAAATGGATTTTAGAAATTTTTGGTAATTTGATGGGAATTTGTATGAAGCTTGATTTGGAATGGTTTAATGATGATTTTGAAACTTAGGGGTGATATCAATTAAAGGTATGATGAAAAGAAATTGCCATGTGGGCTTTAGGGCCAATTTTGGGCTTTTGTATTTGGTGGAAATGGGCTTTTAAAATGGTTTAGGGAAGTGGGCTTTTGGATTTTAAAATGGATTTTAGGATGGAATTTTGGCAAAGGCTTGGGCCAAATAATTGTTGGGTTTAGCTCATAGATGTGTCATGAGTGACTTGGAGCAAATTGGGAGTGATTTAGGTTTGAATTAGGTTGAATTTGGGCTCCTTTGGTGAATGGGCCAATATAGGACAAATTGGGCTAACTTGGGCTTTAAGGCCAAAAGTGAAATTGGATCCAAATGTCAATCAAATTGGACTTGGATTTGGTCTAGATTGGTGTTGGGAATGTTGAATGGAAGTTTAGAATTGAGTTGGACCAGAATTTGGGTCAATTGGGTAGGTTTGGTTTGACATTGGGTTCACTTAGGGTTAAAATGGGTCAAATTGGGGGTTTTGACAAAAGTAGGGCAAATTGACAAAATTAGCCCATGGTATAGTTGAACAAAATGCAATTGGGAATATTTGGGATTTTCTGGATTTTTCTGGGAATTTTCTGAATTTTTGGATTTTTGGGTCAAGAGGGGTACTTTGGGTATTTGGAGGGTATTGGGAGGTATTTTTGGAATTTTTGGTATTTTTGGTTATGAATGATCAATTTGAGTAATGTGGGGATGATTTTGGGGATTTTTGGGTGATTTGGAAATTTTTTGAGAAATTTGGGTAGTTTCAAGGGTTTTGGGTAAAGTTAAGCGGGTGTAGGGTCCGGGGGTCAAAAGTCGAAAATTTGGAAAATTGAAGATTAGGTGAATGTAAGTGGAATGAAATCATTTTGGTTGAGCCATGAAGCCATATCAAGCCCACATGAGCCATGAAGGGACTCATTTGAGGCATCCACTATGTTGTTCCTAACCCTCTTAGCCCAAGGGCTTAGGGGTTAAGGACCATCCATGTGAATCACCTACATGAGTCGGGAGGTCAAGTTAGGTATGGGTGTGGTTTTAGGAGGTGTGTGAAAGTGTAGTGTATAAATGTAGTGTGTGTGTAAGTCGGCCCCTTCACTGGACCGGGCCACTCGGGGCGATCCTAAGGCCAAAGAGTCCTATAGGAACTCATCCTTTAAACTTTCACATTTGATTTCAACCCTCTAGGTGATTAGGGGTCTACAGTCAAGTTTGTGGAGTTTGCAGGGAGTTAAGAAGTGGTTTGAATTTCTAAGTGGTGGGTCCCAATTCTAGTCCTCTAAGACAGTTAAAGGAAAGCCTAAGGCTAGATCCTAAGTACTAAAAAGAAGAAGAGAAGACCTCATCAAAAATGAGGTCAACAAATGGACCCCCAATAGGTGTGGTGAGCTAACCAAGCACACCGCGCGTATTGGCGTTGACCGAAGAGATCAACAAAACCAACACAGATGTCCAAGTGACAAACTTAGGACAAAGTAGAAGAGTTTCACGTGGGAGTGTCGAGTATATCTCGCGAGGCCGGAGATTCCCGAACTCTCGGCTGGAGAAAGGAAAAGGAAGTGAATTCCGGATCACATGATCGCGGGAGAATTTCAACTTAGATTTTATTTTGTTTTAGTTTAAGTTTTGATGTGTGAGCTTAGATTTTAGTTTGGAGTTTCGATTTAGATTGAAGTTTTGTCGAGATTAATTTGAAGGGATTTAAACTTGAAATGAAAATTGGAATTTTGTGGTTTTAGATGTAACATCTTCAACCTCGAAAAGAAAATTGAATCGATTGGATTGAATCATTACGGTGAGGAGAGATCTCAGAGTAATGCGGTATTGGATGTAAAATCCTTAACCTCAAGAGTTTGATTTTGATGTATTTCATTGCAATAGGGAAAAAATCCTAAAACAATGCCGTCTCGGATGTGAAATCCTCAACCCCAAGAATTTAAATTTGATGTATTTCATTGCAATAGGGAAAGAACCCTAAAGCAATGCAGTCTCGGATGTAAAATCCTCAACCCCAAAAGTTTGAATTTGATGTACTTCATTGCGATAGGGCAAGAATCCTAAAGCAATGCAGTCTCGGATGTAAAATCCTCAACTCCAAAAAGTTTGAATTTTGATGTATTTCATTGCGATAGGGAAAGAATCCTAAGGCAATGTAGTCTCGGATGTAAAATCCTCAACCCCAAGATTTTGAATTTGATGTATTTCATTGCGATAGGGAAAGAATCCTAAAGCAATGCAGTCTCGAATGTAAAATCCTCAGCCTCAAGAATTTGATTTTGATGTATTTCATTGCGATAGGGAAAGAATCCTAAAGCAATGCAGTCTCGAATGTAAAATCCTCAACCCCAAGAATTTGATTTTGATGTATTTCATTGTGATAGGGAAAGAATCCTAAAGCAATGCAGTCTCGGATGTAAAATCCTCAACCTCAAGAATTTGATTTTGATGTATTTCATTGCGATAGAGAAAGAATCCTCAAGCAATGCAGTCTTGAATGTAAAATCCTCAACCCCAAGAATTTGATTTTGATGTATTTCATTGCTATAGGGAAAGAATCCTGAAGCAATGCAGTCTCGGATGTAAAATTCTGAACCCCAAGAATTTGATTTTGATGTATTTCATTGCGATAGGGAAAGAATCCTAAAGCAATGCAGTCTCGGATGTAAAATCCTCAACCCCAAAAGTTTGAATTTGATGTATTTCATTGCAATAGGGAAAGAATCCTAAAGCAATGCAGTCTCGGATGTAAAATCCTCAACTCCAAGAATTTGAATTTTGATGTATTTCATTGCGATAGGGAAAGGATCCTAAAGCGATACGAGTCTCGAATGTAAAATCCTCGACTCCAAAAGTTTGAATTTTGATGTATTTCATTGCAATAGGGAAAGAATCCTAAAGTAATGCAGTCTCGGATGTAAAATCCTCAACTCCAAAAGTTTGAATTTGATGTAGTCATTGACTTTGCATAGATCTGTAGTGTTGATTTGAAAGGTGTGGAATTTTGGTGTTTCGAGAATTTCATGAAAGTTGTAAAAGACTTTCATGAAGGAAATAGATTAGGAGGGAATATGTAGATGCTACACACCCCGTTCAAAAGAGTTAATCGAAAGTTGCTGGTTTGGATTGGGTATAATTCCTCGCCATCAGATTCGATCCGTGTCAATGGAATCAACCGCTTCCATCCCAGACCAGGGAGAGGGTAAAACGGATTGGATTTCAGATTTGGGAGATTGAATTTGAACTCGATTGAGATTTGATTTGAGATCTGGAAGATCAAATTTCAGATTTGATTGAGATTTGGAATCTGGAAAGATTGAATTTGAATTTGATTTAGATTGGATTTGGAATTTGATTGAGATTTGATTTGGAATCCTGAAAGATTGAATTTGAAATTTGATTTAAAATTTGATTTGAAATTTGTGTTCATTTTGTCTCTCCTTTAACGATTCAAATTTATTTTGTCGTTTATTTAATGTTCAAGTGAATTTGGTGTTCATCATTTTTAGATTTTTAAGGAAAGTTTTTTTTAATTCTCCTTTTTGTTCTTTGTTCGAAGTTCATTTAACTTTAATGGCATTTCCTAGTCAATTTGCACAAAAGAGGTGAAGGCCAAAAATGTGACATGGTCACTTTCATTCCAATCATGTCGAAGATACATCATACAACTCGATCTGGAATACATCTCATACAATCCATGTAGACTCAAAACGGACTATGTATGATCTTTGTCGATCCATCCAAAAAGGTATCTGTCAAAAATCCATGTCTGAATAGTGGGGTACATGGTCAATAACATCACCTTCCAAGCCATCCTAGGCAAGGATGCCGTATGGATGTACGTTGGAGGTGTGATATTTTCCATGCAACTCACAGCTCGTAAGGCCGGAGGCTCTCTAGCTCCGGGTCCGGCCGGAAGTGGTAAGGTGTCTTCCGTCGTCCATCCTTCCGAAAGTAAGCGAGATCCGCTTCATCGGTACTCCCGGTATGCAATGTTTAGCGACATCTGCTCCGTTGCCCTTCAGTATCATCACGGAACCTACCGGTAATGGTATCTTCACTGGCCCTCGGAACTCACCTGGGCCTGCTATCCAGAGGACAGATCCGAACATGATATTACATTCACTCAAAAAAGAAATCGTGCAGAAAGGTCTGACAAAGTCGTGGTGATCTATGTGCGGGGGTATGCAGTCACCCTTCTTGTAAATGTTAATAATGCAGCTATTGGGTATGCAATCTGCTGGCAGTACCCTCCATGTTATCAACCTCTTTACCATTCTCTTGATGACTAATGGCATTGGATCCACTTGGCCATGACGGAGTATCCCTGGTGGGTTTCCCTTCCTGTCTTCCGCAAAGTTGTAACAAAGCATCCACATTGTATTGTAATTCTTCCCTTCCCCGGCATCCATCTCCGGGGTTCTGAGTAGGTGTTTTCCCTTAGGCGGCCCGCTCGGCCCATTCTTTTCAAATCTCGGATTCAATCCACGATTTGTTGTTGTTCGTATTCTGAGAATACGTCTGTATGTAGCTCGAGGCCTTCTAGTATATTGATCCATCTGCCTCTGATTCTCTCGAAGTATTCAAAAGTTTTCTTTTCGACATTCTGCATTTTTTCCAGCTCGTATTCCGGAATAATCTGCAAATGGCGAGGCCCGGTGACGTATTGTGGGATATACGGCTCAATCCCTTCACGTTCTCCCCGCATACCTCGGCTCCTCGGGGATGATGTCCGTCGGGACATCCCCCGGGGTTGCTTCTGCAACAAGGTCATGCATTACTGGTGGTTCTATTTGGTAGCGTGGTAGCCTTCTTTCTTCTGATCTTCGTGAGATTTCCATGGTCCTTTCTGTTATCCTAGGAGCTGGCCTCCTTTCTTCAGGTTCCTGGTGAACCCGTGTCCTTGAAGTGTATGTACTGGCAGTAGCAACTGCCTCGTCATGCTGGTCCGCAGCTAGTTTAGTTAACATCTTACGGATACGGCAATTTTTATTTTTTCGTTGCATTGCTGTTAGAGTAGCTCTTCGAACTTCTTGAATCTCTGTGGGCGCGGCGCTGACAAGCCTGCCCTCTGCTGTAGCGACTACAGACTTGATTTTCTTGTCTTCTTCAGTGTTTGCCTTTCTTTTCTTGCTGCTGGATTGGTGGCTTGGGCCACCCACTTTCATCACTGTCTGCCCGGGCAATTCCTCTCGGTCAACTGGGACCCAGTCACTTTCCTCGTAGTGTAGGCCTGCTGGTGTGAAGTCCGAGTCAATCTCGATTATCTCTCCATCTTTCACCCTCTTTTCATCGAGTGCAAGGCTTACGCCATTTCTAAACTTCAGGACCAACCGCCCGTTCGACATTTCCCTGCGAAAAGACAAGGAAAAGGATCAGGGGCTGTATCAAGAACAAGAACATTAAGAAAATGTTTATTAAAGACAGTTTTTTTATTACTCTTATATTTTTAAATTTAACAGGAATGAAGTGGGATAAGATCAGGGAAGAGATTTTGATTTGGAAGAGAAAACAAGGAAAACTTTATTATCATGATTTTATTTATCTTAGCACATTTTTTATTATTTTTGGGTTCGAACCCAGTCATAAGTAATTACTTCGCCCGTGCTTCTAAGGATAAAGAATTCATTCCTTCGAAACATCAGGTAGCGTAATACTTTTTCAAGTATCGTCCATTGATCGGAAGCATATGTCATTCTCCACGGCAATTCACTAGCCGGTAGGAACCTCCCGAGTATCTTGCTTCGACCACGAACGGCCCTTCCCAAGTGGGTTCAAATTTTCCTCCTATCTTGCGGTGTGTAAGGATAGGTCTTTCGAGAACGAGAACTAAGTCACCAACTTTGAAGGTTCTCGGGCGGACCAATTTGTCATGGGCTTGAACCATCTTAGCTTGGTATAATTCCAAATTCTGCTGCGCTGCAAGTCTTTTACCTTCCAGGCTTTCTAATTCTTCCAGTCGTAATCTGGCATTTTCTTCGTCGTGATCTTGTTTGCAACAGCGAATTCCGAGTGAAGGAAGGCCGAACCTCTAAAGGTAACACTCGCCTCGGACCCATACACCAGAGCGTAAGGTGTAGCTTGAGTAGGAGTTCTGAAGGTTGTCCGGTAGGCCCATAAGGCTTCTAATAATTTCTCGTGCCAATTTCTCTTAATATCGTCCAAGGGTTTCTTTAAGATTTGAACAAGAGTTTTATTAAAAGCCTCAGCCAGGCCGTTTGCTCTTAGGTAGTAAATTGTTGAATATCGCCAGTCGATTCCGTGTCTCCTGACAAAATTGTTGATTTGCGTGCTTCTGAATGTTGACCCATCATCTGAGATGATCTGCGCGGCACTCCGAAACGGTAGACAACTTGGTTCTTGAAAAACCGTAGCACGTGGTGTGCTTTTACTTCTCTAAGTGGAACTGCCTCGCCCACTTGGAAAAGTAATCGTCGTAGCTGCAAGAATGAAGCGATGTCCTTTCGAAGATGGTGGTTCTATTGGACCCACTATATCTGTGCCCCAACATTCAAATGGCCACGATGCAATTGTCGGATGTAGCATATTTGGAGGTTGGTGTAGAACCACTCCGTGCACTTGGCATTGATGAGCGGCTCTTGGCGATTTTCATGCGGTCGGTCATCATCGAGGGCCGGTAGTACCCTAATCTTTTAATCTTCATTTTCATCTTCGGACCCGATCGGTGAGCGCCACGCGAGTCCCGAATGCACCTCTTTAACAATTTTACGGGCCTCGGACCCGCTTAGGCACCTTAGCCACATTTGATCGAAAGCCTTCGTATAACGTGTTGTTTATTAATGCGTAGGACGAGTTCTTTTCATGATCCGATGGGCTAGCGACCTATCGTCCGGTAGCTTTCTCGTTTGCGGGTAGTACGGTAATGGTCGTCGCCAATCTTCTGTGTTTTCTGTCACTGTTGCAACTGATTTTTCTTCTTTTCCTGATTTGTGTATTGTGTCTATGTCGAACTATGATAGGACCTGACGTCCGTGAACTGACACTTCCACTTATTCATCTTGCTAACAGGCAAATTCTTTTGCGAGGGGAGCTAACGCATCTGCTAAAGCATTTTCTTTTCTGGGAATTTTGTAGATCGTCACATTTAGAATCTGTTCCAACAACTGTATGGCATACTGGAAGTATTGCTCGAGTCTTGGCTTTAAAATTCTGTACTGTCCGACGATCTGTTGAATGATTAACTGCGAATCCCCGTAGATGTTGATGTCTGTTATCCCCATTTGAATAGCTAATTCCAGTCCTGTTATGAGGGCTTCGTATTCTGCTTCGTTGTTTGTACACAGCTCTGTCAAGAGGTAGGAGTATCTTAACATCCCCCGCTCCGGTGTTATAAAGATTAATCCTATTCCTGCCTTACCGGGCACTATCACTTGCGATTCTTCGTCTTTGTGTGCTGAAGATGCTCCGTCGAAGTATAATTCCCAACATCGATCATCAGGGTCTTCTAGGCTCATTATTTGTTCGTCTGGCAAGTCGTCATTGAGAGGAGATCCTGCCGGCAAGGGGTGTGCTGCGAGGAAGTCTGCTAGGACTTGTCCCTTTACGGCACGAAGAGGCAATAAAGTTATATCGAATTGCAATAATATCATTGACCATCTGGCAAGTCTACCAGAAAGCGTTGGACGGGTCATCAAGTATTGCAATGGATTAAATTTCGAGATAAGGTTGACCTTATGAGAAAGCATGTAGTGCCTGAGCTTTTGAGCGGCGAAGATCAGGGCCAAACAATGCTTTTCAATTGCGGGAAACCTTATTTCCGTCGGAAGTAAACGATGGCTTAGGTAGTAAAGAGCATTTTCTTTACCCTCATCATTGACTCAGGCTAAAAGGGCTCCGAGAGAGTCTTCTAAAGCCGCGGTATAAAGTATCGACGGTCTACCCGAGACTAGGGCTGCTAAGACAGGAGGTGTCATTAAATATTGTTTAATGTCTTCGAAGGCCTTCTGGCATTTTTCTTCCCAAATGAATTTGGCGTCCTTTTTAACTAGTGCCGAGAAAGGCTGATACCTACCTGACAAGTTTGAGATAAAGCGTCGAAGATATGCCAGCTTCCCTTGAAAAGATCGTAGTTGTTTTAAGGTTTTGGGAGGCGGCATTTCTAAGATAGCTTTAATCTTTTCCGGGTCGATTTCGATTCCACGATGTCGGACAACGAATCCTAAGAATTTCCGGAGGTGACGCCGAAGGCGCATTTTAAGGGATTCATCTTAAGGTTAAATTGTCTTAGTCGTTCGAAAACAATTCTCAAATCATACAGGTGATTTTCCTTTACTTTGCTTTTGATGACCACATCGTCCACGTAGCATTCGACTTGATTGTGGATGAGATCATCAAAAATTCTTGTCATCGCTCTCTGGTATGTTGCTCCTGCGTTCTTCAGTCCGAATGACATCACTGTGTAGCAATATACTCCGATCGGCGTTCTGAATGCTGTAAGTTTTTCATCTTCTGGAGCCATTCTTATCTGGTTATATCCTGAAGATCCATCCATAAATGAGAATAATTCATGTGTTCAAGCAATGTCGATCATTAATTCTGGGATCGGTAGAGGGAATTCATCTTTTGGACATGCCTTGTTTAAATCTCTGAAGATTTGTGACATCCGTTTGGTCTGCGAACCAATTTTATAAGCTGACAAATTCCCCTGCTTAATATGAAAACATTAAACAGGGTTTACATTACCTGGGATCTTTAAAATTCTCTATAAGGGCAAGCCCCTATAGTTAATTACATCTTAAGTGACGGGAATCACCTAAGAAAACTCTAGATAATAATCTGTAATTCTGCTCTCAAGAATATCAAAGTTTAAGTTTTCAAGGGATTGAATTTTGGAATTTCAATAGGGAATGGATCAAATTTGGAAGATTTTATTTTGGGATTTCAAAGGAAGAAGGTAGGAGAAATTACGGATTCGAAGCGAACTTCGGTAATTTCCCGGCTATCCTATTGTTTGGCTTGAATTTAGGAAGATCCTAATATCTATTTAATGTTTTGATCTTGCCAATTTTAATTAATTAGGACTTATATTTATATGATAGAATCATACAAATAGCCTTGAAGATGTGAGGGTTTATGTCGTATCGGACGACTACCTCGGAATCCTAAGACCGGTTAGGGTTTAATTTGCAATGCAAATGCCTAACAAAAGGTTGAGGATATAGGTTGCACTAGGCAAACTACCTCGAAGTCCTATGGCTTAGTTATTTAATTCTAAGAATGTTTAGCTGATGTAGATTCAAGTTTTGCTGACGACGATGGCCGTGCTGCCCACCATGCTCCAAGCTCCTTGTTGTTGCAGAGGTTTAGTTATAGAAGTTATAAATCAGGAGATGAGAAAAGTGTTTTGGTTTAGAGAAAATCTTAATTTCCAAGTGTTTTTGTGTTTTAATTAAAACAAATCTTAAAGTTGATTATAACGACACCGCGTTAAGATCCCACGGTTCCATCCTTCCGGCATCGTTATTTTTATCGGATTCACTTAGTCCGGATGAATTTGCTAAACTCAGCCGAATGAGTTCCACACTTTCATTTAGACCGTGGGAAATCCTCGTTAGCAACACGTAGGTTACATCATCCGAGGTATTCCCGATCATCCAACGGGATGTTTTAATTTAGTTGTAATTGTAGTTTTGTGTTCCGTTTGTGATTAAATTTTCGAGTTGTTTTATATTTTGAAATGTTGTGGCGGTAAATTTTATTTTGCAATGACTTTTAATTTAGTTTTGGTTTCTGTTTTAGGGACTATCCTAAAGGTGTGGGTTTTCATGCAACAGCTTGTTTATCATGCAAGAAAAGTAAGTGCGATGCGATTAAATAAATTGCAATAATGTAAATTGCAATAAAATAAAAGCGTACTCGGAGGGTCTTCCCGTCATCCTAAAGCTGCACTTAAAACACAATTAGAATATTTAAGCAAGTTCCTAGGTAAAGCTAAGGGAAGGGTTATGGTTTTCTACCAAATTCCTAATCCTATAGTTAGTCATTTCCTATGACGTCTAGGTCCTTCGTTTTGGTTTGAGGACGATTTTCTTCATCGAAAGAATAATTAAGTTCAATTGTTCTTATAAATATCCTATCATATTGAGGAAGTGCTTAAGAAGAATCTTAAACATCTTTTCAATACTGATAGGATTGTTTTAAGTCCAAATGAATTTAATTAATCAGGTGGAGTAATCGTCCGAGGATTCAAGTTTTGTCATTATCTTGCTTAGTGAACTAGGACATTTGAATATCCTATAGGTGAAGTAACATTTCATTTAATGTTCTGTTTAGGAGTTATGGTAACCAAAGCTTTCGAGGGCAAATTGGAGTTCAAATGGTTTATGATTTAGTTTAACTTCAATTAACGGGTTTAAATTTGGAATAGTGTTCAAGTTGCTTTATATTTAATTTCTTTTATGTCTTAGGTGATGTTATTTAATTCAATTTAATTTAACTTTAATTTAATTTAACTTGGTTTTGTTTTAATTTTAATTTAATTTTAATTTTTTAATTTTAGTTTTAATTTTAATTTTAATTTTTTTTAATTTAATTTTAATTTTATTTCATTTTAATTTAATTTAATTTAATTTAATTTAACTTAATATGTTTTAATTTAATTTAATTTAATTTAATTTAATTTAATTTAATTATTTATTATTATTATTCTTTTTTTAATTTAATTTAATTTAATTTAATTTAATTTGTTTGATTTAATTTAACTTAATTTATTTAATTTGTTTGATTTAATTTAATTTAATCTTTAATTTAATTTTTTTTTATTTTTAATTTTAATTTAATTGAAAATTTAAAAAGAGTTTAATAATTTAACTTTTTAATTTAATTTTAATGATTAAGTCTTTTAACATTTTAAAACTTAAATTTGAATTATCATTTTTAATTAGGAATTAAATATTATTGAGATGATTAATTTAGGGATTTTTAAATTAAATAATAAATCTCTTCCTAATAATATCCCTATTTTAATAATTCTAATTTTATTATTCTTCCAAATTTAATTAAGGTTTATTTCAATTATTTTAAATTGTTTAGTAGGTTTCTACCCTTTAATTATTTAAATTTCAATCATCCAAATCAGATTAAGATCAAATATTTTACTTGTTAATTTTATTAAACCTAAAGTTTTAATTAAGGGTTAAAATTTTTAATTACCATTTTGCCCTTCAAGCTTAATAATTCCATAACTCACTAAATTGAGCTTAAATGAACTTGAAATTTTTATGTGACTTCACTTATATGTCAATAAAGACATGAGAGGAGAAAATGTGATTTTTTTGTATTTAATTTAATTATGTAATTATTTTTAGTGGAAAATAGGAATTTCCAAGGAAAATTAAATAATATGACCAAGGGAAAGTTTCTATCCTTAAGAAAATTATGGGACATTCCTAATGACCAGAGGACCACTTGGACCAATTTTGGTGATTTTTTGAATTATATTATTTTTATTATAATTATCTAAATTTTTGGTGTATTAATTAATTTAAAAATAAAATAAAGATTGAAAAATTAATTTTATATTTTTCAAAAATCTCTCTGATATCAAGGAAATCAGAGAATTAATTTTTACAATTTTCTGATTTTTCTTTGATTTATTACAATTATTTTAGTGAAAATGCTAAAAAAATACATTTTTTAATTTTAAAATTACCTTAGTGGCTTTAAAATTTAATATCTCATTAAATAGACCTAAGAAAAATATGGGGTTTGTTCCTAAGTTATTAAAATTCAAAATGTGACATTTTGGTGAATTTTATTATTTTTGTAATTTTTATTATTTTTTAATTATTAAAATATTAAAATAATACCAAAAAATCAACTTTTTTTAAAAAATTGAAATTTTAATTTTCTTAAATTCCCCTGATATCAGAGAGGCTCCAAAACCAATTTGGTGAGTTTTTGAAAAGTATTTTGAAAGTTATGAATTTTTAAAGTTCAAATTAACTAAATGGCTTAATCAACCCATTTAGTAGGGCTTACCAAGTCCAATTGACCTCAAATTTTTATTGTGAGCTCCTCTGATCCTAAAGGTCAGTGGAGGATTGATTTCAAGTTAATTTGATGTATGGTTAACTCTAATTAATTAGGGATCTATTTTGGGTGTTTAAGTCAATTAGGGTTATTCTAACTGAATGAACTCAAAACCTATTTTTCCTAGGGTCCTCTGGTCATAAGAGACATCACCAAATTTTCCTAGAATTTATTTCACAACATGCTAATTATTGGAATTAAAATACTTAAAACAGCAACATGAATTTGAAAAATCAATAACTTCTCATAGGGATGGCCTCGACTTTGGAAAATTCGGGGAATGTTCCCAAATTCAGAGGCTTCAAAAGCCCTATGGTCTCATGCCATGGTGAATTTCCTATATGCATGGAGAATTAAAATAATATGGAGGGTAAATAAATTATTAAAAATAAAATACTTGATGAAATTAAATGATTTCTTTTCCACATTATTCTCCTCTGTTCACTGAGCAAGAGGGTTTTTTTATTTTATTTTTCTGATTTTCCTACACAAAGTTATGAATTTTTGAAGTTTAGGGAATTAAATAAATCAAAAATACCCTAATTTTCTATTTATCCACGCGGCGCCGCGTCAACCTCGGCAGCTCCGAAAGGCCACGCGGCGTGTTCTTGTTCGACGCCGCCATCTGACTCAGTGCTCCGGGGCCCCACTGTGTCGTTCCATATCCTGATCCGACGCGATCATGGCCGTCCGTCCGCGCGTGTATTAAATGAACGGCATCCGTTCATCGTCCCCAAGCGTCCTCACCCGAGAGCCGTCCACACTAAATCCCTAATATCTCACTCAATACTCAATGGATTTTTGTGTTCTTATGCTCTATGGATTCGTCTTGAAGAGACGAATGCATCCATACTGTTTATGTGGCATTAAATTAACTCAATAAAAATGGAGAATGTTCAGAAGCTCGGGAAGAAGAGTGAGGCCATACCTTTACTCAGAGAAGTGTGGCTTCAATCTGAGGGTTGTGTCAGCTTCGATTGGATCCCAGCAAGCTCCAGATGAAGTCTCCTGGTCCGGTGAATTGCCTAGGTAGGATTTCGACCACGCCCGATCACAAAGCTTCGAGGCCGGAGCAACTGGGTGGCCTCGGAGATGGGGCTTTCGATGGGAAACTTCTCCTCTTAGTCCAGTGAAGGTGTAGGACCAGTCAATTTGAGGATTGGCTCATTGTGGAGAAGTGTCCTGGTTTTGGGTGGAATTTTGGCTGAGAAATTGAGTTCTGTTGATGAGGATTAGGGCAAATTGGCACTGGGGATCAACTGCTCTAAGGATGGAGAAGGGTTTGGAACAATTTTGGCAGAGTTTCGGCAAGGTTTGTGCAACTCTCTTCTCATGGCCGTGAGGGGTCGGGTTTAAATAGAGGTGGTCGGAGGGCCTCGCAGGGATGGCCAAGGGTTGGGATCAGCTGCTCTCGGCATGGGAAGAACAGCCATGGTGGCCATCTGGGCATGGGGCAGCTCAGAAGGTGGAATTCTAAAGTTCGGCTCCTCCCAAGGTCTCGGCCATGGTGTTTTCCGGTGACCTGTGCGGCCGACCGAGCAGTATGGGTCACCCTCAGGTCCAAGGTGGGTCAGTGGTCGGAGGTTTGTGCAATCAATCGGCCATGGACATGTGTAAAGGGTTCGAATCAAAAGGGTATGGGGAGAGGCTCATTTTGGGTCCAAATGGGTCAACCCACCATTTTGGGTTTGGTGCACCCTTCCATGGCTGATTTCGCCGAGGGAGGATCGAGTGAATCAGCCTTGAAAAGGGCGAGAAGTCACCATCCATGAATATTTTGATTAATCATGGATTAGGGTGAAGCATTAAAAGGGTTAAAACCTTTTTAAGGGGGCTTAAAAGAGGCTCCTCCTTTTGCCATTAATGGCTTGATCACATGTCAAACCTTCCATGGCTTCATGTGGCTTGTTCATGGCTTGCATAGCTTGTCATTGGCTTGGGGAAAAGCTTGGTCAATTTCATGAAAATGGATTTTAGAAATTTTTGGTAATTTGATGAGAATTTGTATGAAGCTTGATGTGGAATGGTTTAATGATGATTTTGAAACTTAGGGGTGATATCAATTAAAGGTATGATGAAAAGAAATTGCCATGTGGGCTTTAGGGCCAATTTTGGGCTTTTGTATTTCGTGGAAATGGGCTTTTAAAATGGTTTAGGGAAGTGGGCTTTTTGGATTTTAAAATGGATTTTTGGATGGAATTTTGGCAAAGGCTTGGGCCAAATAATTGTTGGGTTTAGCTCATAGATGTGTCATGAGTGACTTGGAGCAAATCGGGAGTGATTTAGGTTTGAATTGGTCGAATTTGGGCTCCTTTGGTGAATGGGCCAATATAGGTCAAATTGGGCTAACTTGGGCCAATGTTGGGCTAGGGTTGTTATTGATGTAAAATTAATGTTTGGAAATGTTTATGGGAGTGTTTCAAAGAGGTTTTGACTTTGGTTGGGCTTTGATTTTGGGGTTTGGGCTCATTTGGGTTAGGTTTGGGTTTAGGTCAAAATTGGGCCTTTTAGCTTTGGGTTGAATTTGAGTGGGGTTCGGGTCTAAATGTTGGGCAAATCATGTCAGCGTTTTGTTTGTGGGAATGTTAAGGAATATTTAGAAAAGACTTTGGGTTAATTGGAGTTGAATTGGGTGAGTTTGGGTTAGGTTTGGGTCATGGGTCCAAATTGGGCTTTAAGGCCAAAAGTGAAATTGGATCCAAATGTCAATCAAATTGGACTTGGATTTGGTCTAGATTGGTGTTGGGAATGTTGAATTGAAGTTTAGAATTGAATTGGACCAGAGTTTGGGTCAATTGGGTAGGTTTGGTTTGACATTGGGTTCACTTAGGGTTAAAATGGGTCAAATTGGGGGTTTTGACAAAAGTAGGGAAAATTGACCAAATTGGCCCATGGTGTAGTTGAACAAAATGAAATTGGTAATATTTGGGATTTTCTGGAATTTTCTGGGAATTTTCTGAATTTTTGGATTTTTGGGTCAAGAGGGGTACTTTGGGTATTTGGAGGGTATTGGGAGGTATTTTTGGAATTTTTGGTATTTTTGGTTATGAATGATCAATTTGAGTAATGTGTGAATGATTTTGGGGAATTTTGGGTGATTTGGAAATTTTTTGAGAAATTTGGGTAGTTTCAGGGTTTGGGTGAAGCTAAGCGGATGTAGGGTCCCGGGGTCAAAAATTGAAAATTTGGAAAATTGAAGATTAGGTGAATGTAAGTGGAATGAAATCATTTTTTTTGAGCCATAAAGCCATATCAAGCCCACATGAGCCATGAAGGGACTCATTTGAGGCATCCACTCTGTTGTTCCTAACCCTCTTAGCCCAAGGGCTTAGGGGTTAAGGACCATCCATTCGAATCACCTACATGAGTCGGGAGGTCAAGTTAGGTATGGGTGTGGTTTTAGGAGGTGTGTGAAAGTGTAGTGTATAAATGTAGTGTGTGTGTAAGTCAGCCCCTTCACCTGCACCAGGCCACCTGGTAAGGGCCCTAAGGCCAAAGAGTCCCATATGAACTCATCCTCTTAAACTTTCGCATTTGATTTCAACCCTCTAGTGCGAATAGGGTCTACAGTCAAGTTTGTGGAGTTTGCAGGGAGTTAAGAAGTGGTTTGAATTTCTAAGTGGTGGGTCCCAATTCTAGTCCTCTAAGACAGTCAAAGGAAAAGCCTAAGGCTAGATCCTAAGTACTAAAAAGAAGAAGAGAATACCTCATCAAAAATGAGGTCAACACACTCATTCATAAATATTGAATGTAGTCTTCACTTTTGTTGTAGAAAGCATAGCCCTTTCGGATTATATGTTTCACAATATATTTTAACAATTCAATTAGCCGGATCGAAAAGTAATGTTGAGCGAAGTGAAAAATCATCACAATTATTATTCTTTCTTATAGCATAACCAATCTAAACTATCACTTCACCATTTATCATTGCAAGGAGAAACACAAAGAAATCTACTCAAAATTCTTGAAGAAGATGTAACAAAACAATGTTTTTATATATAAAAGCAAAGTCATACAAACAATGAAAATTAAGTACAACTTATCTTAATTTCTTCCCCAAGCAAATCTCTTGAAGTTCATTTGAATCTTCTTCTCTCTTTTCAACTACATACAATTCTCTATTAAAATAGTAGATAAGAAGTAATCTCTCACTTTCTCTCTCTTCCTACAACTCTTTTAAGAAGAATCCCTCATAAAACAACTCTAAGCACCAAACCATAGACTCTAAACTCTCTCTAAAGACTTCCTTTTCACTCACACACACTTTTATTCACTTATAATGACACATACTCACTCCCAAGACTCTAACACAAACCCATTTGTGGTGTTCAAAACTAGTTAAAATGGTATAGGAACAAATTTCCCAAGAGTTTCCACAAGAATCACTCCAAAAGTCGTCCAAATACATTGAATTTGGCCTCCAAGAACATCAGACGCCATTGGCGCTGGATTGGGCTCCGTCGGCAGCCTATCGTGCCTTGTAATTCATGGCTCTCTGAAAAAACGCACCGTCAGTGCCAATTTGGGTGTCGTCGGTGCGGGTTTGGGCGCTGTCGGCGCAAGAACTTCAAAATCAAGTTTTTGTTTTTTTTCGCTCCAAATTTGTTCCTTTTTGTTTCTTTTTGCTCCATTTACGCAAAACCATCATACATGCAAGAAAACATGAAAAATACCTTCCATTAAAGTGCAATATCACAAAAATGAGTACTAAATATATATGAAAAATCAGACATATCTTTGGTGCATTAAAAGTACCTCAAACTTAACTATTACTTATCCTCAAGTAATCCTTTTATGACATAAAAATATAGCTATTAGTAGTGAACTTTACTTAATGATTACTATGATTTCTGATTTAAATGAACATAATAGTGAGAGTATTAGAAGGATTTTCAGTAACTTTGGTCAGAATTATAGGTATAAGAACACTTTGTAATCAAGTCTAAGTGTTCTAGTCTCCTATTTATTTCAAGAATAATCATAATTTGTCATATTAAGGGTGATTTGAAGTATCATATGAAAAAGAAGTTCATGAAAACTCTATTAGTAAGGATGCTAATACTTTACTATAAATTCAGAAATAGAATTAAGCTCTCCCTTTAAGCTGATTTAAGTGAAGCCAATTTTTGATTAGGCATCTCCTAAAGCTTCTCCTCAGATATATTTTTCATTTTTTTTTCATTTCAGGATTGCTTTTCAACCCCCTCTTTTTTTTACTTTTTTTTTCTTTTCATGTAAGGATTACTATATTTGGATTGCTTTTAATAATTTTGAACTGCACTATCCTCTTCCTGAAGCTAGAACTTGAAACATTTTTGTACTTTATAGATATATTAGCTTTTTAATGATTCATCATAGAGTCACAATTCATTCTCCTTACATAAACCTCTAAGACTCTTAACATTTCAAAAATATAATTTTCTTTACATTAAATAGTTAAGTATAATCTAATCCTCTTATACTAAATATCTTAATCAATAAAGTTAACCTTCATTATTAAAAACTTTCATTCAAATCTACTATGATATTTAAATAAAATCACAAATTTAGTGATCTAAAGTTAAGCTTATCTACTTCAAGTCATGTTAAAATAATTTTGAAAATCTATTTTGATTGAGAACAAATAAAAGTTTAATTTTTTTCCTTCCCTAAACTGAATTTTTTCAGAGTATAACAAATTACCAAATGAGAGAGAAAAACAAAAAGTAAACTAATCTTTTGTGTTGGGTTTTTGACTTTTCTGAAGTATGCAAGTATTAAATAAAAATTTAACTATAGGCATAAAATGATTAGAAGCATTGTTCACAAACATATCAGAGATTTGCATGGTAAAGAAAATTTAAACAACCTATTACAATATCCATTACAATTTTACTACAACTATTACATACCAACATAAACTTCCATACAAATTAATTGAAATAAAAGTAAAATAACTACAAACAACTACTACAAAAAAAACAACTAACATAAAATCAACATAACAATAATAGACAAAGATAATACTACACTACCAATCATTATCTCAACCTTCTTCTGCGCCTTCTTCTTCCTCATATTGGTATGGAAAGTAGCTCCCCTCATAAATCTCATTTGAGCATCATGATAAGCAACATCATATTCCACTCTTATCCTCTTATAATCATCATTGATGTTATTTCTTGATTCTAAACCATCAATCCTGCTATGAAGCCTCATAATATCATATTTCTGTATTAACAACTGCTCCATAACATCAGAAATAGTAGAAGTGCTCGAGGTAGAAGGTATGTCATGACTAGCAGAGGGAATCTCATTACTGTTACCTCCAGATCTCTATCTTAAATGTGATTCATAAGTGCGAATGTTGGCCATACTAATAAGTTTTAAAGGATGGACCAAATCTTCACTACTATCAACCTCAACTCCTGATTGTATACATAATGTATAAATCAAGACTGGATGTCCAAATCCTCCAATAGTTTCTCCCCTAGCTATGGTCAGAATGCTATTGTAAATAACTCTTCCGATATTAATTACTCCCATATTTTGAATACAAAAATTTAAAATTGCTCTATCTCTAGAAACTTTACTATGATGATAGGTAGGTAGTAGTCTTACAGAAATAAAGTAATGTCAGGCTTTAGTTGCAACTTTAAGGGTGGAAGCAGAAAAATTTATTTTTTATCTTTGCTTAGTTTTCCACTTTTATTTTCCATCAGAAAGAAAAGTAATTACCTCATTCATGCCAATATCCACAATACCAAAAGTTTTGTGCTCATAAAATGGATTATCTCGTAACTGGTAGAAAGCCTTGATCCACTTAGGGGTAATTAAACCATTTGTCCTAGAACCAGTACATACTCTTCTTTGGTATATTGCAAGTTAGAATAGAACTCTCAGATAACATCAACGATAACATCGACAGAAAAATAGTAGAAAGTTTTCTAATTTCGCTCAACAATCACTGATCCACATGAAATATACCTATTTTTATGCCTCATTTATGATTTAATTCTTATGGATATTATGCTTTAATGAAAAATATTTTTATGTTTTTGGATGTAGGTGATAAAAAAAGAGTTCAAGAAGGAAAAAGGAGCAAAAAGGAGCAAAAATAGAGCTTAAAAGCAAAGTTGCCAAGTTTTTAGGTCTGACGCCTAGGCACCGGAATCCGGCGCCTAAGCGCTAGCTCGATACTGAAGCAGATAAGATTTTTGACGACTTTGAGCAGTTGTTTTGAAGGTGTTAAGCGGTTATCAGACCTTTTAGAAGACTGGAAGTTAGTCCTAATACATAGGACATGTGATAAAATGCATCTGGACACAGAAAAACGGTTTTAATCGTGAAGAGGAGTGATCCAAAGTGAAGAGGTGCGAAGACCTGCTCACGAACTCCGGCGCCTAGGCTCCAGATTCCAGCACCTAGGCGCCACAGTTAGCTTCTAGAAGATACATTGTATTTGGACGAATTTTGAAGAGATGCCTTAAGCAACTCTTGGTCAAATTAGGAGCTCTATAAATAGGAGTCAATTCTACAGAGAAAAGGTCCCTTTTAGCATCCCATATCCCAACACATCCTCTAGTCCCTCTCTAGCATCAAAATATTTTAGGGAGCCTCCTTCTTTAGTATTTAGTGAGTTTATTTTGAGTAGTAAGTGTGAGTTTTCAAGTATTTTTGCTGTTGAAGTCTTGTACCTTTCATTGGAGTCAGTAGGAGTCAGCGGATCACTTGAAGGAACATTCCAGATAAGTATTTGTAACTTGGTTTAAAGTTTTATTAATATTTTTTGTTGTGTGAATTCAATGTGGTATGAGTAGTTAGTTTTCTTTCTCCTTTCAACTATGAAAAGATAATAAGATAATTAAATTTTGGAGAACTTAACTTAAAATATTTAAAAAAATTGTGATGATATTAATACCTCATCTAAATATACTTTTTAAACTGGAAATTTAAATTGTTAAAACCTGTTGAAGAATTCTGAGACCTATTCATAGATGAGTTCTTAACTAGTAGATATCACATGAATCCTTGGGTAATCTAAGGCTATATGCAGGTTATTTAAGGTGAAGTGCAAATAAATAGGAAGATATATTTTTTTGGGCGTAGAATTGATTAGTTTTTAGAGTGACAGACTAAATTCTAATAATTTGGTTTATAGAAAGCGAACGGGTCACTGGTAGGCCTACCATAGCCAACCTTGGACATCTAGAAGTGTGAACCTAGATTAACCCATTCTACTAATAAAACATCCTGAACCGATATATAGATTAGCCAATGTTCTTTATACTATCAAGTGAAGGTAAAGAATATGAATGCTTCTATTTGACACAATACCATAATCTAAGTTCTCTACAAATGATAGTTATTTTGAAAAATCTTGGTTAGTTGAAAAAGGAGAAAGTTGTTTTATTTATATTTGCATTAATCTTTACTTTATTACTGCTTACTTACACTTAGTAGAAATTAAATTAAACTTAAAAATCTGAATTTTGAAAAGAAACAAAAATAATAATTAATTTTAATATGAAAAATCTAATAAATTTCTTAAATTAATTTTCTCAAAATCTTCCATGTAGGATCGATAACCAGAACTTCAATAGAGCCCTGTATTACTTGAAACGATGCGTATACTTGCGTTTATAATTGTGACTTTTACAAAAATTATTATAAAAATTTAAAATATAAATTCATAAATTCTTACATAAGTAAATGTTGGGTCGCATCAATCACTTGCTCTACAACTCTGCATGGATTTTCAAGTCCTCTATCTTGTAGGCACTTTTTACTTTGGAGTGTTGATTTGAAATGATACAATGCCTTCACATTTATAAATCTCCTCTCATCAAAATCAATCTTTCTCTTTCCCTTAAAAATCTTTGAAGCCATATTTAAATATCTATATAATTTCTAAATAAATCTCAATAAATTCTAAAATTACAATACAATAAACTCCAAAGTCAAATCTAGCAAGTAAGAACATTTCACCATGGATTTTCTTAAAACTTTCTTCAAAAACCCCATATTTTCGGATCTCCCCAATGTAGGAGATTTCCATCGTGAAAATAAAATTTTTTAGTTTAAAGTAGAGCTCTTACCAAGGGAGGACGAGATCAAAACTTAAAAGCTCTGAAGTCACCTCAAATTAAAATACAAGCAAGTGTACGGCTTATTTTTAGGTTGTGTGTTTTATTTTGAAAAGGGGGTCGCCTAACAGAAATTGTCGGCGAATTTTTAATTTAATTTAAATAAATAATTTGGAAAGTAGTATTTTATTTTGAAAATAATTTTAAATTTGAAAATTTTTAAGATATGAAATCAAACTGATTTCACATCCCAAATAGTTCACATAAACGAGCGCCACACCACAAACCGTGTATCTATCCCGAAGAATAGACACACTGCTTGATAATGGGGCTCGATTAGATGAACTAGAAAGGTTTGTGACATCCGTTTGGTCTGCGAACCAATTTTATAAGCCGACAAATTCCCCGCTTAATATGAAAGCATTAAACAGTGGTTTATATTACTCGGGTTCTTTAAAATTCTCTATAAGGGCAAGCCCCTATAGTTAATTACATCTTAAGTGACGGGAATCACCTAAGAAAACTCTCAATAATAATCAATAATTCTCGCTCTCAAGAATTTCAAAGTTTAAGTTTTCAAAGGATTGAATTTTGGAATTTCAATAGTGGAGTGGATCAAGTTCGGAACATTTTATTTTGGGAATTCAAAGGAAGAAAGGTAGGAGAAATTACAGCATTCGAAGCGAACTTCGGTAATTTCCCGGCTATCCTATTGTTTGGCTTCGAATTTAGGAAGATCCTAATATCTATTTAATGTTTTGATCTCGCCAATTTTAATTAATTAGGACTTATATTTATATGATAGAATCATACAAATGACCTCGAAGATGCGTAGGGTTTATTGTCGTATCGACGACTACCTCGGAATCCTAAGGCCTGTTAGGGCTTAATTTGCAATGCAAATACCTAACGAAAAGGTTGAGGATTAATGTTGCACTAGGCAAACTACCTTGAAGTCCTACGGCTTCGTTATTTAATTCTAAGAAAGTTTTGCTGAAGTAGATCCTAGTTTTGCTGAAGAAGATGGTCGTGCTGCCGACCGTGCTCCAAGCTCCTTGTTGTTGCAGAGGTTTAGTTTTAGAAGTCATAAATCAGGAGATGAGAGAAGTGTTTTGGTTTAGAGAACATCTTAATTTCCAAGTGTTTTTTGTGTTTTAATTAAAACAAATCTTAAAGTTGATTATAACAACACCGGTTAAGATCCCACTCGCTCCATCCTTCCGGCATCGTTATTTTTATCGAATTCACTTAGTCCGTATGAATTTTCTAAACTCAACTCGAATGAGTTCCACACTTTCATTTAGACCGTGGAAATCCCGTTAGCAACACGTAGGTTACATCATCCGAGGTATTCCCGATCATCCAACAAGACGTTTTAATTTAGTTGTAATTGTAGTTTTGTGTTCCGTTTGTGATTAAATTTCGAGTTGTTTTATATTTTGAGATGTTGTGGCAGTGGATTTTATCTCTGCAATGACTTTTAACTTAGTTTTGGTTTCGCTTTTAGGACTATCCTAAAGGTGTGGGTTTTCATGCAATGCATTGTTTATCATGCAATAAAAGTAAGTGCGATGCGATTAAATAAATTGTGATAAGGTAAATCGCAATAAAATAAAAGCGCACTCTGAGGGTCTTCCCGTCATCCCAAGCCGCACTTAAAGCACAATCGAATATTTAAGCAAATTCCTAGTAAAGCTAAGGGAAGGGTTAGTAGTTTTCTACAAAATTCCTAATCCTATAGCTAGTCATTTCCTACGACGTCTGTGTTCTTGTTTTTTGTTCGAGGACGATTTTCTTCATCAAAGAATAATTAAGTTCAATTGTTTTATAAGTATCCTACCATATCGAGGAAGTGCTTAAGAAGAATCTTAAACATCTTTTCAATATCGTTAGAATCGTTTTAAGTCCAAATGAATTTAATTATACAAATGAATTAATCGTCCGAGAATTCAAGTTTTATTGTTATCTTACTCAACTGAATCTAGGACATTCTGAATATCCTATAGTGAAGTAACACTTCATTTAACATTCTGTTTAGTGAGTTATAGTAACCAAAGCTTTCGAGGGCAAATTGCGTCTTCCAATTATTTGTGATTTAATTTAATCTCGCTATCGGATTTAAATTTGAATAATGTTCAAGTCGTTTTATATTTAATTTCTTTCATGTCTTAGTGTGATGTTATTTTTAATTTAATTTCATTTAACCTTAATTTAATTTAATTTAATTTTAATTTTAATTTAATTTAATTTAATTCAATTTAGTTTCGATTTGATGTTAAATTAATTTAGTTTAATTTGATTTAATTTCCTTTAATTTAATTTTAATTTCGATTTAATTTTAATTTAACTTAATTTAATTTAATTTAATTTAATTTAATTAATTAATTTATTTTAATTTAATTTAATTTATTTATTTAATTTAATTTAATTTATTTAATTTGTTTGATTTAATTTAATTTAATCTTTAATTTAATTTTATTTTTAATTTTAATTTAATTGAAAATTTAAAAAGAGTTTAATAATTTAACTTTTTAATTTAATTTAATGATTAAGTCCTTTAACATTTTAAAACTTAAATTTGAGTTATCATTTTAATTAAGAATTAAATATTATCGAGATGATTAATTTAGGGATTTTTAAATTAAAGAATAAATCTCTTCCTAATAATATCCCTATTTTAATAATTCCAATTTTATTATTCTTCCAAATTTAATCAATTATTTAATTAAGGTTTATTTTAATTATCTTCAAATTGTTTAATAGGTTTCTACCCTTTAATTATTTAAATTTCAATCATCCAAATCAGATTAAGATCAAATATTTTACTTGTTAATTTTATTAAACCTAAAGTTTTAATTATGGGTTAAAATTTTTAATTACCATTTTGTCCTTCAAGCTTAATAATTTCATAACTCACTAAATCGAGCTTAAATGAACATTGAAATTTTTATGTGACTTCACTCATATGCCAATAAAGACATGAGAGGAGAAAATGTGATTTTTCTGTATTTAATTTATTTATGTAATTATTTTTGGTGGAAAATAGAATTTCCAAGGAAAATTTAATAATATGACCAAGGGAAAGTTTCTGTCCTTAAGAAAATTAGGGACATTCCTAATGACCAGAGGACCACTTGTGACCAATTTTGGTGATTTTTTGAATTATATTATTTTTATTATAATTATTTTAAATTTTGGAGTGTTAATTAATTTAAAAATAAAATAAAGGTTGAAAAATAAATTTTATATTTTTTAAAAATCTCTCTGATATCAAGGAAATCAGAGAATCAATTTTTGCAATTTTCTGATTTTTCTATGATTTATTATAATTATTTTAGTGAAAATGCTAGAAAATACATTTTTTTTAATTTTAAAATTATCCTAAGGCTTTAAAATTTAATATCTCATTAAATAGACCTAAGAAAAATATGGGGTTTGTTCCTAAGTGATTAAAATTCAAAATGTGACATTTTGGTGAATTTTGTTATTTTTGTGATTTTTATTATTTTTTAATTATTAAAAATATTAAAATAATATTAAAAATCAACTTTTTTAGAAAATTGAAATTTTAATTTTCTTAAATTCCCCTGATATCGTAGAGGCTCCAAAACCAATTTGGTGAATTTTTGAAAGGTATTTTGAAAGTTATGAATTTTTAAAGTTTAAAATGACTAAATTCGCTTAATCAACCCATTTAATAGAGGCTAACCAAGTCCAATCGACTTCAAATTTTTATGGTGTGTTCCTCTAATCCTAAAGGTCAGTGGAGAATTGATTTCAAGTCAATTTGATGCATGGTTAGCTCAAATTAATTAGGGGTCTATTTTGGTTTTTTAAACCATTTAGGGTTATTTTAAATGAAATAATTCAAAACCTATTTTTCCTAGGGTCCTCTGGTCATAAGGGACATCACCAAATTTTCCTAGAATTTATTTCACAACATGCTAATTATTGGAATTAAAATACTTAAAACAGCAACATGAATTTGAAAAATCAATAACTTCTCATAGGATGGCCTCTCGACTTTGGAAAATTCGTGAATGTTCCCAAATTCGTAGGCTTCAAAAGCCCTATGGTCTCATGCCATGGTGAATTTCCTATATGCATGGAGAATTAAAATAATGCAGAGAGTAAATAAATTATTAAAAATAAAATACTTGATGAAATTAAATGATTTCTTTTCCACATTATTCTCGTCTGTTCACTGAGCAAGAGGGTATTTTTATTTAATTTCCCTAATTTTCTATTTATCCGAGTCGGCGCCGCGTCATCCTCGGCATCTCCGAACGGCCACGCGGCGTGCTCCCATTCGACGCCGCCGCTTGAGTCAGCAGCCTGGGTCCCGCCTTCCGCGTATCATCTGCCGATCCGACCTAATCTGAGCCGTCCATCCGCGCGTGTATTGAATGAACGACATCCGTTCATCGTCCCCAAGCGTCCTCACCCGAGAGCCGTCCACACTAAATCCCTAATATCTCACTCGATACTCAATGGATTTTCGTGTTCTTATGCTCTATGGATTCGTCTTGAAGAGACAAACACATCTATACGGTGATCATGCATTGAAATTAAAGCATTTGAAATGGAGAATCTCCGAAGCTCGGGATGTAGAATTAGCTCATACCTTCGTCGCAGAAGTGCGGCTTCAATCCGAGGGTCAGTGTCACCTTCGACTACGTCCCGAACAAGCTCCAGATGAAGTCTCCCTGTCCAGTGAATCGCCTAGGTAGGATCTCGACCACAGCTCGATCACAATGCTTCGAGGCCGGAGCAACCGGTGGCCCGGAGATGGGGCTTTGCTGGCGCGACACCTTCTCGGGTCCAGTGAAGGTGTAGGACCAATCAATTCGAGGATTGATCCACCGTGAATAAGTGTCCCGGTTTTCGGGCTAAAATTCGAGCTCGAAAATCGAGCTCATCGGAGGGATCAGTGCGGAATTCGGCTGGGGATCAAATGCTCTATGTATGAGGAATGACCGGAACAATTTGGCAGCAGTTTCCTTAAGGTTTGTTTCAGCACCTCTCATGGCCGAGAGGGGTGGTGTTTAAACAGAGAGGGCGGAGGGCCTCCTGTGGAGAGTTAGAGCTGGGATCAGCTGCTTTGGCAAGAGAAGAACAGCTACAATGGCCATCGGGGATGGGCAATGCCAAGGGAGAATTCCAGCGTCGGCTCACATGCGAGCTCTCGCCATGGTGTTTTCCTGACGACCTAAGCTGGCTGGCCGAGCAGTGATGGGTCACCCTCATGTCCAGTGAGGTCGTGGCTGGGTTTAGTGCAGTCGATTGGGCCTTGCCATGTGTAAAGGAGATGGCTTGGAATGGAATGGGGAAGAGGCCATTTTGGCTAGGTTTGGGTCAACCCATCATTTTGGGCTTGGTTCACCCTCCAAGGCCAATTTGGGCTAAAGGGAAAGTCACTTGGATCAGCTTGATTAGTGGGGTCAAGTCACAATCCAAGTACAATTAAGTTTAAGCATGGTTTAGTGGAGTCATGAAAGTTGTTAATCACTCTTAAGAGAATATGGAAAGGGCCTCCTCCACTTGCCATCTTTGGTATGGTGAGGTGGAAAGTAGATTCCATGGCTCTCATGGCTCCCATGTGGCTCATGCATGGCTTCATGGCTCATCTTCGGCTTCTGGAAAAGTTAAGTAAATTTCATGGAAATAGATTTAAGAAAATTTTGGTATTTTTGATGGGAATTTTTATGGGGCTTGATTTGGAATCATTTGATGATTGATTTGAACTTAGGGATGATTTTAATTAAGGGTATGATGAGAAGAACTTATCATATGGGCTTTATCATAAAATTTGGGCTTTTAGGAAGGCTTTTGGTTTAAAAATAAATTTATGGATGGGAATTTTGTGAAGGATTGGGCCAAATAATTGTTGGGTTTAACTCATAGATGTGTCATGAGTGATTTGAAATGAGTTTGGAATGATTTGGGTTCGAATTGGGTTGAATTGGGCTTTTCTGCTGAATGGTCCAATATAGGTCAAATTGGGCTAACCTGGGCCAATGTTAGGCTAGGGTTGAAATTGATGTAAAATAAATGTTGGGAAATGTTTATGGGAGTGTTTCAAAGAGGTTTCTGGCTTTGGTCGAGCTTTGATTTGGGGTTTTCGCTTATTCGGGTTAGGCTTCGGTTTAGGTCAAAATCGGGCTTTTAGCTTTGGGTTGAATTTGAGTGGGGTTTGGGTCTAAATGTTGGCAAATCATGTTAGTGTTTTGTTTGTAGGGATGCTAAGAAAGGTTTAGAAAATATTTGGGGTTAATTGGAGTCGAATCGGGTGAGTTTGGGTTAGGTTCGGGTTCATGGGTCCAAATCGGGCCTTAAGGCCAAAAGTGGAATCGATCCAAATGTCAATCAAATTGAACTTGGATTTGGTCTAGATTGGTGTTGGGAATGTTGAATTGAAGTTTAGAATTGAATTGGACCAGAATTTAGGTCAATCGGGTAGGTTTGGTTCGACATTGGGTTCACTTAGGGTTAAAATGGGACAAATTGGGGGTTTTGATAAAATTGGGGTAAATTGACAAAATTGTCCCATGGTGTAGTTGAATAAAATGAAATTGGGAATATGTGGGATTTTCTGGAATTTTCTGGGAATTTTCTGAATTTTTGGATTTTTGGGTCAAGAGGGGTATTTTGGGTATTTGGAGGGTATTGGGAGCTATTTTTGGAATTTTTGGCATTTTTGGCTATGGATGATCAATTTGAGTAATGTGGGAATGTTTAGGAATGGTTTTGAGGAATTTTGAGTGATTTAGGTGATTTTGCATATTTCGGTAGCTTCAAGTGGTTTTGCAGTAAGTGTGTGTAGTGGTCCCTGAGTCAAAAATCGAAAATTTGGGAAATTGAAGATTGGGTGAATATAAGTGGAATGAAATCATTTTGGTTGAGCCATGAAGCCATATCAAGCCCACATGAGCCATGAAGGGACTCATTCGAGGCATCCACTATGTTGTTCCTAACCCTCTAGCCCAGCGGCTTGATGGTTAAGGACCATCCATGTGAATCACCTACATGAGTCAGAGGTCAAGTTGGGTATATGTGTGGTTTTAGGAGGTTTGTGAAAGTGCAAGTGTATAAGCGTAGTGTGTGTGTAAGTCAGCCCTTCACTCGCACCAAGCCACCCAGTAAGGGCCCCAAGTGCCAAAGAGTCCTATAAGAACTCATCCTTTAAACTTCCACATTCGATTTCAACCCTCTAGGTGATTAGGGGTATATAGTCAAGTTTGTAGAGTTTGCAGGGAGGTAAGAAGTGGTTTGAGATTCTAGAAGGTGGGTCCCAATTCTAGTCCTCTAAGATAGTCAAAGGAAAAGCCTAAGGCTAGATCCTAAGTACTAAAAAGAAGAAGAGAAGACCTCATCAAAAATGAGATCAACAAATGGACCCCCAATAGGTGTGGTGAGCTGACGGAAGCACACCGCGCGTATCGGTGTTGACCGAAGTGATCAACAAAACCAACACAGATGTCCAAGTGACAAACTTAGGACGAAGTAGAAGAGTTTCCGCTGGGGAGTGTCAAGTATATCTCTGAAACTGGAGATTCCTGAACTCTCGCTGGTGAAGGAAAAGGAGGTGAATCCCAAATCACATGATCTGGGGGAATTTCAATTTAGATTTTATTTTGTTTCAATTTAAGTTTTGATGTGTGAGTTTAGATTTTAATTTGGAGTTTCAATTTAGATTGAAGTTTGTCAAAATTAATTTGAAGGGATTTAGACTTGAAATGAAAATTGGAATTTTGTGGTTTTAGATGTAACATCTTCAACCCCAAAAGAAAATCGAATCGATCGGATCGAATCATTACAATGAGGAGAGATCTCGAGCAGGATGTAAAATCTTTAACCTCAAGAGTTCGATTTCGATGTATTTCATCGCAATAAGGAAAGAATCCTAAAGCAATGCGCCTCGATGTAAAATCCTCAACCCCAAGAATTTAAATTTGATGTATTTCATTGCGATAGGGAAAGAATCCTAAAGCAATGCAGTTTCGGATGTAAAATCCTCAACTCCAAAAATTTAAATTTGATGTATTTCATTGCGATAGGGAAATGATCCTAAAGCAATGCAGTTTCGGATGTAAAATCCTCAACTCCAAAAGTTTGAATTTAATGTATTTCATTGCAATAGGAAAAGAATCCTAAAGCAATGCAGTCTCGGATGTAAAATCCTCAACTCCAAAAGTTTGATTCTGATGTATTTCATTGCAATAGAGGAAAGAATCCTAAAGCAATGCAGCCTCGACGTAAAATCCTCAACTCCAAAAGTTTGAATTTGATGTATTTCATTGCGATAAGGAAATGATCCTAAAGCAATGCAGCTTCGGATGTAAAATCCTCAACCCCAAAAGTTCGATTTTGATGTATTTCATTGCGATAGGGAAAGAACCTAAAGCAAAGCAGATTTCGGATGTAAAATCCTCAACCCCAAAAGTTTGATTTTGATGTATTTCATTGCGATAGGGAAAAAACCTAAAGCAATGCAGTCTCGGATGTAAAATCCTCGACCCAAAAGGTTTGATTTTGATGTATTTCATTGCGATAGGGAAAGGATCCTAAAGCAATGCAGTCTCGGATGTAAAATCCTCGACCCAAAGGTTTGAATTTTGATGTATTTCATTGCGATAGGGAAAGAATCCTAAAGCAATGCAGTCTTGGATGTAAAATCCTCGACCCAAAAGGTTTGAATTCGATGTAATCGATTCTGCAAAGATTTGCAGTGTCGATTCGAAAAGTGTGGAATTTTGGTAGTTTCGAGAATTTCATGAAAGTTGTAAAAGACTTTCATGAAGGAGATAGATTAGGAGGGAATATGTGGATGTTACATACCCCGTTCAAAAGAGTTGATCGGAAGTCACTGGTTTGGTTTGGATATAATTCCTCGCCATTAGATTCGATCCGTGTCAATGGAATCAACCGCTTCCATCCCAGACAAAGGAGAGAGTGGAACGGATTGGATTTCAGATTTGGGAGATTGAATTTGAACTCGATTGAAATTTGATTTGAGATCTGGAAGATCGAATTTGAGATTTGATTGAGATTTGGAAGGATTGAATTTGAAATTTGGTTTAAAATTTGATTTGAAATTTGTGTTCATTTTTTTTGTCCTCTAAAGATTCAAATTTATTTTATCGTTTATTTAATGTTCATGTGAATTTGGTGTTCATAATTTTTAGATGTTTACGGAAAGTTTTTGTTTCTTTTTTTTATTTTCTTTTTGTTTCTTTTCTGTTCTTTGTTCGAAGTTCATTTAACTTTAATGGCGTTTCCCAGTCAATTTGCACAAAAGAGGTGAAGGCCAAAAATGTGACATGGTAACTTTCATTCCAATCATGTCGAAGATATATCATACAACTCGATCTGGAATACATCTCATACAATCCATGTAGACTCAAAACGGACTATGTATGATCTTCGTCGATCCATCCAAAGAAGCATCCGTCAAAAATCCATGTCCGAATAAGTGGGGTACATGGTCAATAACATCACCTTCCAAGCCATCCTTGGAAAGGATGCCGTATGGATGTACATCGGAGGTGTGATATCTCCCATGTAGCTCACAGCTAGTAAGGTCGGAGGCTCTCTAACTCCGGGTCTGGCTGGAAATGGTAAGGTGTCTTCCTGTCGTCCATCCTCCTGAAAGTAACTGAGATCCGCTTCACTGGTACTCCTGGTATGCAATGCTTAGTGATATCTGCTCCATTGCCCTTCCGCATCATGACGGAACCTACCGGTAATGGTATCTTTACCGGCCCTCGAACTCACCCGGGCCTCGCTATCCGGAGGTCGCATCCGAACATGATGTTACACTCGTTCAGAAAGAGACCGTGCGTAGAGTGTCCGACAAAGTCGTGGTGATATATGTGCGGGGGTATGCAATACCCCGCTTGTAAATGTTAATAATGCAACTGTCGGGTATGCAACCGCCGGCGTACCCTCCATGTTATCAACCTCTTTACCATTCTCTTGATGACTAATGGCATCGGATCCACTCGGCCATGAAGGAGTATCCCCGGTGGGTTTCCCTTCCCGTCCTCCGCAAAGTCGTAACAAAGATCCACATCGTATTGTAATTCTTCCCTTCCCTGGCATCCATCTCCGGGGTTTTGAGTAGGTGTTTCCCTTAGACGGCCCGCTCGGCCCATTCTTTTCAAATCCCGGATGCAATCCACAATTTGTTGTTGTTCATATTCTGAGAATACGTCTGTATGTAGCTCGAGGCCCTCTAGTATATTGATCCTTCGCCTCCGATTCTCTCGAAGTATTCAAAGGTTTTCTTTTCAACATTCTCGCATTCTTTCCAGCTTCGTACTCCGGAATAATTTGCAAATGGCGAGGCCTCGGTGACGTATTGTGGGATATACGGCTCAATCCCTTCACGTTCTCCCCGCGTACCTCGGTTCCTCGTGATGATGTTCGTCCGGACATCCCCCGGGCTGCTTCCGCAACAAGGTCATGCATTACTAGTGGTTCTATCTCGGTGACGTGGTAGCCTTCTTCTTCCGATCTTCGTGAGATTTCCCCGGTCCTTTCGTTATCCTAGGAGCCGGCCTCGTTTCTTCATGTTCCCGGTGAACCGGTGTCCTCGAAGTGTATGTGCCGGCAAGAAGAATCGCCTCGTCGCGCCGGTCCGCCGCTAGTTTGGTTAACATCTTACGGATACGGCGATTCTTATTTCTTTGTTGCGTTGTCGTGAGAGTAGCTCTTCGAACTTCTGAATCTCTCGCGGGCGCGGCGCCGACAAGCCCGCCTTCCGCCGTAGCGACTACGTACTTCATTTTCTTATCTTCTTCGAGTGCTCGCCTTTCTTTTCGTCGCCGGATCGGTGGCTCGGGCCACCCACTTTCATCACCGTCCGTCCGGCAGTTCTTCTCGTCAACCGGGGACCCGCTCACTTTCCTCATACCGTAGGCCCGCCGGTGCGAAGTCCGAGTCAATCTCGATTATCGCTCCATCTTTCACCCTCTTTTAGTCGAGTGCAAGGCTTACGCCATTTCTAAAGTTCGGACCAACCGCCCGTTCGACATTTCCCTGCGAAAAGACAAGGAAAAGGATCAGGGGCTGTACTAAGAACAAGAATATTAAGAAAATGTTTATTAAAGACAGTTTTTTTTTTATTTCTTTTTATATTTTTAAATTTAACAGGAATGAGGTGGGATGGGATCAGGAAAGAGATTTTGATTCGGAAAAGAAATCAAGAAAAAACTTTATTGACATGATTTTATTTATTTTAGCACATTTTATTATTTTTTTGGGTTCGGACCCAGTCATAAGTAATTACTTCGCCCGTGTTTCTTAGGGATGAAGGATTCATTCCTTCGAAACATCAGGTAGCGTAATACTTTTTAAAGTATCGTCCGTCGATCGGAAGCATATGTCGTTCTCCCCGGCAATTCACTAGCCGGTAGAACCTCCCGAGTATACCGCTTCAACCACAAACGGCCCTTCCCAAGTGGGTTCAAATTTTCCTCCTATCTTGCGGTGTGCAAGAATAGGTCTCTCGAGAATGAGAACTAAGTCACCAACTTCGAAGGTTCTCGGGCGGACTCAGCCTTGTCATGGGCTCGAACCATCTTAGCTCGGTATAGTTCTAAATTTTGCCGCGCCGCAAGTCTTTTCCCTTCCAGTGCTTTCTAATTCTTCTAGTCGTAATTTGGCGTTATCTTCTCGTCGTGATCTTATTTGCAACTCGTGATTCCGAGTGAAGGAAGCCGAACCTCTAAAGGTAACACTCGCCTCGGACCCGTACACCACAGCGTAAGGTGTAGCTTCGAGTAGGAGTTCGAAGGTCGTCCGCAGGCCCATAAGGCTTCTAATAACTTCTCGTGCCAATTTCTCTTATTATCGTCCAAAGTTTTCTTTAAGATTTGAACGAGAGTTTTATTAAAAGCCTCAGCCGAGGCCGTTTTCTCGGGTAGTAAATTGTCGAGTATCGCCAGCCGATTCCGTGTCTCCCGACAAAATTGTTGATTTGCGTGCTTCGAATGCCGCCCCATTATCCGAGATGATCTCGCGCGGCACTCCGAAACGGTAGACAACTTGGTTCTCGAAAACCCGTAGCACGTGGTGTGCTTTCACTTCTCTGAGCGGAACCGCCTCGCCCACTCGGAAAAGTAATCCGTAGCCGCAAGAATGAAACGATGTCCTTTTGAAGATGGTGGTTCTATTGGACCCACTATATCTGTGCCCCAACATTCAAATGGCCACGATGCAATTGTTGGATGTAGCACATTTGGAGGTTGGTGTAGAACCACTCCGTGCACTCGGCATTGGTGACGCCTCTCGGCGATTTTCATGCAATTGGCCATCATCGAGGGCCGTAGTACCCTAGTCTTTTAATTTTCATTTTCATCTTCTGACCCGACCGGTGAGCGCCACAGTAGTCCCGAATGCACCTCTTTAACAATTTCACGGGCCTCGACCCGCTTAGGCACCTTAGCCACATTTCGATCAAAAGACCTTCCGTATAACGTGTTGTTTATTAATGCGTAGGACGCAGTTCTTTTCGATCCGATGGGCCAGCGACCTATCGTCCGGTAGCTTTCCCGTTTGCGGTGTAGTCCATTAATGGCCGTCGCCAATCTTCCGTGTTTCCGTCACCGTTGCAACCGATTCTTTTTTTTTCCGATTTGTGTATTGTGTCTATGTCGAGCTGTGATAGGACCTGACGTCCGTGAACTGACACTTCCACTGACTCATCTTGCAAACAGGAAAATTCTTTTGCGAGGCGAGCTATCGCATCTGCTAAGGCATTTTTTTTCTGGGAATTTTGTAGATTGTCACATTCGGAATTTGTTCTAACAACTGTATGGCATACTGGAAGTATTGCTCGAGTCTTGGCTTTAAAATTCTGTACTGTACGGCGATCTGTTGAATGATCAAGTGCGAATCCCCGTAGATGTTGATGTCTGTTATCCCCATTTGAATAGCTAATTCCAGCCCCGTTATGAGGGCTTCGTATTCTCGCTTCGTTGTTCGTACACGGCTCGTCAAGTGGTAGGAGTATCTTAACATCCCCCGCTCCGGTGTTATAAAGATTAATCCGATCCCCGCCTACCGGCACTATCACTCGCGATTCTTCGTCTTCGTGTGCCGAAGATGCTCCGTCGAAATATAATTCCCAACGTCGATCATCGTGGTCTTCTAGGCTCATTATTTGTTTATCCGGCAAATCGTCATCGAGAGGAGATTCCGCCGCAAAGGGTGTGCCGCGAGGAAGTCCGCTAAGACTTGTCCCTTTACGGCACGAAGAGGCACGAAAGTTATATCGAATTGCAATAATATCATCGACCATCCGGCAAGTCCGCCGTAAAGTGTCGGACGAGTCATCAAGTATCGCAATGGATTAAACTTCGAGATCAAAGTCGACCTTATGAGAAAGCATGTAGTGCCTGAGCTTTTGAGCGGCGAAGATCAAGGCCAAACAATGCTTTTCAATTGCGGGATACCTTATTTCCGTCGGAAGTAAATGACGGCTTAAGTAGTAAAGAGCATTTTCTTTACCTTTATCATCGACTCTGCTAATCAGTGGCTCCGAGAGAGTCGTCTAAAGCCGCGGTATAAAGTATCGCCGGCCTACTCGAGACCGGGGTCGCAAAGACAGGAGGTGTCATTAAATATTATTTAATGTCCTCGAAGGCCCTCTCGGCATTTTTCTTCCCAAATAAATTCGGCGTCCTTTTTAACTAATGCCGAGAAAGGCCGACACTTACCCGACAAGTTCCGAGATAAAGCGTCGAAGATATGCCACCTTCCCTTGAAAAGATCGTAGTTGTTTTATGGTTTTGGGAGGCGGCATTTCTAAGATAGCTTTAATCTTTTCCGGGTCGATTTCAATCCCACGATGTCGAACAACGAATCCTAAGAATTTCCCGGAGGTGACGCCGAAGGCACATTTTAAGGGATTCATCTTAAGGTTAAATTGTCTTAATCGTTCGAAAACAATTCTCAAATCATACAGGTGGTTTTCCTTTACTTTGCTTTTGATGACCACATCGTTCACGTAGCATTCGACTCGATTGTGGACGAGATCATCAAAAATTCTTGTCATCGCTCTCCGGTATGTCGCTCCCGCGTTCTTCAGCTCCGAATGGCATCACCGTGTAGCGAATATACTCCGATCGGCGTTCGAATGCCGTAAGCTTTTCATCTTCTGGAGCCATTTTTATCTGGTTGTATCCTAAAGATCCATCCATGAATGAGAATATCTCATGTGTCGAAGCAATGTCGATCATTAGTTCCGGGATCTGAGAGGGAATTCATCTTTTGGGCATGCCTTGTTTAAATCTCTGAAATCCACACAAATTCTGATCTGACCTTTCTTCTTTCTGACTGGCACCACATTAGCTAGCCAAGTCGGGTATTGTTCTTCACGGACAAATTTAGCGTCTATTAGCTTTTTAACTTCAGCTATGACTTGTTGTTCAATTTCTAGACGCATTCTTCCGGGACCTCTGTCTGACCGAGACGTGCTAGATCCACTCCTAGCTTATGGACCGCGACCGCCGGAGCTAAACCCGGCATCTCATCGTAGTTCCAAGCAAAACATGCTTTTAAATTCCATTAATAACTTGATTATTTCTTCGTAGTCTTCTTTATCGAGTAAGGAGCTAACAAAGGTAGGTCTAGGCTCTTCGCTAGTACCTAAGTTAACTTCCGTTAACTCATCTATCGTAGATTTAATTTCTTCTTCGAATTCCGGTGGAGCGTCTCCAATTTGTAAATCTTCAAATTCTTCCGTAGTTTCCATGCGCTTTCATTAGGACCGGCAAGTGACAACCAAGCAAAATTCAGCATCGTCAACTCGATCCTACCGTGCCGAATCTAAGACCATGCTTCGAATCGGCTGGATGACCGGAGTTATTCCATAATTTTTCAAAATGTTGTGATTGGTCTTTTGTCCATTGTCGAGGTAAGAAACCACGTTGAATTAAATTTCGAACACAGTGGAGAGTACCACTCAAAAGGTAATTCCATTAATTCCGATGAAGTGACATCTTCAAATTGTACATTATTTTCGCTTTGGAGGAAGATGCACCACGGTAGAATTTGATCGGCTTTGCACCGCCGCTACGTACCTCTTCGACCACCATACCCTCGATCTTATTAGAATGGTTCGGGGTCGTGGTCATAGTATGTACATAGTGGTTAATCTTCTCGTACATCGATTTATATTCTTCATTCTTTTCATCTTCGAGAGAGATCTTCGAATTGCGTCTTCTTCCGACTTATTGTCGCCGCTTCTTGTTCGATTTCTTTTTCTTCTTCGTAACTCGTCTTCCCAATCAACATTGATGGCCGGTTTCCTCCCGTCCAACCGTCCTAACATCTCTGCCACGACCTCGTCCCCCGACCTCGACCTCGGATGCGAGTCGTGGAGAAACCTTCACCATCTCGCCGTAAGGGAGTGGTGAGCGATCGTCTGGACTAGAACTTCAGTGTTCTTCGTTGTCCCAAATTTTCTTTGCTTCATTCGTTATGGTATCTCCGGAGAAGATTGTTTTCTTCGGAGGTGCATAATAAGCCGCATCTTCGTGAATTCCAATCTCGTGTACGGAGAATGGTTGTAAGTCACCTTTGATGCACTCGTTCCCTCCATCGTAGTATTCGATGCACTCGATGTAGAGATGATGGTACCATCCTGTTTTCATGTATCCATGGTCGGCCTAAGAGAGCGTTGAACGATGTTTCTGAATCAATTATGTGAAATTTTGCGGTTGTCTTTGCTAAGTCACCGGTCTTCATTAGTAGCGTTATTGATCCGAGGGCTTTTTCTCCTTTCTGGTTGAATCCTCTTAATAACATTTTATCGGCTTCGAGCTCACGAGCATCAATTTCTAAATATGCTAGTGTTGGAAGACTCATTATATTGATTGATGCTCCTGGATCCACCAATACTCGGAGAGTGTAAACTTCCCGATCGTAACTCGAAATGTACAACTGGCTCGGTTGTGGTCTCGTCGTCCTGAGTAAGAGGTCATTGTTCGCGAAGGTAACACCTCGTCGTTCCTTTAACGAACAAACCTCACCTAAGGAATCTCCGGCCATTCGAGCTAAGCAAATTTCCGGATCAAGTAAGACCTCGATCGCAGCTTCTCTCATCTCCTTTCGATAAGATGAGAGCGTCGTAGATGCTCGCTCGCTCGGTAGTTTCCTAAGATGGGCTAGCACGTTGTAGTCCACTTTATTTTCATGTATCTCGATTTCTTCCCGAATGGGTGTTTCTTCTGTCGGGGTTGGTTCTTCTTGAACAACCACCTGCTTTCCTTTGTCCTTTGGACCCATTCTCGAAGGTAGAATTCTTCCACTTCTTAAGTTAACTTCGTAATTTCTTCGACTCTAGTATCGTATTTCGCCGATGTCTCCTTCCGAATCGGAATGACGAGTTCTTCCGGATTAGCTTCGGAGTCCGAAGGCTCTAACTCTATCGCGACCGGAGCTCCTCGAAACTCGCAGATAGATTCGTTGCTCGTTGAACTCTCGTAGCCTCCTCGATGGATGTCTTCTTCGTCATTTTGATCGTCGAGATTGTGTATGATTCGAGAATTGTCATTTGTATCGAAATCGATGTCCGGATTGTCGCTAGTTACGTAATCGTTAGAAATGGTCAAAACGTAGCCAACGCCATCACCCTTATCATTATAAGATCCCACCGAAGTGAGCAGATAATCATACAGTAGTCGAGGTTCGAGGGATTTCTCCCCCGAATCCGAAACAACTATCCTAGGATAAGCGCCCCTAGCCTAGCCTTAAGAGCCTCTGTCCTCTCTTCTTCGTCGATTTTCTTCTTCTCTTCAATCGTCTCCTGTCGAGGTGGTTCTTGCTATCGCAAGTGATAGTGCCGACTTGACTGTGTTTCGAACTCTAAATCGAAGCTCGCACCGAAGCGGCTCGGATGCCGTCTAAAATCTTTTTCGAAGACCTTGTCCAAGCGGTAGTCCATCCATCGTCAGCCGCATAGTGATCTATCTGAACAATGGGATCAGTCGAGACAACATCGACGGAACCTCCTTTCGGGGTTCCTTCATGTACTCCTTCGGGATTGTTGTATTCCCTTTCCGAAGGTTGTCATCGAGCCAACTTTCGAAGGTAATGCAATTTTCTATCTTGTGCCCAAGCATCCTATGGTAGGGCAAAAGTCGGGATCACCTTTCGTTGACTTCCTCTCGGCCTCTTAGTGCTCGGTAGCTCGGAAATCCGGAGTCTTCATCGACTACGGAACATTTTTGGCATCGCCTCATTCTTGAATGGATATTCCCCGCTCGAAGCTCCCTTAATGTACGTTGCGACAAGGCGGTTGTTCGTACTGTCGAGATGACCGATAGCCGGGTCGGGCTTGCCGGTAATTCCGTCGAGGTTGCTGCGGCCGTTCTGACGATATTTGTATCGGCTGCTTGCCTTCGTCGACCGCCGCAACGATCCCGCATTTCTTTTCAAAAGTCTTCACAGTGCTTTTGCTTGTCCGTCTTGTCTGGCGAAACTTAATTGCTTCGCCTCCTTCGCAAGCTCCCGCCTCGTTTAACAACTTCTCGAAAGTCTTAATAGTGAATCCTTTGAGGAGAAGTGCTATCGGGGCGTGAATGCTTTTAAGTAAGATGCCGACTGCATGTTGTTCTTGTAATTGTGGTTCACACTTCATACTTAGGTTTCTCCATCGAAGTATGTAATCCACCAAAGTTTCGTTCGGCTTCTGCTTCTCTACCACTAAATCACCTATGCTGATGTGGTGCCGAGCTCCGCGAATCGCTCGATGAAGAGGTTTTCTAGTTCCGAGAATGTCTTCACCGAACCATTCGGTAATTCCGCATACCAATCAAAGGCGATCCCCGACAGCCGCCGACGAACCGTCGGAAGAGTAATGCATCGCTCCCTCCGACATCGCAACAACCGGCACGAAAGTGTACAACATGCCGTCGGGGTTCCTTGCCCATCAAAGGTCTCGAACGCAGGTGGTACGAAGCCTTTTGGGTATTGGACAACGTCGAATTCTTCCGGTAAGGTCTACCCGTCCGAATGGATGTCCCGCTCTTCGATTGTGCTAAGGCTTCTCGCACTCGCCGTTCCACCAAGCTCTCGATATCTTTTTCTCGGAATCATGCTTTCGTGTTGTATCTTTCTTTAGCCGATCATCCCCGTTGACTGGATGTAATCTCCTTTCCTCCGTCTACAATGTGAATGACCTCTCGGGGGTGTTCTCTTCGGGGTTGCACTCGACTTTGGAGAGCGGCTAGGGCTACAGCCCATCTCTTCCATCCTCTTCGCCATTCGGGCGATCGTATCGTCTTTCTCTTGAAGCCGCCTCCTCATTACTTCCGCTCCTCTATTCTCGCGGCCGCAGGAGCACCTTGCGAAGCCGACGAAGCTCGCGTTTCGACCATGTTGATTTCTCGCATACTCATCGTCCATGAATTCCGATGAATCAATCTCGTCTCCAAATTTCTCTCTCTTTCTTTTGCTAGTCGTCGAATATCGCTCCTCAACTTTTCCATAGCGTCCTCTAGCGGTCTTTTCCGTGCATCTTCGCAGCTTGTCGTGTGATACCGCCGGGTTCCCTTCTCACGAGTCCCCTTTATCGCAGAGGGCGCTTTCTTCGCATTCAAGTCTCCCCGACGAGACTTTCCTTTTCGTGCCGTTGTTTCAATCTTAACTCGTCCAAGCAGTGGGACGCCATACCATCCCTCTAGCAGCAGAAGGTCTCAGACCGTATGGTCCGTCACCAAATGCCGGAAGGTGGTATCCTCCCTAATCCGCAACCCTGAAACAACGATAAGCGGACTAGCCTTCATCCTTTTATTCGGCTTTTATGTAACGATGGCAGGTTCTACTCGTGGCCAAAGACGGGATTTGACTGGCACCCGCCCTATCCTTCGTAGAATATCCGATATGGGGCATTTCTCTTTCTTTGCTAGTTTTTCGATCACGCATCTGTAGTCGGATAAATGGCGCGATCCTAGCCCTTTTCTTTCCGTCGTCGTCGTAGAATGCCGGTCGAGGTAATGTAGAAACAATCCTCGCGGACATTTTCCTCGTCGACCGCGGCGAAAGGGGATGGAATCTACTTCCTTCCAAAAAGGGTGTATCTTCAGCAATGGTATGTATTCAGTAGTGGTGTGTACTCGTGGATTTCCGGGATCTCCTCCAGAAAGCGACTTCAGCAGCCTCGGCCTTCCCGGCAATCTTCCTACTTCATTCCTTCTTCGGGTCCGTGTTAGTGATGGAATTCTCGAGCTGGACCCGATTTCAAAAACAAGGTCTCACAGAAAGTCCGTACCTCCACGGTAGCAGTGTTCACCATAGTTCTCGGATTTCCTTCCCCTTTAATCCTGCGTAGCCGGGGTAGGTGCCGAGACAACTAGACCAGCTGGGGTAGCAAGAACAGCTCCTTCGCTGGACATGCAAGCATTCTCCCGCTCTGGAATCTTTGCAGAGAGGAAACTCTTGGGTCGACCTAAGGTCGAACTCGATCAGCGGCTTCTCGGCTTCGGATACTTTGTTTGTCGCTGCGAAAAGGGAAACATCGGTGATCTTGACATTTGTGTTCTCGAATCCTTGTCCGAACCGGATGATCACATCGTCGGGCAGCCTCATCCTTGTAAACAGACTAAGTCGAGTCCATCGGGTGAAGGGGAAAATCAGCTTTCGGGCTTCCATTTCTGCAGGGCAGATCCTATTTGTCAGTCCCAAGTTATGCTTCTTCTCATCAGGACGAAAAGAAAGGAATCGAAAAGAGTCCGAACTCATTCTTGTTCATATATTTATAAGAAGGAATTATTTGTTAAAAGAATCATTCATTAGAGGGTTTGTTTATTTAGAACTGAATGTTCAAAGGTGTAGAGAAGGTAAGGAGTCCGATTCAGAGTTGGAAAGGAAAAGAAAGTCTTATGCAAGACTTCTCGACTCGAAGGATTACTCCTAGACTAACACCTATTGGGGGTCCACCCCACCTTAGAAATGAGGTAAAAGGATCTCGGAACCTCTCTCGTTTAGAGGGTGTCTAAACAAATGGCTCCTAAATCCGAGAGAATGTTGGCTACACTTGTTCAAGGTAGAAATGAACATAAGTATTCCAACTGAAAGAAGGATAGCTTGATCCACAAGGGACATGGATACACTACCGATTTTTGAAAGCGTAATTATCCGATTATAATGGAGAGAGGAATTTTTCCCAAATGGAGTCGCCGTAAATTGTACGGCTTATTTTTAGGTCAGGTGTTTTATTTTGAAAAGGGGGTCGCCTAACAAAATTGTCGTGAATTTTTAATTTAATTTAAATAAATAATTTGGAAAGTAGTATTTTATTTTGAAAATAATTTTAAATTTGAAAATTTTTAAGATATGAAATCAAACTGATTTCACATCCTAAATAAGTTCACATAAACGAGCGCCACACCACAAACCGTGTATCTATCCCGAAGAATAGTACACACCGCTTGATAATGGGGCTCGATTAGATGAACTAGAAAGGTTTGTGACATCCGTTTGGTCTCGCGAACCAATTTTATAAGCCGACAAATTCCCCGCTTAATATGAAAGCATTAAACATGGTTTATATTACTCGGTTCTTTAAAATTCCCTATAAGGGCAAGCCCCTATAGTTAATTACATCTTAAGTGACGGAATCACCTAAAAAAACTCTCGATAATAATCAATAATTCTGCTCTCAAGAATTTCAAAGTTTAAGTTTTCAAAGGATTGAATTTTGGAATTTCAATAGGGAGTGGATCAAGTTTGGAACATTTTATTTTGGGAATTCAAAGGAAGAAAGGTAGGAGAAATTACAGATTCGAAGCGAACTTCGGTAATTTCCCGGCTATCCTATTGTTTGGCTTGAATTTAGGAAGATCCTAATATCTATTTAATGTTTTGATCTTGTCAATTTTAATTAATTAGGACTTATATTTATATGATAGAATCATACAAATGACCTCGAAGATGTGAGGGTTTATTGTCGTATCGGACGACTATCTCGGAATCCTAAGGCCGGTTAGGGCTTAATTTGCAATGCAAATGCCTAACGAAGAGGTTGAGGATTTATGTTGCACTAGGCAAACTACCTCGAAGTCCTATGGCTTGGTTATTTAATTCTAAGAAAGTTTTGCTGAAGTAGATCCTTGTTTTGCTGATGACGATGGTTGTGCTGCCCACTGTGCTCCAAGCTCCTTGTTGTTGCAGAGGTTTAGTTTTAGAAGTCATAAATCAGGAGATGAGAAAAGTGTTTTGGTTTAGAGAACATCTTAATTTCCAAGTGTTTTTTGTGTTTTAATTAAAACAAATCTTAAAGTTGATTATAACAACACCGGTTAAGATCCCACGGTTCCATCCTTCCGGCATCGTTATTTTTATCGCATTCACTTAGTCCAGATGAATTTGCTAAACTCAACCGAATGAGTTCCACACTTTCATTTAGACCGCTGGAAATCCCGTTAAGCAACATGTAGGTTACATCATCCGAGGTATTCCCGATCATCCAACAGACGTTTTAATTTAGTTGTAATTGTAGTTTTGTGTTCTGTTTGTGATTAAATTTTGAGTTGTTTTATATTTTGAGATATTGTGGCAGTGGATTTTATCTTGCAATGACTTTTAACTTAATTTTGGTTTCAGTTTTAGGGACTATCCTAAAGGTGTGGGTTTTCATGCAACAGTTGTTTATCATGCAATAAAAGTAAGTGCGATGCGATTAAATAAATTGCGATAAGGTAAATTGCAATAAAATAAAAGCGCACCTGGAGGGTCTTCCCGTCATCCCAAGCTACACTTAAAGCACAATCAGAATATTTAAGCAAGTTCCTAGGTAAAGCTAAGGGAAGGGTTGTGGTTTTCTACCAAATTCCTAATCCTATAGCTAGTCATTTCCTATGACGTCTAGGTTTTCGTGTTTAGTTCGAGGACGATTTTCTTCATCAAAGAATAATTAAGTTCAATTGTTCTTTTAAGTATCCTACCATATTGAGGAAGTGCTTAAGAAGAATCTTAAACATCTTTTCAATATTGCTAGAATTGTTTTAAGTCCAAATGAATTTAATTATACAAATGAATTAATCGTCCGAGAATTCAAGTTCTGTTGTCATCTTACTCAGTGAACTAGGACATTTGAATATCCTATAAGTGAAGTAACACTTCATTTAACATTCTGTTTAGGAGTTATGGTAACCAAAGCTTTCGAGGGCAAATTGGTATTCCAATGATTTGTGATTTAATTTAATCTCAGTTATCGGATTTAAATTTGGAATAATATTCAAGTTGCTTTATATTTAATTTCTTTCATGTCTTAGGTAATGTTATTTTTAATTTAATTTCATTTAACCTTAATTTAATTTAATTTAATTTAATTCAATTTAGTTTGATTTGATGTTAAATTAATTTAGTTTAATTTGATTTAATTTCCTTTAATTTAATTTAATTTGATTTAATTTTAATTTAACTTAATTTAATTTAATTTAATTTAATTTAATTTATTTATTTATTTTAATTTAATTTAATTTATTTATTTAATTTAATTTAATTTATTTAATTTGTTTGATTTAATTTAATTTAATCTTTAATTTAATTTTATTTTTAATTTTAGTTTAATTGAAAATTTAAAAAGAGTTTAATAATTTAACTTTTTAATTTAATTTAATGATTAAGTCCTTTAACATTTTAAAACTTAAATTTGAGTTATCATTTTAATTAAGAATTAAATATTATTGAGATGATTAATTTAGGGATTTTTAAATTAAAGAATAAATCTCTTCCTAATAATATCCCTATTTTAATAATTCCAATTTTATTATTCTTCCAAATTTAATCAATTATTTAATTAAGGTTTATTTTAATTATCTTCAAATTGTTTAATAGGTTTCTACCCTTTAATTATTTAAATTTCAATCATCCAGATCAGATTAAGATCAAATATCTTACTTGTTAATTTTATTAAACCTAAAGTTTTAATTAAGGGTTAAAATTTTAATTACCATTTTGCCCTTCAAGTTTAATAATTTCATAACTCACTAAATTGAGCTTAAATGAACTTGAAATTTTTATGTGACTTCACTCATATGCCAATAAAGACATGAGAGGAGAAAATGTGATTTTTCTGTTTTTAATTTATTTATGTAATTATTTTTGGTGGAAAATAGGAATTTCCAAGGAAAATTTAATAATATGACCAAGGGAAATTTTCTGTCCTTAAGAAAATTAGGGGACATTCCTAATGACCAGAGGACCACTTGGACCAATTTTGGTGATTTTTTGAATTATATTATTTTTATTATAATTATTTTAAGTTTTGGAGTGTTAATTAATTTAAAAATAAAATAAAGGTTGAAAAATGAATTTTATATTTTTCAAAAATCTCTCTCGATATCAAGGAAATCAGTAGAATCAATTTTTGTAATTTTCTGATTTTTCTATGATTTATTATAATTATTTTAGTGAAAATGCTAGAAAATACATTTTTTTTAATTTTAAAATTATCCTAAGGCTTTAAAATTTAATATCTCATTAAATAGACCTTAGAAAAATATGGGGTTTGTTCCTAAGTGATTAAAATTCAAAATGTGACATTTTGGTGAATTTTGTTATTTTTGTGATTTTATTTTTTTTAATTATTAAAAATATTAAAATAATATTAAAAATCAACTTTTTTAGAAAATTGAAATTTTAATTTTCTTAAATTCCCCTGATATCAGAGAGGCTCCAAAACCAATTTGGTGAATTTTTGAAAGGTATTTTGAAAGTTATGAATTTTTAAAGTTTAAAATGACTAAATCGGCTTAATCAACCCATTTAATGTAGCTAACCAAGTCCAATCGACTTCAAATTTTTATGATGTGTTCCTCTCGATCCTAAAGGTCAGTGGAGAATTAATTTCAAGTCAATTTGATGTATGGTTAACTCTGATTAATTAGGGGTCTATTTTGGGTGTTTAAGCCAATTAGGGTTATTTTAAATGAAATAATTCAAAACCTATTTTTCCTAGGGTCCTCTGGTCATAATGGACATCACCAAATTTTCCTAGAATTTATTTCACAACATGCTAATTATTGGAATTAAAATACTTAAAACAGCAACATGAATTTGAAAAATCAATAACTTCTCATAGTGGATGGCTCTCCGACTTTGGAAAATTCAGGGAATGTTCCCAAATTCAGAGGCTTCAAAAGCCCTATGGTCTCATGCCATGGTGAATTTCCTATATGCATGGAGAATTAAAATAATATGGAGGGTAAATAAATTAGATTAAGATCAAATATTTTACTTGTTAATTTTATTAAACCTAAAGTTTTAATTAAGGGTTAAAATTTTTAATTACCATTTTGCCCTTCAAGCTTAATAATTCCATAACTCACTAAATTGAGCTTAAATGAACTTGAAATTTTTATGTGACTTCACTCATATGTCAATAAAGACATGAGAGGAGAAAATGTGATTTTTTTGTATTTAATTTAATTATGTAATTATTTTTAGTGGAAAATAGGAATTTCCAAGGAAAATTAAATAATATGACCAAGGGAAAGTTTCTATCCTTAAGAAAATTATGGGACATTCCTAATGACCAGAGGACCATTTGGACCAATTTTGGTGATTTTTTGAATTATATTATTTTTATTATAATTATCTTAAGTTTTGGTGTATTAATTAATTTAAAAATAAAATAAAGATTGAAAAATTAATTTTATATTTTTCAAAAATCTCTCTGATATCAAGGAAATCAGAGAATTAATTTTTACAATTTTCTGATTTTTCTTTGATTTATTACAATTATTTTAGTGAAAATGCTAAAAAAATACATTTTTTAATTTTAAAATTACCTTAGGGCTTTAAAATTTAATATCTCATTAAATAGACCTAAGAAAAATATGGGGTTTGTTCCTAAGTTATTAAAATTCAAAATGTGACATTTTGGTGAATTTTATTATTTTTGTAATTTTTATTATTTTTTAATTATTAAAATATTAAAATAATACCAAAAAATCAACTTTTTTAAAAAATTGAAATTTTAATTTTCTTAAATTCCCCTGATATCAGAGAGGCTCCAAAACCAATTTGGTGAATTTTTGAAAAGTATTTTGAAAGTTATGAATTTTTAAAGTTCAAATTAACTAAACTGGCTTAATCAACCCATTTAGTAGGGCTTACCAAGTCCAATCGACCTCAAATTTTTATTGTGAGCTCCTCTCGATCCTAAAGGTCAGTGGAGGATTGATTTCAAGTTAATTTGATGTATGGTTAACTCTAATTAATTAGGGATCTATTTTGGGTGTTTAAGTCAATTAGGGTTATTTTAAATGAATGAACTCAAAACCTATTTTTCCTAGGGTCCTCTGGTCATAAGAAACATCACCAAATTTTCCTAGAATTTATTTCACAACATGCTAATTATTGGAATTAAAATACTTAAAACAGCAACATGAATTTGAAAAATCAATAACTTCTCATGTGGATGGCCTCCGACTTCGGAAAATTTAGGGAATGTTCCCAAATTCTGAGGCTTCAAAAGCCCTATGGTCTCATGCCATGGTGAATTTCCTATATGCATGGAGAATTAAAATAATGCAGACAGAAAATAAATTATTAAAAATAAAATACTTGATGAAATTAAATGATTTCTTTTCCACATTATTCTCCTCTATTCACTGAGCAAGAGGGTATTTTTATTTTATTTTTCTGATTTTCCTACACAAATTTATGGATTTTCCAAGTTCAGGGAATTAAATAAATAGGAAAAATCCCTAATTTTCTATTTATCCAATTCGGCGCCGCGTCATCCTCGGCATCTCCGAACGGCCACGCGGCGTGCTCCCATTCGACGCCGTCGCTTGAGTCAGCTGCCCGGGTCCCGCCTTCCGCATATCATCTGCCGATCCGACCTAATCTGAGCCGTCCATCCGCGCGTGTATTGAATGAACGGCATCCGTTCATTGTCCCCAAGCGTCCTCACCCGAGAGCCGTCCACACTAAATCCCTAATATCTCACTCGATACTCAATGGATTTTCGTGTTCTTATGCTCTATGGATTCGTCTTGAAGAGAAGAATACATCTATACGGTGATCATGCATTGAAATTAAAGCATTTGAAATGGAGAATCTCCGTAAGCTCGGGATGTAGAATTAGCTCATACCTTTGCTCAGAGAAGTGTGGCTTCAATCTGAGGGTTGTGTCACCTTCGATTGCGTCCCAGCAAGCTCCAGATGAAGTCTCCTAGTCTGGTGAATTGCCTAGGTAGGATCTCGACCACAGCCGATCACAAAGCTTGGAGGCTGGAGCAACTGGGTGGCCTAGAGATGGGGCTTTTGCTGGTGGACACCTTCTCTTGGTCTGGTGAAGGTGTAGGACCAATCAATTTAAGGATTGATCCACCGCGAAGAAGTGTCCCGGTTTTGGGTTAAAATTCGAGCTCAAAATCGAGCTCAGCTGGAGGGAATTAGTAGCTGGAATTCAGATGGGGATCAAATGCTCTATGTATGGGGAATAGGCTCGGAACAATTTTGACGAGTTTCCTTAAGGTTTGTTTCAAAGCATCTCTCATGGCCGAGAGGGGTGGTGTTTAAATAGGAGAGGGTGGAGGGCCTCCCGGGGAGAGTTAGGGCTTAGGATCGAGCTGCTCTCGGCAAGAGAAGAACAGCCTACAATGGCCACTGGGGATGCGGCAGCTCAGCAAGGGAGAATTCCAAAGTTGGCTCACATGTGAGCTCTCGGCCATGGTGTTTTCCAGCGACCCAGGCGGCTGGCCGGCAGGCATGGGTCACCCTCAGGTCCAGGTGGGTCAGGGCTGGGGTTTAGTGCAGTTAATTGGGCCTTGCCATGTGTAAAGGAGATGGCTTGGAATGGATTGGGGAAGAGGCCATTTTCGCTAGGTTTGGGTCAACCCATCATTTTGGGCTTGGTTCACCCTCCAAGGCCAATTTGGGCTGAAGGGAAAGTCACTTGGATCAGCTTGATTAGTGGGGTCAAGTCACAATCCAAGTACAATTAAGTTTAAGCATGGTTTAGTGGAGTCATGGAAGTGGTTAATCACTCTTAAGAGAATATGGAAAGGGCCTCCTCCTCTTGCCATCTTGGGTATGGTGAGGTGGAAAGTAGATTCCATGGCTCTCATGGCTCCCATGTGGCTCATGAATGGCTTCATGGCTCATCTTTGGCTTGGGAAAAGTTAAGTCAATTTCATGGAAATGGATTTAAGAAAATTTTGGTATTTTTGATGGGAATTTGTATGGGGCTTGATTTGGAATCATTTGATGATTTATTTGAACTTAGGGATGATTTTAATTAAGGGTATGATGAGAAGAACTTATCATATGGGCTTTATCATAAAATTTGGGCTTTTAGGAAGGTTTCATGTAAGTGGGCTTTTGGTTTAAAAATAAATTTATGGATGGGAATTTTTTGAAGGATTGGGACAAATAATTGTTGGGTTTAACTCATAGATGTGTCATGAGTGATTTGAAATGAGTTTGGAATGATTTGGGTTTGAATTGGGTTGAATTTGGGCTTCTTTGGTGAATGGTCCAATATAGGTCAAATTGGGCTAACCTGGGCCAATGTTAGGCTAGGGTTGAAATTGATGTAAAATAAATGTTGGGAAATGTTTATGGGAGTGTTTCAAAGAGGTTTTGGCTTTGGTTGAGCTTTGATTTTGGGGTTTGGGCTTATTTGGGTTAGGTTTGGGTTTAGGTCAAAATTGGGCTTTTTAGCTTTGGGTTGAATTTGAGTGGGGTTTGGGTCTAAATGTTGGGAAAATCATGTTAGTGTTTTGTTTGTGGGGATGATAAGGAAGGTTTAGAAAATATTTGGGGTTAATTGGAGTTGAATTGGGTGAGTTTGGGTTAGGTTTGGGTCATGGGTCCAAATTGGGCCTTAAGGCCAAAAGTGGAATTGGATCCAAATGTCAATCAAATTGAACTTGGATTTGGTCTAGATTGGTGTTGGGAATGTGGAATTGAAGTTTAGAATTGAATTGGACCAGAATTTGGGTCAATTGGGTAGGTTTGGTTTGACATTGGGTTCACTTAGGGTTAAAATGGGTCAAATTGGGGGTTTTGATAAAATTGGGGTAAATTGACAAAATTGGCCTATGATGTAGTTGAACAAAATGAAATTGGGAATATTTGGGATTTTCTGGAATTTTCTGGGAATTTTCTGAATATTTGGATTTTTGGGTCAAGAGGGGTATTTTGGGTATTTGGAGGGTATTGGGAGGTATTATTGGAATTTTTGGCATTTTTGGCTATGGATGATCAATTTGAGTAATGTGGGAATGTTTAGGAATGGTTTTGAGGAATTTTGGGTGATTTAGGTGATTTTGCAAATTTTGGGTAGTTTCAAGGGTTTTGGGTAAAGGTAGCGAGTGTAGGGTCCCTGGGGTCAAAAATTGAAAATTTGGGAAATCGAAGATTGGGTGAATATAAGTGGAATGAAATCATTTTGGTTGAGCCATGAAGCCATATCAAGCCCACATGAGCCATGAAGGGACTCATTTGAGGCATCCACTATGTTGTTCCTAACCCTCTTAGCCAAGGGCTTAGGGGTTAAGGACCATCCAAGTGAATCACCTACATGAGTCAGGAGGTCAAGTTGGGTATATGTGTGGTTTTAGGAGGTGGATGAAAGTGTAGTGTATAAGTGTAGTGTGTGTGTAAGTCAGCCCTTCACTGCACCGAAGCCACCTGTGGCGGCCTCTAAGGCCAAAGAGTCCTATAGGAACTCATCCTTTAAACTTCCACATTTGATTTCAACCCTCTAGGTGATTAGGGTTCTATAGTCAAGTTTGTAGAGTTTGCAGGGAGTTAAGAAGTGGTTTGAGATTCTAGAAGGTGGGTCCCAATTCTAGTCCTCTAAGATAGTCAAAGGAAAAGCCTAAGGCTAGATCCTAAGTACTAAAAAGAAGAAGAGAAGACCTCATCAAAAATGAGGTCAACAGCAAGCCCTAGAGGTGTTTTTTGGCCTTGGCTGTAGGTTAAAAATGATAAATGGGGTGGTTACTATTCAAAATCATGATTTTAAAAAAGAATCTGGGACTTTCAGGTTTTTGACACATCAAAGCTCATTTGGGCGCTGTCAGCGCTGTCTGCTGAATCAGTCTCCATTGGCGCCAGATCAAAATATTTTTCTAGTTCCAAAATATTTTGCGATTTCGATCATTTCCAAGTTACTATGACATCTAATTAGCCTTTAAGAATCTATAATAAATATTAATTAATTTACTAATACTAAAGTTACAAAAACATCACTAAACATCACTTATATATATAAAATCCAAAGTTACAAACTTACACATAACAATCAAACTCCTTCATCATAAACTCAGCGTCGTAATTAAAAAACAACACTCTAACGCTGAAAAACTTAACATAAATTGAAATCTCAGAAATAATAAGTCTTAAATTACACCATAAGCAAGCCAAATACAAATCAAACTCAAGAAAATAAAGTCCAAATACTAAAAAAATTATACAAAACATAGAATCACTACTCTTCATCCATGTCAGTGCTAGTCTCTCTGATATCTCCCATGAATTGGTGGCGCACAAATAAATTGTAGAAGGGCCGATACGAGAATTTATCAGTCAAATCCTCTTTAGTCCAAGCCTTTTTCTTCATCAATCGTCAATCATTATTCCATACGCACAGTATGATCAAACTGTTCCTTCATCCTCCAATCTAAGTGATCAAATTATTAAGATATATTATTAATAGCATCCATAAGATTTCGTACCTCTTTCTCTAGTTTCTTGTTTTTATTTAGAATTAACTGTGCACTTTCAGGAAAAAATGGTTGAATAGGAAGTAAACTCTGAGATGGTTGGTCTACAATTATGCTCAGATCATTTTCATCTCCAATTGCTAGACAATAAAAAAAAATAGTTGGATCCATAGGATTCCAAGGAAGAAGGACTTTTTCCCAACACTCATAAGGATCTTGTGACTGACTGTAAAGAAGAAATATAGTGGAATGATGTCCCAAGCCATAATTTGATCCATGCACAATAAAACTTAAAACAGACTTCACAATCATGGTGTCAATATCGACAGGCCATCCAATTTGTATACAATAATTTAAGATTGTACTTTCCTTTGTCACTTTACTAATTTTCATGGTTGGGAGTAATTTTGAAGATATAAAGAAAAATCATTGCTTCGAAATGGGATTTAATAAAGTAGAAGAGAAATTAACATATCGTTGTCTCTTATCTCCTAATCTACACCTTCATCAGTCAAATATCGATAGATTTCATTCATGTTGTCTCTTGTAGGGACAAAATTGGTGTAATGAATAATTGGCACATTATCTATCATGTAAAGTTCATTAATCTTTAAAGTGTTGACCTAACTTTTGGTTGAGGTCTAGTCTCTTTAGAATAGCCTAGGATCTAGTCATAAGACTTTCCTGGTGACTATCCTAGAAGACTAGCAATGGAACCCTCACCCCATAGAAATTTAAAAAAAAACTTCTTTGCTTTATTTAAAGTTTTCAAATGTTTAAAGTCTAACATCTAAGTGGTTAGGAGGAGGAGACAAAGCATTAGGAAGCTCAAGAGGAGTTCCCTATAGGATAGTCAAGCCTTTGGACTTACCTTGGGTGGTCTGGGTGAGGCTGACACATATACCTACACATTGCACTCTCACACACTACCTCACAACCCTAAACCAAACTTCTCTACACTTGCTCCCTGACTCCTTTGGAAACTCATGTGGTTGATTTCCCCCAAGCTCTTAGCCTGAGGCTAGGGCTTGACTAGTACCAACACATGGAGGATCCAAATGGAGAATTCCCTTGGTCCATGGCTCAAATGGGTTATCAATCTCATTCAACTCCAATTTTTATCAAAAATCCAAGCTTTTGACCCCTTTACCCCTGACTGTACCAAATTACCAAGTTACCCCTAAAGTCCTAATTTTGCCCAAAATTCCCAAAATTAACCAAATTTACCAAAATCTCTCAAAAATCATCCCAAAATATTCCTCTCCACTCAAAATACCTAAAACATTCCAAATCTACCAAAATTTAAAAAATTCCCCAAAAATACCCAAATTACCAAAATGCCCATCACAACCATAAATTCCAAAAAGTATCAAAATTCTAAAAAATTCCCAAAGCCCTCCAAATATTCCCAATTTTAATTTGAACCACTTTGTTTGACCCAATTTGACCAAACTTACTTAATTTGACCAAAAGCCCCAAATTGCCCTTTAAGGCCCAAAATGCCCAAATCACCCCTAATGTCCACTGAATTAACTTTAATTCTCCCCAATTCCAAAATTTATTTCAACATCCCCAATCCCAATTGAAACCAAATTCAAGCCCAATTTCACCCACATTTGAGCTTAATTTCAACTCAAATCAAGAGCCCCAATTTTGACCTTATGGCTCGATTTCCCCGAATTGAACCCAATGTTAATCAATTTCCTTCAATTTTGAATCCTAAACTCTTCATGACATTCCCCTACAACCAATTGAACCATCAATGGACCCCAATTTGAGCCCAAACCTCACCCAAGTCCAACCAAATCCTAATTCCCCAAATTTTCCCCAAATGTGTCACATGTCTGAAATCCACCAAATTGAATGCCACAACCCTAAAATTTCAACCCAATTGATTTTGGGAACTCTTTATAAGATCCCCCTAGACCATTTGAAGCCATCAATTTATCTTCGACCCCACTCTAGACTAACCTAAATCCAAGCTAACCAACTTGCCTAAACTTGACAAAATACCCAAATCAAGCAAAATTAATCCCCCAAACCTATTCAAAACCACCTCAATCCTCTTCTAAAATCTTTAAAGAAACCATATACAAATTTTTGAACAATCAATTAGACCTAAGCCAAGCTTGAACCCAACTTGGACTAATTTGAACCCAAGTGACCGAAATTTATCCCATGAGACAAATTGACCAAACCTAGCCAAATTTACCAAACCAAGGTCATCACAGCCACCAAGTTGACCCTAGAGACTCAGCTAGATCCACCTAGCCTACACTAATGGAGCCATGGACCAAGGTTTGCCCAAATTAGGGGATCCCCTTTTTTAAATGGATAAATGTAAGGGGGGATTTGCAATTAACACTTAGCCACTTAAGTTCACCACCATGATGGTCTTCCCACCTGACCACCTGACCATTGGCCACCTCCCCTGGCTTGGCCGGCTGGCCTGGACGTGAAACGGAGAGCCACCTCACTCTAAATGAAACCCAAACTCCCCCCCCACGCTGTCTAACCTTGATTGGTCACTTGTGCCTTGCTGCCTTCCACCTAAGCAGTTAATCCCATCCACCAGCAGACCCTGAGCTCCACCAGGTAGCCATGACTATAAAAGTCATCCTTCATGGCCAAAGAGGGGTGCTGAAATTTTCTTAAGGAAACTTTGCCAAATTGCTCCCACAGCTTTCCTAAAACCTCTTAAATGTAATCCTCTGTCTTCAGCTACACATCCCCACTGACCAGAGCTAATTTTCCCATTGAAATTCTAGCTAAAACTAGGACACATTCCATTACAGCTCCACAGTAAACCAAAATCAAATTAACTGTGCCCACACCCTCACAATAATGAAAGAAGAAGTTCCCCCTCAATGCTCTATCACAAAGAGTCTATGTACCAGAGTTTGATCAACAACTGAAATTGGGTTTGGTCAAACTTGGGTCTAGACATTTTTCCAGGAAAAAAAATTTCATCTGGAGGTTCGTTGGGACCAATCGAAGCTACTAAAACCATCTGATTGAGGCCTTCTCTCTCAGACAAAGATATTGAACTTCACCTTCCTCCCAAGTTATTCTTTATCCTCCACACATTTGTATTGTATTTTATACCGTATAAGCCGTATAGATATGCTCGTTTAGTTCAGGTGAGTCCATAGATTTGGTTGAGTCTAGCTTAAGATCTTATGGTTAAAAAGTGGACGACTTACGGGACGAGCCAGTTGGGGATCAAGTCCAGGAGCCGTTGGATCGCTCGTATTTTTCTTGGAAAATTAGGATTCAATCGTATGAGAGCATGGTGCATAAAGCAGAGGTTTAGTCAAGGTGGAGTTGAATCAGGAAGCACCGCGTAGTTTGTCGACCCGCCGTAGGACGAGTTGGCGCCGACGTTGTTAAGTGGAAAAATAGGGATATTTTGATTTATTTAAATAAGTGGAACTTTAAAAAATCATAAATTGGTGTAGACACATCAGAAAAATAAAATAAAAATACCCTCTTGCTCAGTAAACAGAGGAGAATAATGTGGAATTAGTTTGAAGTTTATTTGATGATTATTATTTTTTAATTAATTAAATACTATTTTGAGTAGTTTAGTTCTTCATTTGCATAAACACTTCACCATGACTTGATCTTTGGGGGTCTTGTTTCCTCTGTTATGAGGGATCTTCCCTCATTTTTCTAAGGTTAGGGGAGATTTCTATGAAGAGATCTCTATTTTTCAAATTATAGGTGTCTGTTTTGTCATAAAAATTATAATAATTAAAATACTTATAAAAAAATCCAAAGTAAATTTTGGTAGGTTCACTGTGACTAGGGGAACATAGAAAAAAATAAAAACTTAGTTAAACTCATTAAAGATTAAAGCTAATTGTAATTAAGACCTAAACTTAAATAAAAATAAATTGGATTAAATATAAATGAAACTAACCTAAAAATCACTCTCCAATATAATTTAAGGTCAGAGGAACTCCCCATAAAAGTTTTAGTTGAATTGATTTTAATTTAAATACTTAAATGAATTTTCCAAGTTAAATCACATTTTGGGCATTTATATAATTATAATCATTAAAATACACTTCAAAAAACCACTAAATTAATTTTGTGGGTTCTCTGTGATTAGAGGAGTTTTTGAAAAATAAAATTGTAATTAAAATAAAATTTTCATTTTTATGCATTATTTTATTATTTAAATAATTAAAAAGTAATAAAATTTTAAAAATGATAAAATTGATGAAAATGTTCTAAATTGTCTCCTAATCATTTATGAATAATTGGAATAATTTTCCTAACTCTCTATATAAAGATATTAAATTTTAAAAGGTTAAAATTATTTTTAAAGGCTAAAAATGGAATTTCTTTTATTTCTCACTAAAATAATTCTAGTAATTAAAATATAAATCACAAAAATATAAAATTTGGTCCTCTGGGTTCCCTGACCTAGGAGATATTTAAAAAAAATGTAAAACTTAATTTTCTATTAAATATTATTTTATATTTAATTACTACTCCATGAATATAAATAATTATAATAATTAAATTTAAATTCAAAAAAATCATGAAATTGGTCTATGTGGTCCTTTGATATGTGAAACTCCAATAATTTTCTTAAGGACAGAAACTTTGTTATGACTATGTTATTAAATTTCCTTTTAAAATCCCTATTTTGCATGAAAATAATTATATAAATTAAATTAAATCAAGAAAAATCACATTTTCTTCTCTAATACTTTAATTGACCCATGCGTGGGGCAGCATAAAAATTTTAAAGTCATTTGAATTAAATTTAATGAATTTTAAAGTGATAAGGTCTTTAGGGGCAAAAGTGTAAGTTTAAGGAACTTAGCTTTAATCAATATTTAGGCTTAATTAGAGTAGGAAATGGGCAATGGATAATCTTAATAATAATTTTTGAATGATTGAAACATATGGGATAAACGGTAGAAATCAATCTCACTTTTGTCACATTAAAGTATAAATTGACAATTTTTTAATTATTTTATTTTGGGAGATAATTAATATTAAATTATCCTTAAAGTTATGGGGTTTATTTTTGGAAGGTGATATTCAATGACCTAAAACTCTTAATTAGTGGTTCAATGATAATTCATTAATTTGATAAGAAGCATAGTTATATAACTAAACCCTTCTAAGAATTACAAATGTACCCATTAAAGTCGGAAGGGCTTGGTAGTGAAATTAGGCTTAATCAAATTAACTGTTGGGGTTCATAAAAGCAAAACACAATTAATTTTAAAGACATTTGAAACACTACAAGTCCATCAAAATTGGTTAAATTCTTTCATAAATTATTTTGCCTTTAAAGGCCCCACTCACATAATTCTGAAATTAAATATCAAGTGATATTTATCCCACCTTTTGGGATAATTAAAACATTAATTCCCTAAACATAAGGATATGAAATAGATGAATCATTTAGTGAGTTTGATGAGTTCAGATGAACTTAAGAAAGTTCAAAAGGGTTGTGAAATACCAAAGTATCCTCTAGATCTTTTCATAAGTCTTTTGTACATCTTATAGGACGACAACTGAACCTCTCATACCTATTAAAGGAAAACATCTCTCAAATGGATTAAATAGGACCCACCAAGTTGTGACATAGGATTTTGTAGGCCTGTGATGAACCTATCTATAGGCTTTTACTTTCCTGCAAACTATAAATGTTTGTTGCAAAAGATACTAAAGTTTTAGGTGGAAGAACTAGATGACTCGACAAGTATGCTTTTACAAGTTTATAGTATCTTCTTTCAGTACTTCTCTGACTTTACTTTTCTTGTTTACAAGCTTGCATTTTAAAGAACAATGTCACCTTGCATGAAAAACAAAACCTTTAGGATAGCCACAAAACCAAGACCAAAATCAAAATAAAACGAAATAAGATAAAATTCACCTCAACAACAATCAAAATATAAAACAATTCAAAATTTAAACACAAACAGAACAAAAATCATAATCATAACTAAATTAAAACATCTCTATCAGATGATCGGGAATACCTCAGAGGATGCAAGCTACAGCTATTAACGAGATTTCCCACAGTCTAAATGAAAGTACAAAACTAATTAAGTTGAGTTTCGTAAGTTCTTCTGGACTAAGTGAATCCAACGAAAATAGTGGCTCTTGAATGAGAGAACCGTTGGGACCTAACCAGTGTCGTTATAATCAACTTTAAAATTCCCCTAAATAAAAAATTAAGACACATTAATTTAAATATTTCCAAAATAAGATACTTCTCTTTTTTCTTCAATTGAAACTTCTTTAAACTAAACCTGCTACTACGAGGAGCTTGGAGCATGCATAGTGGGCAGCACGACCATCTTCAAACAACAAAACTCCTTAGAAATAAACAAACAAGCCATAGGACTTTGAGGGAGCTTTCCTAGTGCAACATAAACCATCACCTTATCTCTTTAGGCCCTTGCATGATTGTGTTTTGTAATATAAGTCCTAATTCATCTTAGGTTCCGAGGTTGTCATCAGATATGACATAAATCCTCCTATCTTCGAGGCTATTCATAAGATTTGTATCAAGTGAATGTAAGCCCTAAATAATAAAATTGACAGGATAGTTTTCTCTTCCTTTGAATTCACGTGATAAAGGTTCCAAAATTTGAGCCATTCACCTATTGAATTTCCCATTATCACATTTTCTTGAAGGAACCCTACCTTTTGGAAATCATGAATACAAAATTTCCAGATCATTAGCAAGTGTTTTCTTAGATAACTTCAGTTATCTAAGATGTTGTTGACCTCATTTTTCTGATAAGTCAACCTTTTGACCTAAAAGGTCAACTTTGGTCAAAATGGTTTATTTAGACACAATGACCAACCTTGTTGACCCTATAGGTAAACCTCTTGACCTAAAAAGTTAAATTTGGTCAAAATGGTCAAACCAGACCCAATGACCAACCCTATTGACCCAATAGGTCAACCTTTTGATCTAAAAAGTCAACTTTGGTCAAAATGGTCAAACCAGACCCAATGACCAACCCTGTTGACCCAATAGGTCAACATTTTTACCTAAAATGTCAACTTTGGTCAAAATGGTCAATCCAGAGCCAATGACCAACCCTGTTGACCCTATAGGTCATTCTCTTGACCTAAAAATAATGGAATAAGTCAAATAATTAGTTCAAAATATATTTTTGATTAATTAATGGACCAATAATTTAATTTTCATATTTTAATGACATAATTAAATTAAAAAGACATGAAATGAGATAAAATCCAACTTTAAATAAAAATGAGATGAAAATTAATCAAATAATTAATTTGGAATTATTTTCAATTAATAAATTAATTAATGAAATAATTTAAAAAAATTTTAATTAATGACATAATTAAATAAAATGGAAATAAAAAAGAAATAAAATGATATTTTGACATATGATATCACATGTGACACAAAAATTTCCTATTATTAATTTTAAATTAAACTTAAATTATGGGGAGTCATTAATAAGTCCACCATGACATGGTTAACACTCTACTAATCCCATAACTCATCACCTTTAACCTAGGTAAAGAGTTATCATAATATTTTTATGATGGTTAGGCTTACGTGTCACCTTACCATCAACTCACCCATTTGCATGAGGTGAGGTGGCCAGCCACTTTAAGGATAATTTTGGTCACTACCCTAAGCATCCAATGAGAAAGGAAGTTAGCATGGATTAAACTTTAGGATGTGTTGAAATGAGTCATGGAGCTTACTTGTCATGCTCCTATTAAATCCTAAGTGACATGGTGGATGAAGAAGAGATTGGCTACTTTGAATCATCACTCACCTTCTTCCTAACCAATGGAAGAAAGACAAAGCTTAAACCCATCTTATACCATGGTAAAAGACCATCATAACTAAGTTATGCATGAGATGAGTAAGAAGGCTAAGTGTCATCTTTCCCCTAAATCTAAAGCATGACTTGGATGAATAAATAAACTGAGTTATTCAGTTCAAATTTAAAATTCCCTCCACCTCATGGAGGAGACAATGGAAGTAAGCCAAGCTAAGAAGCAAATCCTCACCATGGATGAACTTCACATGGCTTACTCTTGGGAAAATCATTTCCCTTATCCATAGCCCACAATCCTATCCCTAAGTCATCATGGTGAAGATAACCACCTCCCCAGATGAACCCAAGCAAAATTAAGCTTAGCCATGGCCTCCCCATAGCTATAAATAAGCCATACCCGAACCTAAGCATGGAGGAGAAACAAAATCCATAGAAACCTATAGGCTGCCCAAATCCCTTGGCTCCCAACATAAAAAGTCTTCCTAGGGACCTCATCAATCTATTCCAACCAAAATCAAGCCATATGATTAGCCTAATCAAGCCAATTTGGTCAAAATCCAAAATCAGCCCAAATTAGCCATTTTGCCAAAATTGCTCTCTAAGGCTAGCTACAAAACCAAATTGAAGAGACAAAGATCTTCTTTGGCAGTCCTAGAAGCTGACCATCAAGCCTGACAAGCTCGACATACTTGTGGCAAAGGTATGGATTTGTTTTCTCCAAAATATTGCATATTTTTGAAATATCATGGGTTAAACTACCCCAGAAATGTATCATCACCGTATAGATACATTCTATACGTCTAGATGATTCCATAGGTTCAAAAATTACTCAATTTTATTGAGAAATGAGTGAGATATTGGAGTTTGAAGTTTAACAGTTCGAAAATTTTTGAATTTTCGGGCGATTTATCTTTGCCGTTCGTTCCCGTGTATTGAACGGACGACGCTGATCACGCCATCCCTTCTCCGCTGTTCGGATTTGCACACAGGATCCTCCCGCTTCTTCGACGCGTACGAGGAAGCGTGTCGCACCCTGAATTTTCCGGGTTAATTTAATCCAGAAAATCCTAAAAAACTTCAAAATTCCATATCTTTTGATCCAGAGCTCCTAAAAATAAAATAAAATTTCCTCTAGAAAGCACTTGAAGAGAAGAAAATTATAAAATTGAAATCATAATTTTATTCTCAGTATTTAATTTTTAAATAATTAATTACTCTTTGGATTAATTTAATTATTAAAAATTAATCACAATTCCAAAAATTATGAAATTTTCACATAATTGTCCTTCTATTATGACACACATCTCCTAGTTTTCCCAAGGACAGAAAAATCCTTTAGGATATTTTTCTTTAATTTCTAAGCTACTTTGTAATTATTCATAAAAATAATTATAAAAATTAGAAATTAAGGAAAATAAATTTGAAAGTGACTAGAAATTTTAGGGTGACAGAATATAACACTAGGAAAATAATTGTTAAGTCATTAAACAATTTTAAATGATATTTCAAAAAAAAATTAGGATTAAAATTCATTATTAATTAGTAAATTTAATCCTAAAAAAATCATCCTTTTATAACTTAGCCTATTTTCTTTAATAGACTAAGTTTAAAATGAGTCTAGTCCACACTAGACTTATGACAAACTTTAGTTAAGTCTAAAATGACAAATTAGACTTAATAAACCCTAATTAAGTTTAAGACACCATTTAAACCTAATTAATTAAAGTTAAATCTTAATCACATTAAGTTTAACTAATTAAACCATAAATGATATATTAGACTTAATAAACCCTAATTAGGTTTAAGACACATTTTAAACCTAATTAATTAAAGTTAAACCATAATCACATTAAGTTTAACTAATTAAATCATAATTAAGTCTATATGACAAATTAGACTTAATGAAACCCTAATTAGGTCTAAAACACCAATTAGATCTAATCAAACTTAAACTCTAATTAAGTCTACCACATTAGACTTAATCAAACCTATTAAACCTTAACCAACAAAGGTTTAATCAAACTTAAACTCTAATTAAGTCTAACACACTAGACTTAATCAAACCTATTAAACCTTAACCAATTAAATTTCAATCAAACTCAAACCTAACTTATGTCTAACCCATATTAGACTTAAGTTAAACCATACTTAGGTTCAACTTGACATGAACCTAAGTCTATCCAAAACCCAACTTAAGTCTAAACCATATTAGAGTTAAGTCAGACCATACTTAGGTTCAACCTGACATTTACCTAAGTCTAACCCAAACCTAACTTAAGTCTAACCCATATTAGATTTAAGTCAAATCATACTTAGGTTTAACATGACATGAACCTAAGTCTAATCTAAACCTAACTTAATTTCAACTCACATTGAACTTAAGTTCAAACCTAAACCTTAGGTTCAACCTAACTTAAATCTAAACCTTAGGTTCAACTGATAATGAACCTAACTCAACTCAAATTGACATAAACCTTAGGTTCAACCCAAATTGAACCTAAATCAACATAAACTTTAGGTTCAACTCAAATTGAACCTAAATCGACATAAACTTTAGGTTCAACTCAAATTGAACCTAAATGGACATAAATCTTAGGTTCAACCCAAATTGAACATAAATCGATAAAATTAAACTCAAATCAACATAATCAACATAAATTTGACATTTCAAACATAAATCAACATAATCAACATAAATTTGACTTTTTAAACATAAATCAATACAAACGACATAAATTTGACATTTAAAAACAAAAATCGACATTAAATGACATTAATCGACATTTCAGCATAACTTAAATATAATTTGACATTAACCGACATTTTAAATCAAATTCAACGAACACCAATATTAACCAAAGTTAATTGATATTTCAAACCAAATTCAAAAAACACTGACATTAAATGACATTAATCGACATTTTAAACCAAACTCAATATAACTCAACATAAATTGATATAAATCGACATAAATCGACTTGATCAAACTTAACACGACATGAACCGACATAATTCTTAAGTTCGACCAGTATCGAATTTAACTTAACATACGACATCTTAATTCTTAAGTTCGACCCACATCAAACTTAACTCTACATAAAATTAAACATAAATTGACATAAAACCCAAAATCAAACTCAAATCGATATAAACTGATATAAAACCCAAAATCAAATCCAAATTGATTAAAAAATACAAAATCCAACTTATATCGACATAAATCTAAATCGACATCTCAACCACATTTGGACATCCGACAACTCTGGATCAACAAACACTTTGACCAGGTAATCTAAGTATCTTGATATGCCATTGTTTCTAACTTTGTTTTCCTTACAGGATGAAGACATGAAGTTTCGTTTAGATTTTCTTTGCATGTTATAGGGTGTGCTAACTATATTTTGCAGGATCTCGACGACGGAACAATGACAACAAAACCAGGACTTTTAGGATAGCCACAAAACCTAAACTTTCCATAAATAACAAAACAAAAATGACATGATAACAAAGACAACAGAACTTTTAGGTTAGCCACGAAATATGAAATAAAACGACAAAATCATTAACATTGACATCGACATAACATCAACATTAACAAAAACATACAATGACATTTCTATGCCACAATAAAATGATGACATGACACTAAACCGAAACAAATACATGATAAAATTGCATGACAAAATAAAATTGAGATGACCACAAAACCAAAAATTAAAACAAAAGGAAATCATAAACAAAATAACAAAAATAAATAAATAATGATATCTTCTTGACATCATAGAAGGTATCTCATGACATAATAACGACATCTTCTTATAGGAGATAAAATATCTCATGACAAATCGAGATATTAATCACGTCATCTTATGATATTATGACATCACATTAAGACATGACATAAAATGACATGATATTGTGATTCACAATAAGACATGATATAAAATAACATGACATTACGATATCACATTATGACATGACACGACATACAAACTATGGCATCCTGACATAACACATGACATGATATGATACAAAACTGAAACAAGCAAAAAAACGACACTTGACATGACACGACAAAATCATTGACATTGACATCGACATGATATCTAACATAAAACAAACACTTCCAAAACAAACGATAAATAGAAATAACAACAACCAGACAAAACAAAGATAAATCAAACGAAATGACTATTAAACATAACGACGACAAAATGACCTTAACAAACACAAAACAGTGATGAAATTAAAACAAATAAACAAACATAAAACCAAGACAATATCATCATGACAATATAACAGCTTGACAAAAAGACACCACGACATCATGACATAACAAAATGCAATATGACAAAATAATATTACAATAATAAAAATGACATTACGACATGACATAAAACATCATGACATACAAACTACGACATCCAAACATGACATATGACATGACATGCAAAATAACAAAATGACATTACAACAACAAAACAAAACACCACAAAACAACGATATACACCCAACTTAAACAAAACTTTCTGGTAGTTTCGATTCTTCAGAAACGAACTGCCACGACAACACTTACACTTTTTTTAGGATAAATGTTAACCTTAATCGGGAGTTTTCCTAGGAAATATTATTTGCTCAGGATGTAATTAACTATAGGATCCTATAGGAGATTAAAGAACTCAGAATAGATATTTCACGTATAAGATTTCCCTGGTTACCCAAGATCTTCATGTGATTTTGTTATATGAAAAACTTCAGTAACTACACAATCTGAAGATTTATTCTATGAGATTATCATTTGATATCTTTTTCTCTCAATATCTATTATGATTAATCTTTATCCAATTTCTCCAAAGACTTCTGACAATAAGTCTAGGTAGAATAAGAATTAGGGCGATAGATAGAGAAAGAGAGTGGCGACTCCTTGACATTGACATGATATGAGAATTGATAACGATGCAAGTCGATAAAAAAGATTTTTACCGCCATAAGATGTAATTAAATATATGGGCTTGCCCTTATAGGAAACATAAAGACCCCAGATTAATATAAAACCTATCTAATTCCTTCTAATTAGATAAGAGAAATTGTCGATCAACATGAATGGTTCGCAGACCAAATGAATGTCATGAATTCTTAGTTTATTTGATCAAGTCTCAACACCAAGTAATGTATCTATTCATCGGGATAGATAAATGTCCTCTAGTGAAGCACTCAATTATTTAAACTATTAATTATATGGGATCAGTTTGATTTCATACTTTAAAATTAAAGTGATATTTTCCTAATATATATATTTACATAAATTAAAACCCTAAACACATTCTGGTGACCAACAATTTTATGGCCACTTCGCTACGGACAAGTTTCTCTCTTCATTTAGATCAGGAAATGTCATATTCAAACATTGATAATGAGTTCATACCCATTATAAACCAGATTACCATTCTTTCGTTGACATAATTTACTCATTTCTTTCTTAGGAAAATGTGATCAACTTTCCTCGATTTCAGGACCATCTGTTTAACCATCCTTAAACAGAGGGGGGGGGGGTTCAGGAGTCTTTAGGTTTCTTCTTGATTTTTGTGGAGTCGGACCCCAATAGGTGTGTTGGAGAACCTATTAGGAGATTATGAAAATAAAAAGTGGGGTCAGACCCCCAAAATTGGTCCCACACTTCACCTCCTTGTGCCTCCCGGGTATAGTCCTATTATCAGTAGATTGACCCATTCCTTCTTAAATCTTAATACTCCTTTTAATGAACATATGAAAATCAAAATGTGATAAAATACTAATGATCAATTAAAATTAAATAAGACAATATTGTGCCCAGTTCATAGAACGACCTTTTTCGTTGTGTTTCCAATATGATTAAAGGTTTTAAGCCTCTGCTAACCTTCAAAATGTTTCTTTCAACAGTCACGATGTCAACCCCTATGCTGAATTTCTCCTGCAACTTGCTTACCTTCCGTGAGGCCCATATTACAGCACCAATGATTCAGTTCAAGACTGGCTTCAATGAGTTTAAAGTTGTACTTGTAAAAACCTCGTTTGTTGTCGTGAAAGTTGCTACCCTGAAGTCCAAGAGTCGTCTACTGAGTTCGACCTGAACTCCCACCAGGATTTCCCTTCTGCTAAGAAGGTGAATGTTTCTACAGCCTGCATTAAGTCAGTCATCTCCTTGCTTGGGAGATTTGTTACCCCTACCGCTACTGGTTTTGCTGTCACCGCACCTACTTTCCCATCTGCCAAAGGGAAGGAAATTCTGCATAAAGAAGATTATGATAATGCTGCCTTTTTCGTTGCGCCGTCAATCTTTGAGATTGGTTCTAGTTCTAGAATTCTCCACTGACTAAGTCCCAAAGGAAGAACCACAATCTTAAGATTATCAAAGTCACCAGAGTATAAGCTGCAAGTCTGCCAGATGAGATTGCTCAGCAGGAGGAACTCGGTTTACCAGAGACCTCTCCTCTCCTTCAAGGGAGTAGGTTCCACCCATTGACTGATACTACTAGAGATGAAATCCTCCGTAAGATTATTGCTACACTTCCATCACCACATGGTCGTGATAAGGTGAGGGAGAGGCCCACACCCATCACTCGAGTTCATGCCCTTCTCTGAAGGTTAGCTGAAAAAGAAGGATGTTCTGTTGTTAAGATCTTTAAGAGGATGGGATGTGCAATATCCTCTGAAATAAAGAATGAAATTCTAAAGTGGTCAGACCAGTCGTTATTCGTCAAACACTATTTGGGGAGACATGTTGATACCACAACTACAAATGATAATATTGTTGTTCTGACACCTACAGTGCATAGATCAGTCAAGTCCCGGTTGGGTCTGAGAGTACCGTCTGCCGATGATTATGAGAAATCCCTGAAGAAAATGAATGAGAGAAGTTTGATTAATTCTGTACATGGTCTACACTTTAGGGAGCACACTTCCTCTAGCTACTCCGATGTCCTTGCCAAGACACCCCGTCTCAAGGCGACGACCTTCAAAGGAAAAGTGTGCTTACCGAAGGTCATTGCACCAGTACTCTCTGAGAAGTCTGTGGATAACAAGATGGATCATGAGTCTGATATTTCCGTTGCCACTATCGCCGTTGCTTCTGAGTCAGTTGCGTAAAAGGAGTGATAGCCGAGGGAGGTCTACAGATCTGAAATTAATTAATGAGAAAACAGTCGATGATAAAGTTCGAAGGCTCTGAGCAAAATTTCAGAATTAGCAAGAGAACGGGGACTATATATTGAAAATGAAGATTACAACATGTCAGATTTCATGGAGGAAGAGTTCATAGAGATTAATGTCATTGAAACCAGATCCACGTCATCTGTGTGCGAGGCTAATGGCAAGGAGAACGCCACAGATGAGCTTCAGAGGCTCATATTGAAGAGAGATGAATGAATTATTCATTTGGAAAAGTGGATGGAGGAGATAACCATCACCATGAATGCCATGACTACACTCCATGGACAGTCACAGTCACGACAACAGCATCTCCAGAAATTAACCAGCCTGAAGTTATACACTTCACCAATGAAAGAAGAGAAGTGGCTTCAACAAAAGAAGACAAACCACCGAGGAAGGATCCAACTTCGAGTCCAATAAATAAGGATATCAAGCAGATGATCAAAAAAAAGGTTCGGGAAGCCTTGGCTCAGTCCAAAAGTGGAACATTAGTTTCAAATGGTAGACCCTACCCAGAAGAATTTGTTGCCGTGCCTTACCCCAAAGGCTTCGTGCCCCCGACTTTCAAGACATTCGATGGGATAGGAAATCCTCGTCAGCACATAGCACACTTCAGGGCCAGTTGTTGCAATATAGGAGGAAGTGAAGCTCTATTGTTCTGACAGTTTGTCAGCAGCTGGGATAACATTTGATTAGTATATTGAGCTTCCAATAGATCAGTGATGACCTTCGCAGAAATGGAAGACATGTTTGTGAAAAGATTAATGAGTGCATAGCACCACTTCACTTTAAGAAACCTCATAGTAGAGCGATAGAAGCTTGATGAGACTCTAGTTGACTACATTTTGATATGGAAAAACTTTAGCATGAAGTGTGAGCCTCAGTTACAGAAACAACATGCGGTCTAGATACCGTTTAAGAGTATTCATAGACCGGTTTCTTTCATGCTAAAGGGTCTCACCATCAAGTCCTTCGGGAAGCTACTCAGCAAAGAAAGCAATTTAAAAGAGGAAGTCAAGCATATGGATCCTACAAAAAAAGTAGAGAAAAAAAGGCCAGCAGAAGCCTATGAAAAGAGATCTGGCATAGTGGCAACGGTCGACAATGGGAAACAGCCGATGAGAATTAGGGCCGAGCAGTCACCGTAACAGCATAGTCAGCCTCAGTATAGCCAGCCTCCGTAGTATAGTCAAACCCAACAATATGGTCAACCCCATCCGCAGCAGAATAATCAGGATAATCAGCTGTCTTTCCAGCAAAGACCATGCAGGACAAACGGACGTCAGGGTTCGATATTATCAGAATGTTTGCGCAGGAATTACTACTTCAAAGATGAGGCCATAGCAAAGATGTTTAAAAACATAATGAAGAAGCCTGAGTTCAGATTTCCTGAGCCGAAGAAGCCGGAAGAGATGAACAAGAAGGATCAAGCAAACTTCTATCACTACCACAGGTTGCTCAGACATACAATAGAAGGATGCTTCAGTTTCAAGGATTGGCTCGAGAGGGATTACAAGGAAGGAAATATAACGGTACCGAAAGAATATTTGAAAAAACCTGAAAGAGGTTTATAAATATGATTTCGACAGAGCCAAAATCTTCGATTGACCCGTATGCTGGTAAGGGTGGGTGGAGTATGATTTGGAACAAACTCAAGAGAGTCTCAAATCAAATTCAGTCCACTTCAAGGAGAACTGCTGCCTGGAAGCTGCCACCAGCCCAGCCTGAGATAAAAATTTCATCAAGGAGACCGTCACAACTGGAAAGAAAGAAATGGGAGATTGCAAATGAAGTTAAGTACAATAACGTGAAGGGTAGGATATGGGCAGCCCTTGTTAGATTGGTTGTCTCACTTTTGGGGGTGAGACCCCTCAAACCCCTGACTTTGTAGGATTATCTTTATGCCCTTTCAGGATCTCATAATGATAATAGAAATGATTTTGGCTACATTCTTACTGTCTTTAGTGATGACGTAACTAATCACAACCTATGTAACCCTGATTTGATTCCTCAAGTGATCCTCAAATCATGTTAGTTCCTGATGAAAATGTTGATGAAAATGTAGAAGATACAACACCGATTATGACACTATGAGGAGTGAGGAGCAAATCCTCGAGTGAAAAGGAACTCCAATTGCAATCAATTTGAATCTTTCAGCTATAGAAACAATACCGGAAGAGTCGGCTGCGATATCAAGAGAACCTCTGGGTTCAGAGGAAGAAGAAGTAACAGAAGTACATTTTAGAAGTGGAAATGTACTACCCTCAAGGATAACTCTAGTGGAGAAAGGAAAACAGATAGTTACTCAAGAAGAAGTGCCTCCAACAATAGAAGAGGTACAAATTTGAAATTAGGTGGAGAGTTCAAATAAAGTAGATTACAATGTACTAGCACATCTTAGGAGGTCGCTAGCGAAACTAAGCATCTACGACGCTCCGATCCTATCAAAAGAGATGAGAGAAAATCTGATCAAGGCTCTACTTGATCTAGATATTTGCTTAGCTTAGTTGGCTAGCACATCCTCAGATAGAGTTTGTACTTTGAAGGAACAGTCTGGCGTAACCTTCACTAATGAAGATTTGCTACTTGGTACAACCGATCACAACCGTCCACTCTACATTTCCGTCATCATCAACAGATTTGTACTTTCCAGAGTGTTGGTAGATCTTGGAGCGTCGCTCAATATAATGAGTCTACAAATGTTGGCCTACTTGGATATCTATGCACGAGAGCTCTCCACAGATACGATGATGTTAGGATTCAACTAGAAAGGAGAAAGAGCCCTCAGATCTATAATACTGTAAATGAAAGTTAGAAATCTAGTAACAACTGCAAAATTCCATTTCATCGACGCAGACACTTCATTCAACACCCTGCTTGTTCGATTGTGGTTTCATTAGTACAAAATGGTCCCGTCGTCACTTCACCAATGCATCAAACACAATAAAGAAGAACAAGAACATTATATTAGGGGAGACTTACAACCATTATCAATACATGAAGTGGGCATCCACGAAGACGCCGCCTACTACGCTCCCCCGAAGAGAACAGTATCTTCAAGAGAAGTTGTGACAAGCAAGGTTGAAGATTCAGAAAGACAACAGGAATGAGATCGTTCAGCTCCGCTTCAATAGTCTCCCACCACTTCTTCGCAACGAGTTGGTGGAGATTCTTTTAGCCCACACATTTGAGGTCGAGCCCGAGGATGCGGGCAAGGGAGAACTCACCAAATTGTTGAAAGAACGAAGCCAATGATCAGCATCTACATAGAAAAAAGCTCCGAAGAGGATGAATTCGACAAAGAAACGACGATGATAAGTCAGAAGAAGCCTCAGTTTGAGATCTATTTGGATGACACAGAAAGGGATGAATATGAATTAATGTATGATCGGATTAACCATTGTGTACAAGTCATGACCCTAACTTCGATCCACTCTCAAAAGATCGATACTATAGAAGTCAAGGAAGTGCATAATGGTGGTATTAAACCGATCAAGTTTTATCGAGCTTCTCCTTCTACTTCTGAGCCTTGTATAACTCTTAAAGAGGATGATTCTAATGAATTAATGAAATTAGCTTTTGGTTACTTTTTGCCGTGTGTACAAAAATTAATTAAACAAGGATATGAGCCGTAGTAAATGCCAAAAGATAAATTTGAATAGTTTGAAAAATTATGGAATGTAAAAGGAAAGAAACTTAGTTTAAAAGAAGGGCTTGGGTTTGGAGCGATTGGGCCAGTCGATGAATTAAGATTTTGCATGGTTGTTACTAGCCAGTAAGAGGATGTTTTCTTAGACATTCAAGACAAATTCGAAGATCAATCGATAGATGATGCTTCGACAGAATTTAAAGAAGAGATCAAATCGACTGTCGATGAATTAAAAGAAATCAACCTTGGGACTGAGGAGCAGCCCCAATCAACTTTTATAAGTTTGCTATTCAGTGAAGCATAATCTTCAGATCTAATCAAGTTATTGTCAGAATTCAAAGATTGTTTCACCTGGAACTACGATGAAATGCCTGGACTATCTCCAGAGGTTGCAGTTCACTGACTCAAAGTGGATCAAAATACAATGCCACTGAAGCAAGTCCCCAGAAAAATGCACCTCGAGATAGAGCAATAAGTTACGGCAGAGATAAAGAAATTAATAGATGCCAACTTCATCCAAGAAGAACAGTACCCGACGTGGTTAGCCAACATTGTGCCAGTTAAGAAGAAAAATAGACAGATTTGAGTATGTGACAACTTTAGAGACTTAAATAATGTGTGTCCAAAAGATTAATTCCTTTTACCAATCCCAGAACTGATGGTGGACATTGCATCATCACACGAGATTCTCTTTCATGGATGGATCATCAAATTACAATCAAAGCAAGATGGCACCGGAAGATGCAACGCTCAAAACATTCAGAACTCCGATCGAGATTGACTGCTACACAATAATGCTGTTTGGTTTGAAGAAAGCCGAAGCTACATATCAAAGAGCAATGACAAAGTTCTTCGATGACCTCAGTCACAACCAAGTGGAATCCTACATGGACGATGTGGTCACCAAGAGCAAGGTGAAGGAAAACCACCTATATGATTTGAGGATCGTATTTCAACTATTACGGAAATACATTATCAAGATGAATCCCTTAAAGTGCGCCTTCGGCGTTACCTTCGGGAAATTTCTTGGATTTGTTGTCTATCATTAGGGAATCAAAATCAACCCAAAGAAGATTAAAGCTATCCTAGAAATGCCTCCTCCTAAAGCCTTGAAGAAATTATGTTCTTTTCAAAGGTAAATTGGCGTACTTAAGACACTTTATATCTAATCTATCAGGAAGGTGTCTACCATATTTAAACCTACTTCAAATGGATGTCAGATTCGTTTAGGGAGAGCTGTGCCAACAAGCCTTTGTAGATATTAAATAATATCTAATGACACATCTTATTTTAGCAGCCCCTATCCCAGGTAGACCGATAATACTTTATACCGCGGCCTTAGACGAGTCCCTCGGAGCCTTACTTACCCAAGATAATGATGAGGGGAAAGAGAATGCATTCTACTACTTGAGTCGACGTCTAATAACCATGAAAGCCAAGTATCCTCCTATTGAGAAACATTGTCTAGCTTTGGTTTTCACCGCTCAAAAGCTTAGGCACTACATGTTGTCTCATAAGGTCAACCTGATCTCAAAAGTTAATCTGTTGCAATATCTGATGACCCGACCAAAACTTTTCGGACGTTTAGCAAGATGGTCAATGATACTATTGCAATTTGACATAACTTTTGTGCCCCTTCACGCTATCAAAGGGTAGATTCTTGCAGACTTTCTCGTAACGCATTGCCAGCTGGGTCCCTACTCAACGATGAACTGCTGAAAAAGCAAATACTAAAGGTGGAACAGCCCATCGCCAGATTTTAAGAAATGTACTTCGATGGGGCGTCGTCAGCCAAAAAAGGTAAAGAACAACAGACAGTGATACCCGACAAAGCAGGGATTGGTCTGATCTTCGTGACACCAGATATGGCCTTGTTAAGATTTTCCTACCACTTGACACAGCTGTGCACCAACAAGGAAGTAGAATATGAAGCACTGATCACCAGCCTAGAATTAGCATTACTAATGGAAATAACAGACATTGCCATTTATGGCGACTCAAAACTTGTTGTCCAGCAAGTGGGAAGATGATATAATATTCTGAAGTAGAGATTGGAAAATTATCTCCGGTACACGATGAAATTGCTAGAGTAGATTCCAAGTGTGATATTTTATAGGATTCCTCGAGTAGACAATGCCTATGTGGACACTTTAATAAAGCTTGCTAAAGAATTGACTTGTTCACCCAAAGATTCTATAGATATTACAGTGCAAGGACGTCATGTTTTGTCACAGATCAACCTTGATAGTTTACACATACTTGGAAAAGAAGAGATAACAACTACTATAGAAGATGATACGGAAGATTGGCATCAATTGTAGATAGAATATTTGCAAACATGAAGGTTTTTAGAAGACAAGTTAGTAGCGCATCAAATTCAGAAGAGAGCTCTTTCACGCACCTTAATCAATAATGTTCTATAAAGAAGATCCTTCAACCAGATGCGGCTCAGATGTCTGAGTGGAACAAAAGCGCAAGATATTGTCAAAGAAGTACATGCTGGATTGTGTGGAGCTCACCAGTCAAGGCCGAAGATGAAATTGAAAAGTAAAAGACTCAGATACTATTTGCCAGCAATGATGACCGATTCATGGACATAACAAAGAAATGTCATCAATGCTAAGTGCATGGAGTGGTCCTGCACCAACCACCGAATGTTCTACACCCCATGATTGCCTCATGGCCAATCGAGTGTTGGGGCACGGCTATAGTGGGTTCAATAGACCCTTCATCCTCAAAAGTACATCGGTTCATTCTAGCAGCTACAGACTACTTCTCCAAATGGCCAGAGATAGTGTCTTTATGAGAAGTCATAGCACAACAAGTTCTGTAGTTTTTCAAGAATTAGATCATCTACCGCTTTGCTGTGCCGCACTGATTTATTCTAGATAATGGGTCTACTTTCAAAAGTACCAAAATCAATAATTTTTTCAGATGACATGAGATAGATTAGAGGTACTCTACGATCTACTACGCAATAGTGAATGGCTTGGAAGAAGCCTTCAACATGACGCTTGTTCTAATCCTAAAGAAGACACTTAACGATAATAAAAGAGGATGCTGACCCAACCACAAGTAAGGCAGTAATATTCGCTTCCAAAAGATAGCCAAAAACTTTGACTCAATTTATAAATAGCGGCTAGTGTATAAAATTAATATGATGTAAATTTAGAAAATATTTTTACACACTAGGGGTACTACGCAAGTATATGTATCGTTTCAAGTAATATAGTGATTTGAAACAAAGACCCCAGTATCGATCCCATGGGGAAGAATTATAGTGATAAATTTTTTAAATAAAAAAAATATATATTTTTATCTTTTAATTTAATTATAAATTACTATTAATTTACTAGATGAAAATAAAGAAAACAATGATATGAAAATGATTTATGAAATCTATATAAAATAAACAACTTTATTTCCTTCAATTAATCTAAGATTTTTAAGATAATTTAATATTCGTTGGAGAATTTGATTTATGGTATTGTGCCAAATAGAAGCATTCCTATTCTTTAACCTTTGATCGAGGCGCAAAGAACATTGGCTAATTTACAGAATAGGTCCGGATGTATTGTTAGTAGAATGGGTTAATCTAGGCTCACACTTCTAGATGTCCAAGGGTGGCTACGGTCTGCCCTACTAGTGACCCTTTCCTAATCTATAAATCAAATTATAAGAATTTAGTCTATCACTCTAAAAACTTATCAATTCTACGCCCTTTAAATCTTATCTTACTATTTATTTGCACTTTACCTTGAATAGCCCGCACATGGCCTTGGACTACCCAAGGATTCATGTGACATTTACAAGTCAAGCGTTCTTCTCCTTCAAGGTCTCAAAACTCTTCAACAGGTTTTAACAATTCAAATGGCCAATTTAAAAATTAAATTAAGATTAGGTATTATTGTCATCACAATTTTTTGAAAATATTTTGAATTTCAATTCTCCATCGAATCTTTATATTACCTTATCTATCTCTTCATAATTGAAGGAAGAAAGTAAACTAACTACTCAGAACACATTGAAAATAAATAGCAAAACATGATAATTAAACTTTGAATCAAATATATAAATACTTATCTCAAACAGATCTTCTGATTCCTATTGACTCCACAGTGTAATGAACTCCAGATGCAACAACTTGAAAATAAACTCACTAAACTAAAAAAAGTAGCCCTAAATTTCTCTCTCTGTTTCTCTCTCTAAGGATGAGAGATCCTAAAGCGGATAAGAGAAAGGGTTAAAATGGGAGGGACATGTTTTTTGAAGAAGTGGACCCCTATTTATAGGCTTCAAGGGTTGCCTTGAGGCACCTATTCAAAACATGTCCACATTCAATGAATCTTCTAGAAGGTCGGTCTGGAGCCTAGGCGCCGGGCACCGCGTCTAGTTCTTCACACCTCTTCACTTTGGCTCGCACCTCTTCGCGTTTAAAACCGTTTTGGAGCATCCAAATGCACTGTATCACATGTCCTATTATCAAGGAATAACTTTCAGTCTTCTAGAATGTCAAAATAACTGATCAAACGTTATAAAAAACTTGACAGTTTTTGTATCGAGTCTGGCGCTTAGGCGCAAGCTTCTGGCGCCTAGGCGCAAGCTTCTGGCGCCTAGGCGCTAGGCCATATTTTTTTATACTTTTTGTATTTTGCTCCATTTTTGTTCATTTTTGCTCCTTTTTCCATTTTAGACCTTTTTACATTACCTACATCCAAAAACACAAAAAATATCTTTCATTAAAGCTTAATATCCTTAGAAATTAATATGAATTAAGACATAAAGAAATAGGTATTTTTTTACAGATCAAAATCCTCCAAACTTAAATGTTACTTGTCCTCAAGAACTCTTTCTACTATATAAAATATATAACCTTTGGAATAAAAGATAAATATTTAAGATTCCTTATAATTTTTTATTTTATAATGTCTTTAGTAAATTGTTAACCCAATTTCACTAACAAGGTTTAATTTTAAGAATTTAAAGAATATTTAACTACCAAATCATAAGATTTCAAACTTTCCATCCATTTGGATTATCATTTTAATTAGGAATTAAATATTATTGAGGTGATTAATTTGGGGATTCTTAAATTAAAGAACAAATCTCCTCCTAATAGTACCCCTATTTTAATAATTCCAATTTTTTATTATTCTTCCAAGTTTAATTAATCATTTAATTAAGGTTTATTTTAATTATTTTCAAATTGTAAGGTAGGTTTCTACCCTTTAATTGCCTAAGTTTCAAACATCCAAAGTCAACTTAGTATCAAATATTTTACCCACCCTTTTAATTAAACCTAAAAATTTTTAATTATAGCTTAAAATTTTAATTACCATTTTGCCCTTTAAACTTACTAATTTCATAACTCACTAAATTGAGCTTAAATGAATTTGAAATTTTTATGTGACTTCACTCATATGTCAATCAAGACATTAGAGGAGAAAATGTGATTTTTCTATATTTAATTTATTTATGTAATTATTTTTGGTGGAAAATAGGGATTTTTTAAGGAAAATTTAATAATATAACCAAGGGAAAGTTTCTATCCTTAAGAAAATTATGAGACATTCCTAATGACCAGAGGACCACTTGGACCAATTTTGGTGATTTTTTGAATTATATTTTTTTTATTATAATTATTTTGAGTTGTGAAGTATTAATTAATTTAAAAATAAAATAAAGGTTGAAAAATAAATTTTATATTTTTCAAAAATCTCTCTGATATCAAGGAAACTAGAGAACCAATTTTTATAATTTTCTGATTTTTCTTTGATTTATTAGAATTATTTTAGTGGAAATGTTAGAAAATACATTTTTTTATTTTAAAATTACCTTAGGGCTTTAAAATTTGATATCTCATCATAGAGACTTAAGAAAAATATGGGGTTAGTTCCTAAGTGATTAAAATTCAAAATGTGACATTTTGGTGAATTTTATTATTTTTGTGATTTTTATTATTTTTTAATTATTAAAAATATTAAAATAATGCAAAAAATCAACATTTTTGGAAAATTGCAATTTTAATTTTATTAAATTCCCCTGATATCAGAGAGGCTCCAAAACCAATTTGGTGAATTTTTGAGAAATATTTTGAAAGTTATGAATTTTTGAAGTTTAGGTTCAGCTAAATGGCTTAATCGACCCATTCTGATAGGCTAACGAAGTCCAATTGACTTCAAACTTTTATGGTGGGTTCCTCTGATCCTAAAGGTCAGTGGATAATTGATTTCAAGTCAATTTGATGTATGATTAGCTCTAATTAATTAAAGCTCCATTTTGGGTGTTTAAGTCAATTAGGGTTATTACAAGTGAGTCAACTCAAAACCTATTTTCCCTAGTGTCCTTCTGGTCATAAGAAACATCACCAAATTTTCCTAGTATTTATTTCACAACATGCTAATTATTGGAATTAAAATACTCAGAATAGTGACCTAGAATTGAAAAATCAATAACTCTTCGTAGGGATGGCCTCTGACTTTGGAAAATTCAGGGAATGTCCCCAAATTCAGCCATGGTGAACTGCATACATGCATGGAGAATTGAAAATGTGCAGAGAGTAAATAAATCATTAAAAATCCAATATTCAATGAAATTAAATGATTTCTTTTCCACATTATTCTCCTCTATTCACTGAGCATGAGGGTATTTTTATTTTATTTTTAGGATTTTCCTACACAAAGTTATGAATTTTCTAAGTTTTGGTAATTAAATAAATAGAAATAGCCACTCAATTTCCTACTTATCCACGCGGCGCCACGCCATCCTCGACAGCTCCGAAAGGCCACGCGTCGTCTCCTGATTCGGCGCCGCCATCCGACTCAGCGCACCAGAGACCCGTGGTTCATGTACAATCGCGCTGTCCGGCTCGATCCAGACCGTCCACTCAATACACGCTCGATCCGACGGCTCCCAGTCATCGTCTACGACTGGTGTGCTCCCGTGACCGTCAACCTTCTAACCCTAATTTCTCAATCGATTCTCAACGGATTTTTGTGTTCTTATGCTCTATGGATTTGTCTTGAGGAGAGGAACACATCCATACGGTAAACATGCATTGAAATTGATTCAAATTAAATGGAGAATCTCTGGAAGCTCGGGAAGAAGAGTGAGTCTATACCTTAGCTCATAGAAGTGAAGCTTCGATCTGAGAGTTGTGTCACCTTCGATCGGGTCCAAGCAAGCTCCGGATGAAGTCCTTGGCCTGCGTGAATTATCCGGTATGATTTCGACCACAGCCTGATTACAAAGCTTGGAGTCCGGAACGGATGGGTGGCCCGGAGAGGGGCTTTCACCTGGGAACTCCTTCTCTTGGTCTTCGTGCGGGTGTGGGTGAGTTTAATTTGACTTTGGTGGATGATTTGGGAATGTCCTCGTTCGGCTCGAGAATCGAGCTCCAAAATCGAGCTCAGTTAGTGGGGATTAGGGCAAGAGAACAGTGGGGATCAAATGCTCTAAGTGTGGGGGAGATTCTGGAGTGATTTTGGCAGAGTTTCCTTAAGGTTGGTTCAGCACCTCTTCATGGCCGAGAGGGGTGAGGCTTAAATAGGAGAGGCTGGAGGGCCTCCCAGGGGAGTTAGGATCAGATCGACCTGCTCTTGGCAAGGGAAGAACAACTGCAATGGCCACTAGGCATGGGGCAACTCAGCAAGGGAGAATTTCAATGCTTGGCTCCTTCTAATGTCTCAGCCATGGCGTTTTCCGGCGACCTAGGCGGCTGGCCGGCAGGCATGAGTCACCATCTTCGACCGGGGAGGTCGGGCTCTGGCAATGGTGACGTCAATCGGGTTTGGACATGTGTAAAGGAGTTGGATCAAAGTGGCATGGGGGCGTGGCTATTTTGGCTCTAAATTGGTCAAACCATCCTTTTGGGCTAGGTGAACCACCCAAAACTTGGTTTAGGCTGAAGAGAAAGAGATTTGGCTCAGCTTGATTAGTGGGGTTAAGTCACAATCCAAGTACAATTAGGATTAAACATGGTTTAGGAGAGACATGGAAATGGTTAATCACCTTAAGGGAATGTGGAAAGGATCTCCTCCTTTTGGCCAATGTTGTAAGGTCACATGTGAACAACTCACATGGCTTGCATGTGCCTTAAGAGTGGCTTCATGGCTTTTATACGGCTTGGGAAAATTGGGCTTGGTTTCATGAAAGTGGGTTTAAGGAATTTTGGTGTTTTAGTGGACAAATTTCATGAAGCTTGATTTGGAACTATTTGGTCATTGATTTTGGAACTTAGGAAGTGTTTTAAATTATGGGTATGATGAGAGAAATTTAATGTGGGCTTTTGGAATAAGTTTTGGGCTTTTAAATTTGTTTTGGGTGGGTTCTTTAGGAAGGTTTAAGAAAATGGGCTTTTTAAGCTTGGAAATAAATTGGTGGATGGGGAATTTGTAAAAGTTTGGGCCAAATAATTGTTGTGTTTGGTTTAGGGATGTGTCATGAGTAATTTGAAACAAATTTGAGGTGGTTTGTTTTTGAATTGGGTTGAATTTGGGCTTTTTGGTAAAGTGGCCAATGGTAGGCCAAATTGGGTTAACTTGGGCTAATGTTGGACTAATGTTGAAATTGGTGTAAAATTAATGTTGAGAAATGTTTGTAGGGTCTGTTTCAAAGAGGTTTCAACTTTGGTTGGGTTTGGATTTTGGGGTTTGGGCCTATTTGGGTTAGGTTTAGGTGTAGGTCCATGTAAGGAGTTTTGGCTTTGGGTTGAATTTGAGTTGGGTTTGGGTTTAAATTTTGGGCAAATCATGTTAGTGTTTTGTTTGTAGGGATGTTAGGGAAGGTTTAGAAAAGATTTGGGGTTAATTGGAGTTGAATTGGGTTAGTTTGGGCTAAGTTTGGTCATGGATCCAAATTAGGCTTTAAGGTCAAAAGTGAAATTGGATTCAAATGTCAATCAAATTGGGTTTGGATTTGGTCTAGATTGGTGTTGGGGATGTTGAATTGAAGTTTAGAATTGAATTGGACAAGAATTTGGGTCAATTGGGTAGGTTTGGTTAGACATTGGGTTCACTTTGGGTTAAAATGGGTCAAATTGGGGATTTTGACCAAAGTGGAGTAAATTGACAAAATTGGCCCATAGTGTAGTTGGACAAAATTAAATTGGAAATATTTAGGATTTTCTGGAATTTTCTGGGAATTTTCTGAATTTTTGGATTTTTGGATCAAGAGGGGCATTTTGGTAATTTGGAGGGTATTGGAGGTATTTTTTGGAATTTTGAGTATTTTGGGTAAGAAATGGTCAATTTGAGTGGTGGGAGAATGTCTGAGATTGATTTTGAGGAATTTGGGTGATTTTGAAGAATTTTGAAAAATTTGGGTAATTTCAAGGGTTTTGGGTAAGGCTAAAGTGTCCGGGGTCCCGGGGTCAAAAATCGAAAATTTAGAAAATCGAAGATTGGGTAAATGTAAGTGGAATGAAATCATTTTGGTTGAGGCATGAAGCCATATCAAGCCCACATGAGCCATGAAGGGACTCATTTCGAGGCATTCACTATGTTGTTCCTAACCCTCTAGCCAAGGGCTTAGGGGTTAAGGACCGTCCATGTGAATCACCTTCATGAGTTAGGAGGTCAAGTTGGGTATGGGTGTGGTTTTAGGAGGTGTGTGAAAGTGTAGTGTAGTGTGTGTGCAAGTCAGCCCTCACTCGCACCAGTGCCACCTGTGGGTAGTCCTAAGGCCAAAGAGTCCTATAGGAACTCATCCTTTAAACTTCCACATTTGATTTCAACCCTCTAGGTGATTAAGGGTCTACAATCAAGCTTGTTGGGTTTGCAAGGAGTCAAGAGGTGTTTGGACTTCTAAAGGGTGGGTTCCACTTCTAGTCCTCTAAGATAGTCAAAGGAAAAGCCTAAGGCTAGATCCTAAGTACTAAAGAGAGAAAAGAAGACCTCATCAAAAATGTGGTCAACAACAACAATCATTGAACATGAAAGCATATACACAAACAAACACAATAGATTCTCTAAATCTATACAACGACTCAACAAACCATAATAACTATCTCATTACCGAATATTCTAATCTTCACAAGGGAAATTGTGTATTCCACTTGGAAAGAACACTAACGCTCTCGGAAATTCGTAGCCGTCTTTTCGTCAATCCACTTCGTTCTTCACAAACATTTCAACTTGAGCATCTTGATAAGCCGCAAAATGATCAAATTGAAGTTTCATTTGCCATTCTAGATGTTCAACTTGATGAAACATCTCATGAAGGTGATCTCCAATGCTTTTAAATTCCGCTTCAAACTTATCCAAACGACTAGAAATTTTCTCTAAACTTAAGCGATGAAACCATTGAAGTAGGGTTGAGGATCTTTTGAAACCTTGTCCCTAGCCTCTTCTCCATGATTTCTTCCTTCCATTTCTTCAAAAATTTCTCAAATCTTGCAAGAATGAAGTGCTAGGGACGTAATTTTGAGTGCTTGATGGTTAAGGAAGAAGATAGGTTGATTTAAAGGGGAAAATCGTGTGAAAAACTAAAAATTTTCTATTTTTGCACGACCCAAGAACGTGGTTCTTAGGCACTGAATCTGGCACCTAGGCGCCGAACCTATTGATACATAGTTGATTTTGGCACTTAGGCGCTGAATTCTAGCTCCTAGGCGCTGGAACTATGTTCAACTCCGTTTCGCCTAATCGTCAAATTTTCAAAATTTCGTTCTCAAAGATAAGTAAAATTATAATGGTAAGAGTAATTTAGACTCAATAACTCACATTGTAAACTATCATAATGAAGGTTAGCTTGATATCCTTTTTACTCATATTCAAAATAGAGTGATCCTATTTTTAAATCTTACATACTTCAAAAAAATTTTTAGCCTAAGTCATCAAAGACTTATAAGCATCAAATTTTTCTAAAGTAATATAAAATTAATCAAGATCGAGGCATAACCTTACATCAAAACACAAAAACACTCAAAACACAAAATAATGTTGGGTTGCCTCCCACAAAGCGCTTGATTTAACGTCGTCAGCCCGACTTAAGTAAATCTTTAATCAGGTTAACTTAATTCATAAGCCTCTTTATAAATCTTCTTAATATCTCCCAAATAAGGCTTCAATCTTACTCCATTTACTTTAAAAAAATTTTCGGTTTTGGGATTTTTAGTATTCACAGCTCCATAATGGTATACTTTCTCAAGTAAATAGGGTCCAATCCATTTAGATCTTAATTTTCCAGGAAAAAGTCTTACACGAGAATTAAACAATAATACTTTTTGTCCAGGCTCAAAAATTTTTCCTGAAATTTTCTTATCATGCCACATCTTCATTTTCTCTTTATAAATTCTCGCATTTTCATACGATTCATTTCTAATTTCTTCCATCTCATTTAGTTACAATAATCGTTTTTCTCCTCGCTTTATGCAAATTAAAATTAAACTCCTTTATCGCCCAATAAGCTTTATGTTCAAGTTCTACGGTGTAAGTGACAATGTTTACCATAAATTAACCGTAAGGTGACATTCCGATTGGTGTCTTATAAGCCGTTCTATAAGCCCATAATGCGTAATCAAGCCTATCAACCCAATCAGCTCTTTTAGGATTAACGACTCTCTCTAAAATTCTTTTAATTTATCTGTTTGATACTTCAGCCATTCCACTAGTTTGTGGGTGATAAGAAGTTGCAATTCTATGTTTGATTCCAAATTTTTTTAGTAATGATTTAATTCTTATATTCTTGAAATGACTTCCACCATCAATGATAATTAACTTAGGCATTCTAAATCTTGAAAATATCATTTTCTTTAAAAATTTTGAAACACTTTTGGAATCACAGTTTGGTAAAGCAACAACTTTAATTCTCTTTGAAATATAATCAACTGCTAATAAAATATAATTTTTTCCAGATGATGGAACAAATGGTCCCATAAAGTCTAAACCCCATATATCAAAAATTTCAACTTACAGTATATAGTTTAAAGGCATCTCATCTTTCCTTGATATATTTTCCATCCTTTGACATCGATCACATGTTTTCACGTATTGTCTCACATCTTTAAATAAGGTAGGCCAATAAAATCTAGAATTTAAAATTTTAAATGCAGTTTTCTCTATGCCAAGGTGTCCTCCAAAAGCAGAATCATGACATTTTTGAATAATAGCAAAAGTTTCCTCATAAGGTACATATCTTCGAATCATAGAATCTTTACCAATTTTAAATAAATGAGGTTCTTCCCAAATATAAGATTTAGCATCATATTTAAATTTCTTAATAAATTTGTTATCAAAGTCATAAGGCAAAATATTGCTAACTAAATAATTAACAATATAAGCATACCAAGGTGTTTTGCATCTTTGAATAACATATAAAGATTCATCAGGGAATTTCTCATTTATATTTTCTTTCGAAATAATATCATTTTTAATTCTAGACAAATGATCAACAATTTAGTTTTTAGTTCCTTTTCTATCTACTATTTGAAAATCAAATTCTTCTAGAAGTAAAACCCATCTTATAAGTCTAGGTTTAGAATCCTTCTTAGATAATAGATATTTAATGGCAGAATGATCAGTATGAACTATGCATTTAGTACCAAGAAGATAAGGTCTAAATTTATCAAAGACATATGCTATAGCTAAAAGCTATTTCTCAGTGGTAGTGTATTTCTTTGTGTTTCAGTTAGAGTTTTACTAGAATAATATACAACTTTGAAAACTTTCTCATATTTTTGTCCTAATACAGCTCCAATTGCAAATTCACTTGCATCACACATTAATTCAAAAGATTTATTCCAGTCAAGTGCAACAATGATAGGTGCAGTTATTAATTTTTCTTTTAGAATATTAAAAGCATTAATACATTCTTTATTAAATTTAAATTTTGTATCTTTTTCTAATAAATGACAAAAATGTTTAGCAATTTTAGAAAAATCCATTATGTATCTTATATAAAATCTAGCATAACCTAGAAAACTTCTCATATCAATAACAGTAGTAGGTGGTTGTAATTCAGCAATAATTTTCAATTTTGCTTGATGTTCCATCCCTTTTTGTGATACTTTGTGACCAAGTATAATGCCTTCTGTGACCATGAATTGACATTTTTCCCAGTTAAGAACTAAATTTGTTTCTTCACATCTTTTCAGAACTTTGGCTATGTTTTCCAAACAAGATTCAAAAGAAGTTCCAAAGATCGAAAAATCGTCCATGAATATTTCAATTCCTTTGTCAATCAAATCACAAAATATCGACATCATACATTTTCGAAAAGTTGTGTGTGCATTACATAAACCAAAAGGCATTCTTCTAAAAGCAAATGTTCCATAAGGAATTGTAAATGTTGTCTTTTCTTGGTCCTCGTGAGCAATAAGTAATCGATGATAACCGAATATCCATCCGTAAAAACGTAAATATGAGTGACCAGCTAATTTATCGAGCATTTGATCCAAGAAAAGTAAAGGAAAATGATTCTTTCTAGTGGCTTTATTTAATTTCCTATAGTAAATACAAATTCGCCATCCAATAATTTGTCTTGGAGGAATAAGTTCATTTTTATCATTAACAATGACAAGCTATACCTCCTTTCTTGGAATACAATGAATAGGACTTACCCATTGACTATCCGAAATAGGATAAATAATACCAGCATCTAACCACTTAATAATTTATTTTTTAACAACCACTTTCATGATAGGATTTAATCTTCTTTGCGATTCTATAATAGGTTTAAAATTCTCTTCCATTAAGATTCTATGCATGCAAATGGAAGGGCTTATTCCTCTTATATCAGCAATTGTCCAACCAAAAGCTTATAATTCTTTAACACACCTAGTAGTTTTTCTTCTTGATCTTTACTCGGCTCGAAGAAATAATAACGAGTAAAGTTAACGAATTTCCAAGAAACACATATTTTAAATGGGAAGGTAACATTTTTAATTCCAGTTCAGGTGCTTTTTTAATTGAGGGTAAAAGTGTATCATTTTTAGTTATGTCTAAAGTTTCCCAATTATCTTTAATAAAATGAGTCTCTTCTTGTTCTACTACTTCATCTTCATTAGTTAAAAATTCAAATTTTTCTTCAAAAATAACTTTACATTTTTCTTGATAATGTTTTTCAATTAACTAATCAATTATATCCATTCGATAACATTTCTCTTTATCAGGGCACTTCATTGATTTAAGAATATTTAATTTAATTTCTTGATCATTAAATCTCATGGTTAATTCTTCTTTTTGCACATCAATCATAGCTCATCCGGTAGCTAGAAAAGGCCTTCCTAAAATAATAGGTATCTCTTTATCTTCTTCCATATCAAGTACTATGAAATCTACAAGGAAGATAAATTTATCCACTTTAACAAGGACATCCTCTATAACTCCTTTAGGATAAGTGATAAATCTATTAGCTAACTAAAGGGTTACAGTGGTGGGAGTAATATCCCCTAAATCCAATCTTCGAAAGATAGAAAATGACATGAGATTAAAACTTGCTCCTAAATCACATAAAGCTTTTCCATAAAATTTTTCTCCAATAAAGACAGGTATAGTGAAACTTCCAGATCCTTAAGCTTTTCAGGTAATTTTTTTTGAATTATTGCACTGCATTATTCACTTAATGCAACGGTTTTAAAAGCTTCAAATTTTCATTTTTTGCATAAAATATCCTTCATAAATTTTGCGTAAGTTGGCATTTGTTCCAAAGCTTCAGCAAAAGGTATATTAATAGTAAGTTTCTTAAAAATTTCAAAGAACATAGAAAATCGATGATCTAATTTCGCCGTTTAAGTCTTTGAGGAAAAGGTGGTGGTGGTTTTTCAATTTCCACATTAATGAGTATAACAGTCTGATCTTGACTAGAGAGAGAGTTTCTTTAAGTTTTTCAATCTCTTCAACCTCAATCTCTTTTTCAATTTCATTCTCGCATTCTTTCTTTTAATTATTTTCCACTTCTAAGTCGTACGACATTAACTTGTTCATGTTCTTTTCCAGTTTCCTTTGGATTAATTTCAACATTAATAGGAAGTGTTCCTACAGGTCTGTTATTAATTAAAGTAACAATTTTCTCCATTTGATTTTCAATATTACGAATAGCAGTATTTTAATTTTGTAATTGATTATTCATTTGCATAATTAATTCTTCTATCGATACCTTTTTCTCGTCGATTATTAAATCCAGGAGGTTTATAATTTGAATTAACTTGATTATTCCAATTTCCGGTGGGATGAGATTGATTATTACCCCATTGTTGTTGTGAATTATTCCAGTTAAAATTAGGATGATTTTTCTACCCAGGATTATAATAATTTGAATAAGGATTATTTTTACTTACAATAGCTTGTAAAGTTTCAATAGTTTGAGAATCTTTAATATTAGCAGAGTTATTATGTGAAATATTAATTGCAAAATTATCTAATTTCTTAGAAATTGCCGCAACTTGTGAAGCTAAGATAGAAAAGGCTTCATTATCGTGAATACTAGCCATCTTTTTAGGATTAATCCTTTCGGAAGGCCATTAAAAATTGTTATTAGCCATTTCTTCAATTAAAGGGTATACTTCTTCAAATGATTTAGACATTAAAGAACCTCCAGCAGCAGCATCAATAATTGATTTTAAAGATCCAATTAATCCATTATAAAATGTTTGAATAATCAACCAATCAGATAAAGCATGATAAAGACATTTTCTTAATAGTTCTTTAAATCTTTCACAAGTTTCATATATTGTCTCCCCGTCAAATTGACTAAACGAACTAATATAATTTCTTAATTTACCAGTTTTAGAAGGAGGAAAATATTTAGCAAGGAATTTTTGTGCCATTTCAGCCCATGTTTTAATAGAACCAGTCGCTAATGAGTTTAACCACATCTTTGCTTTATCTCTTAAAGAAAAAGGAAAGAGTCTAAGTCTAATAACATCATCAGATACATTGTAATATTTAAAGGTAGCAAAAAGTTCTAAAAAACTAACAAGATGTAAATTTGGATCCTCATTTGGTGATCCACCAAATTGATTGTTTTGCACCATTTGAATAATAGACGGTTTAAGCTCAAAAGAATTAGCATCTACAGTAGGTATTTGAATACTACTGTGAAGTTTATCAACCGTAGGGTTAGCATAATCCCTTAATGGTTTATAAACATTTTGATCATTAAGTTCAATTGGATTTTGTAAAGTAGCCATTTCTTGAGATTTTTGAATTTGTTTTCCCTTTTTAATTTTTCTAATTGTTCTTTCCAATTCAAAATCTAAAGGTAGTAATCCTTCGAACCAAATCTTCGCATAAAACAAGGTATAATATATATATATATATATATATATATATATATATATATATATATATATATTAATAATAATTTATTTTAAATTTTTTTTATATAAGAAAATTTATACTATTCTATTTCTTTAATCCCCGGCAATGGCACCAAAAACTTGACCCAACCGCAAATACCGCAGTAATATTCGCTTCCAAAAGATAGCCAAAAACTTTGACTCAATTTATAAATAGCGTCTAGTGTATAAAATTAATATGATGTAAATTTAGAAAATATTTTTACACACTAGGGGGTACTACACAAGTATACGTATCGTTTCAAGTAATATAGGGCTTTGAAACAAAGACCCCAGTATCGAACCTACGGGGAAGAATTATAGTGAAAAATTTTCTAAATAATATATATATATATATCGTTTATCTATTAATTTACTAGATGCAAAAAAAAGAAATAAATAATAAGAAAATGATTTATGAAATCTATATAAAATAAACAACTTTCTTTCCTTCAATTAATCTAAGATTTTTAAGATAATTTAATATTCGTTGGAGAATTTGATTTATGGTATTGTGCCAGAATAGAAGCATTCCTATTCTTTACCCTTTGATCCGTGCGCAAAGAACATCAGGCTAATTTACAGAATAGGTCCGGATGTATTGTTAGTAGAATGGGTTAATCTAGGCTCACACTTTTAGATGTCCAAGGGTGGCTATGGTCGGCCCTACTAGTGACCCTTTCCTAATCTATAAATCAAATTATAAGAATTTAGTCTGTCACTCTAAAAGCTTATCAATTCTATGCCCTTTAAATCTTATCTTCTTATTTATTTGCACTTCAGCTTGAATAGCCCACACATGGCCTTTGACTACCCAAGGATTCATGTGACATTTACAAGTCAAGAGTTCTTCTCCTTCAAGGTCTCAAAACTCTTCAACAGGTTTTAACAATTCAAATGGCTAATTTAAAAAGTAAAGTAATATCAGGTATTAATGTCATCACAATGTTTTGAAAATATTTTGAATTTCAATTCTCCATCTAATATTTATATTATCTTATCTATCTCTTCATAATTGAAGGAAGAAAGTATACTAACTACTCAGAACACATTGAAAATAAATAGCAAAACATGATAATTAAACTTTGATTCAAATATATAAATACTTATCTCAAACAGATCTTCTGATTCCTACTGACTCCACAGTGTAATGAACTCCAGACGCAACAACTTGAAAATAAACTCCCTAAACTAAAGAAAAGTGGCCCTAAATTTCTCTCTCTATTTCTCTCTCTAAGGATGAGAGATCCTAAAGCGGATAAGAGAAAGGGTTACAATGGGAGGGGCACATTTTCTGAAGAAATGGACCCCTATTTATAGGCTTCAAGGGTTAACTTGAGGCACCTCTTCAAAACATGTCCACATTCAATGAATCTTCTAGAAGGTCGGTCTGTCACCTAGGCGCCAGAATCTGGCGCCTAGGCACCAGACACCGCGTCCAGTTCTTCGCACCTCTTCACTTTGGCTCGCACCTCTTCGCATTTAAAACCTTTTTAGAGCGTCCAAATGCAATGTATCACATGTCCTATTATCAAGGAACAACTGCCAGTCTTCTAGAATGTCCAATAATCGCTCACTCCGTCAAAATAACTGATCAAACATTGTCAAAAACTTGACAGTTTTTGTATCGAGTCTAGCGCTTAGGCGCCAGCTTTTAGCACCTAGGCGCCAGGCCATATTTTTTTATACTTTTTTTATTTTGCTCCATTTTTTCTCCTTTTTGCTCCTTTTTCCTTTTTTGACCTTTTTACATTAGCTACATCCAAAAACACAAAAAATACCTTTCATTAAAGCATAATATCCTTAGAAATTAATAAGAATTAAGACATGAAGAAATAGGTATTTTTTATAGATCAATGGCATGAGAAGTTACTGGAAGCTTTGTGGGTCTATAGAACGTTAGTCAGAACACCAACATAGTCTACACCTTACGCACTTGTGTATGGGTTCGAGGTAGTTCTTTTGCTAGAGGCTCAGCTACCGTCTCTCAAGATTGCCGTCGCCAACCAGATTACCACAGAAGAGAATGCTAAACTTCGACTTACAGAGTTGAAAGTCTTGAAGGAAAGTGGTTGCTCGCGCAACGAAATTTGGAGCTTTATCAAGGAAAAATGATTCAAGCCCACGATAAATTCGTCCGCCCTATGTCGATCTTGTAGTCGTTTTTAGAAGACCTATTCTTGCACACCACAAGATAGGTGGAAAATTTGAACCAACCTGGGAAGGGCCATTCGTGGTGGAGCACATTTTCTATAGTGGGTCATACCAGATAGTGGATTCTCAGGGAGATATATCCATGTTGCCAATAAATGGACAATATCTAAAGAAATATTATGCGTCATGATAAACCTGCAAAAGGATATTCATTCTGATATAACCATATGGCCAGTGTATGTGACTGGTTTCAAATTTTGTAATGAAATAAAATTGAATAAAATAAAATAATTTTTCTCACAAAACAAAACACGCTTGATAAATTTCTAATTCCAAGTCTTATAAAATCATATTAAATAAGATAATGGCATTAAAATAATTGCAAAATTATTAAATAAATAATAATAAGTTTGTTATTTCTCTTGTTCTTGCAAAATCCTAGACACTGACATCTCCCCCTGTTTTCTGGTGAAGAAAGTGAGGTGGTGAGTTGGCATTGCTTTCAAAGATGGCTTGGGCCTTGCATTTAGAAAAGGAAAAACACATACAAGGAGGCTGCAAATATGAAATCGATAAAGAAGATTGGTCTTAGAGGGAGCAGACAGACATCAGGACATGGAGGCACTGAAGGTTTGTTAACTCACACCTCCTTGCCAGAGGACACAGTCAGATTCCGTCCATGACCACTACTCCAGAGGGTGGTCTTGTTACTGCTATAACTGAGAGAGTTCTAGACGCGCCGTTGGCGCATACAAAAAGAAGAAATGCAAATTGCCGCAAGCATCACCTCTTGGTCAGGATGGAGAGGAGACATGATCGGGAGTTAGTAGCTGAGCTACCCCCTATTCCGGAAGAATTTTATGAACTAGAGATGAAAGAAACTGACGACAGTGCTCCGCTCACAGATACTGAGACAGAGACAGCTAAGGACCCCGTGCCTACATTTGATCTGATGGAAGAAATCTCTATCGGGTGCTTGACTTGCATCTCGAGTCTACCCCGATGACCTTCAGTGACAGGGGCATTTCAGAATGCCCGTAGTGTTACGTTCTGCATTTAAAGAAATATTGAACATTCAAGGCATATGCAGCCACTTCGATGCTACTTAGGAGTAGGGAGCAGTCTGATGTAGAGCCATACGTACCACAGTTTTTTCTTCCGCCACTGCATTGAATAGTTCCCGACTACGTGATGACAAAGATCAGAAGGGTTAGAAAAAGAGAATTTCAACATTACGAAGAACTACATGGACGATTCATCAACATTTTGGAAGGTCTCTATCTATACACAGACGTGCTTTTGAGGAATGATCAAGAAAATATCTTGGATTGTGTCTTCACTCTCCAGAACTTGGGCAGCGGGGTCATCTGAATGAGAAAAAATATACAAAGCCAACAAAGTGGAAGAGAGTAAATGGCAGAGTCACCATTTAGTGTGGATGCTGCTTCAACTTCGCCGGAGATCGACTGGGCAATCCCCCAGGGATTCCACAGCACGATGAGGTGAATCCGATGTCTCCACAGATAGAGAAGATGATAAAAAGGATGGTCGAGTGGCACATACTTCCCGCATAATGTATTCCCAACAGCTGCATCGTAATTATCTTTGAGGATGGGGACTGTATCCCGCCTCAAATTGACCACCACAACTTTGTGAGACCTTTCTTCACGTTCTCATTTGTAAGTGAATGCAACATTTTGCTCAGCTAGGAAATTCAGATTATTGGGGCAGGAGAGTTCTGAGGTTCGGTCAAGATCCCTCTAATAGTAGGGTCGTGCTGGTGCTAAAAGGAAACGTAGCAGATATTGCCAAGCATTGCATCCAAGGAGTTACAGGACAAAGAGTGTCAGTTACCTTTAGAAGAGTTGATGATGACAAGGAACCGTTTTATTACGAGCCAGATCTAGATTTGGATAATCTTTGGCCCTTGCCACTGTGATAGCAGTACCTCCAGGTGTTCGCGAGGGGAATTTTGATCTACAGCCTAGCCTTAGTAGGTTGGCTTATCTACGGAGCAGCCTCAAACGACAAATATCTACTACCTCCTATACCGGGCTACAACAGTTGTAACCACTTTTGTACATGAAGGATATGATATGATAGTTTTGTTCAGCCATGTATGCTCGATCGACCTTTGGATGCTTGTCAACATATGATCAGTTGTACTACTACTTTTAGAAAAATTAATAAAGATTTCTGTTTCAGCTTGCCAAGTTTTTTTTTCAGAAATGTTTGTTTTGACGCGATGGTCGAAAGCCGTAGGACCATACATTGGTCCTGAATTAAAATGAATAAAGAACAATACAAAAGAAGATTAAAAAAGAATTATAACAAATGAATGAAATCAAGTGAAACAAAATGAAAAGAAATCAAACAAAATGAAATAAAACAAAATAAAATGAAAGAAAATGATAAATTGAAAATTAATAATAAGATAATTCTCTCTCTCGAGACTTCGAGTCCTAGCACTCATCCTCAAATCATTCATTTCAAAAAATACTCCGCGATTTTGGCATTTTACACAATGTTACTTCTCACAAATTCTAAATGTCACAAAATTTCACAAATCTTGATATGACTGCCAGTCTTAGCTGAACTGCACCAATTCTACTTTCTTCGAAAGTCAATGCAAACTTTTCTCTAAATCTTTCCACGTGAAACTCTGGGATTAGTACCTAAATTTTGTTTCTACCACCTCTTGGGTTGGATGTGAGTCCCTGAGTTTTCCTTCCTAATGCAACACTCTATTACCTCTTGAGCTGGATATGATTACCGGAGCTTTCCTCCTTAATATGGTAAAATTTATCTATATTTCCACTTCCCTTCAGAGATATTTTCTGCTCTCAATGATATTTTTGAGTCGGGGTTTTGTCGTCTGATTCTGTCAATTTCCAAATATTTCCATCTCCCATCCAAGATACTTTCCGCCCTTCATGATATTTCTGGGTCGAAACTTTGTTGTCTGATTCCGTCAATTTCTCTATAATTCAACCTCCCTTCCAAGATATTTTCCGCCCTCCACGATATTTCTGGGTCAGTGTTTTGTCGTTCGATTTTCTTAATTTCCCTATATTTCCAATTCCCTTCCGAGATTTTTTCCGCACTCTACAATTTTTACAGGTCGGAGCTTTGTCATCTAATTCCCTTAATTTTTCTTATATTTTCATTTTGTTTTCGAGATATTTTTCACATTCTCGATATTCTGAGGTCGGTACCTAAATTTTGATTCTCATTTTCGAGATTGATACCTAAATTTTGACTTTCCTCTCTACACTCACATAAACACAAAGACTCTCATGAAACTAAAAATATTAAAATCAAAACAAAGTGAAAATTTCTACAAATCCTAAAATTCTATAAAATATAAATTTTCATGAATCTCCAAAAAATTCCATAAGTTCCATGAGGCTCAAAATTAAATTAAAACTCAAAATTTAAATTGAAATCAAATTTAAATTCAGGTCAAATCCTAATTCTAAATGCCAACTTCATATCGAATCAGAGCAGACTCCTTCAATATTTGGTAGCTTTAAATTCATAGCTCTCTATTGAAGATATTCCATTTTCCCATCACCTGCGAGAGTTCCCAGGACTTTAAGGTTTTCTACCCAGATAGGCCCCAGCGGAAATTTCCTTGCTGATTCTACATTTTGTCATGAGTTTTGACTCAGACAGTTATGTTGGTTATGTTTATCTCATCGGTCAACACCAATACGTGTAGTTTGCTTGCCCTGCACACCACATTTATTAGGGGTCCATTTGTTGATCTCACTTTTGGTTGAGGACTAGTCTCTTTAGAACAACCTAAGATTTAGCCATAGGAATTTCCTTATGACTATCTCAGAAGACTAGCAATGGAACCCTCACCCTATAGAAATTGGAAAAGAAAAACACTTCTTTGCTTCAGTTGAAGTTTTCAAATGCTTAAAGTCTAAGTGGTTAGGAGGAAGAGACCAAGCCTTAGGAAGCTCAAGAGGAGTTCTCTATAGGATAATCAAGCATTTGGACTTACCATGGGTGATCTGGGTAAGGCTCGCACACATACTTACACATTGCACTCTCACACACTACAACACAACCCTAAACCAAACTTCTCCACACTTTCTCCCCTACTCCTTTGGAAACTCATGTGGGTTCCCCCAAGCTCTTAGCTCCAGGTTAGGGCTTAACTAGTACCAACACATGGAGGATCCAAATGGAGAATTCCCTTGGTCAATAGCTCAAATGGGTTATCAATCTCATTCAACTCCAAATTCTACTAAAAATCCAAACTTTTGACCCATTTACCACAGAACTTTACCAAATGACCAAGTTACCCCTAAATTCTTAATTTTGCCTAAAATTTTTAAATTCAACCAAAATTACCGAAATCTCCCAAAACATTTCTCTCCATTCAAAATACCCAAAACACCCCAAATCTACCAAAATTCCCAAAATACCCCTAAAATACCTAAATTACTAAAATACCCCTCTTAGCCAAAAATTCCAAAAATTTTGAAAAATTCCCAAAGCCCTCCAAATATTTCCAATTTTAATTTGAACCACTTTCTTTGACCCAATTTGACCAAAAGCCCCAAATTTCCCTTTAAAGCCCAATAATGCCCAAATCACCCCAAAAGTCCACCAAATTGACTTCAATTCTCCCCAATTCAAATTCTAAACTTTAATTCAACATCCCAATCCCAATTGAAACCAAATTCAAGCACAATTTGACCCACATTTGAGCTCAATTTCAACTCAAATCAAGAGTCCCAATTTTGACCTTATGGCCCACTTCCCTTAAATTGAACCCAATATGAGTCATATTCTAACAATTTTGAATCCTAAAATGTTCATGACATTCCCCTACACCCAATTGAACCATCAATGGTCCCCAATTTGAGCCTAAGCCTCACCCAACTCCAACCAAATCTAAAATCCCTAAATTTGCCCCAAATGAGTCACATGTCCAAAATCCACCAAATTGAATGTTTAACCCTAAAATTTTCACCCAATCAATGTTGGGAACTCTTTATAACATCCCACTAGACCATTTGAAACCATATATTGGCCTTTGAACCTACTTTAGCCTAACCAAAATCCAAGCTAACACAACATGCCCAAAATTGACCAAATACCCAAATCAAGCAAAATTGATCCCCCAAATTTATTCAAAACCACCCCAATCCTCTTCTAAACTCTTTATAACAATCATATACAACATTTTAAACAATAAATTAGACATAAACCAAGCTTGAATCCAACCTAGCCCAATTTGAACCCAAGTTACCCAAATTAAACCCATGGGCCAAATTGACCAAACTTAGCAAAATTGACGAAACCAAGCTCACCACAACCTCCAAGTTAACTTTAGGGACTGAGCTAGATTCACCTAGCCCACTCTAGTGGAGTCATGGACCAAGGCTCCCCCAATTTAAGGGATCCCCTTCTTTAAGTGGATAAACATACAAGGGATTTGCAATTAACACTTAGTTCTCCACCATGATGGCCTGCCCACCTGACCACCTGACCACCTGACCACAGGACACCTCCCCTAGCCGGGCCAGCCAATCTAGTCACCGGAGGAGCCCAACCCGAGAGCTACCTCACACAAAATGTAACCTAAACTCACCCCCCAAGCTGTCCAACCTTGATTGGTCATTTGTGCCTTACTGCCTTCCACCTAAGCAACTAATCCCACCCAACAGCAGGCCTTGAGCTCCATCAGGCAACCATGGCTAAAAAAGCCATCCTTCACGGCTAAAGAGGGGTGCTAAAATTTTCTTAGGAAAAATCTGTCTAATTGCTCCCACAGCTTCCTTGAGACCTCTTAAGTGTAATTCCACTGTTTTTCAGCCACACATCTCCACTGTCCAGAGCTTATTTCCCAACTGAAATTACAGTTGAAACCAGGACACATTCCATTACAGCTCCACACTAAACCAAAATCAAATTAACTGTTCCCACACCTTCACAGCACTGAAAGAAAAAGTTCCCCCATCAAAGCCCCATGAGAGAGCCTCTGTACCAGACTTTGATCAACATCTGAAATCAGGTCTAGTCCAACTTGGGTCCAGACATTTTACCAGGAAAAGAGACATCTGGAGGTTCGTTGTGACTAATCGAAGCTGCTACAACCATTTAATTGTGGCCTCACCTCTCAGACAAAGGTATTGACCTTCACCTTCCTCCCGAGCTATTCTTCATCCTCCATACATGTGTACAGTATTTTATACCGTATAAGCCTTATAGATAGGTTTGTTTAGGTCAGATGAGTCTATAGAAATAAAACCATGTGATTTAGTTGAGTCTAGCTTGAGATCTTAAGGTTAGAAGGTGGATGTCTTACGGGACGAACCAGTTGGGGACGAAGACCAGGAGTCATTAGATCGTGCATGTTTTGCTTGGACGGCTGTGTCAGAAACAGAGTCGAATCAGGAAGCGCTGTAGGGTCTTTTGACGCACCGTAGGATGAGTTGGCACCGACAAAAAAAAAGGATATTTTGATTTATTTAAATCAGTAGAACTTTAAAAAACCATAACCTGGCGTAGATAGATTAGAAAAATAAAATAAAAATACCCACTTGCTCAGTGAAGAAAGGAGAATATTGTGGAATTGGATTAAAGTTAATGTGATGTATATTTTATTTTTAATTAATTAAATACTATTTTGAGTATTTTGATTCTTCATTTGCATATACACTTCACCATGGCTTGATATTTGAGATTATCGTTCCTTCTATCATGGGGATCTTCCCTCATTTTCCGAGGTTAGGGAGATCTCTATGAAGAGATCTCTATTTTTCAAATTGTAGGGGTCTGTTTTGGTATAAAAATTATAATAATTAAAATACTCATCAGAAAATTCAAAGTAAATTTTGGTAGGTTTACTGTGACTGGTGGAACATAGGAAAAATATAAACTTGGTTTAACCGATTAAGATTAACCCTAATTGTAATTAAAACCTAAAATTTAAATAAAAATAAATTGGATTAAATATATATGAAAATAACCTAAAAATCACTCTCCATTGAAACTTAAGGTCAGAAGAACTCTCCATAAAAATTGTAATTCAATTGGAGTAAATTTAAATACTTAAAATGAATTTTCCATATTAAATCACATTCTAGGCATTTAAATAATTAAAATAATTAAAATACACTTAAAAAATCAATAAATTAATTCTGGGGGTTCTCTGTGATCAGAGGAGTTTTTGAAAAAATAAAATTGTAATTAAATAAAAATTTTCATTTTTAAGAATTATTTTATTATTTAAATAATTAAAAGTTAATAAAACTAATGGAAATATTCTAAATTATCTCTTAATTATTTAGGAACAATTGGAATAATTTTCCTAACTCTCTAAATAAAGATATTAAATCTTAAAGGGTTGAAATCATTTTAAAGGATAAAAATGAAATTTTCCTAATTTCTCACTAAAATAATTCTAATAATTAAAATATGAATCAGAAAAATATAAAGTTTGGTCCTCTTAGTTCCCTGACCTCTGAGAGAGTTTAAAAAAATATAAAACTTAATTTTCCAATTAAATAATATTTTATATTTAATTAATACTCCAAAAATTAAAGTAATTAAAATAATAATATTTAAATTCAAAAAAATCATAAAATTTGCTCTAAGTGGTCTTTTTGTTCTATGTGAACCTACAAAAATTTTCTTAGGGACAGAAACTTTATTATGACTAAGTTATTAAATTTTCTTTGAAAATTCCTATTTTGAATGAAAATAATTAAATAAATTAAAATAAAATAAGAAAAATCGCATTTTCTCCTGTAATACGTTAATTGACCCATGAGTGAGGCAGTATAAAAAATTTAGATTCATTTGAATTAAATTTAATGAATTATGAAGTGGTAAGACATTTAGGGGCAAAAGTGTAATTTTAAAGAAATTAGCCTTAATAATATTTAGGCTTAATTAGAGTAGGAAATGGGCAATGGATAATCTTAATAAGCACATTAGAATGATTGAAACATAAGGGATAAATGGTCAAAACCAATTTAACATTTGTCACATTAAAGGATAAATTGACATTTAATTATTTTTAATTTGTGAGATAATTAAGATTAAATGATCCTTAAAGTTAGGGGTTTTATCTTTGGAAGGTGATATTTGATGATATAAAACTCCTAATCATTGGTTCAATGATAATTCATTAATTTGAAAAGAATCATCGTTATATAATTAAACTCTTCTAAAAATTACAAAATATACCCATTAAAGTCTTAAGGGCTTCGAAGTGAGATTAATCTTAATCAAATTAACTAATGAGATTTAGAAAAGAAAAACAAAATTAATTTTGAACACATTTGAAACACTACAAGTCCATCAAATTTGGTTAAAATTCATTCATAAATTAATTTGCCCATAGAGGCCTCACTCACATAATTCTGAAATTAAATATCAAGTGATATTTATCCTACCTTTTGGGACAGTTAAAATATTAATTCACTAAGCATAAGAATATGAAATAGATGAATCATTTAGTGAGTATGATACGTTCAGATGAACTCAAGAAAGTTCAAAAGGGTTGTGAAATTCTTAAGTATCCTCTGGATCTTTTAACAAGTCTTCAGAACATCTTGTAGGACAACTAAACCTATCAGACCTATTGATGCACCAAAAATATGTTAGTTTTTTTCTATATAATTTGTACTCATTTTGGTGACATTTCACTTTAAAGGAAGGTATTATTCATGTTTTGCTGTAGGTATAAAGATTTTCAGAGTTTGGAGCAAAGGAAAGTAAAAAGGAACGAATTTGGAGCCAAAAGAGGAAAAATGGAGAAATAGCCTTCTAGCGCCGCTGGCCCCCAATTCCAGAGAGTTCAGAAATTAAATAGCAGCCCAGCACTGCCCGCGCCTTATCCAGCGCTGCCAACGCCCTATCCAGCGCCGCTGATGCATAATGTCGGTGGAAGTCAAATTCAATGTATTTGGATGCTTTTTGAAGGGTTGCTTGAGGAAACTGTTGTGGAATTCATTTCTAGACTCTTATAGACAGTTATGAATGCCCAAAAAGAAGGAGAGGAGAGAAAATGGGGAGGGAGAGAAATGAAAGGGAAGGAAGACAATGTGTTAGGGTTTGTAGAGAGTGTGTGGTAAGTGTTGTTTTGTGAGGGATTCTTTTCTAAAGAGTGTAGGAGAAGAAGGAAAGTGAGAGTTTGCTTCTTCCTTACCATTCTAAAGAGAGAATTGAGTGTTGTAGAGAGGAGAGAAAATGATTCAAAGGAACTTCAAAGGCTTACTTAGGGAAGAAATCGGGATATGTTGAATTTACTTTTGTGGTTTGTATGAATTTGATTAAATATAAAATCCATGTTTTGTTGCATCTTTATCATGAATTATGATTAGATTTTATTGTCTTTCTTCTTGCAATGTGTGCGGTGAAGTGTTGATGTAGTTTGATGCGTCATAAAAATGTTAAAAATTATGATGGATTTCACTTTGAACTTCATTTACTTTTCGATCTAGCCAATTCAATTGTTAAAATTTATTGTGAAACATTCAATCTGAATGGACTATGTGTTCTACAACAATAGTGAAGAATCCATTAAATGTTCATGAATGAGTTGTGTAGTTCATGGGAATTCAGAGCAAATAAATATGGAAGTGTGGGACTGACTGAAATCCTTAATTTGATCCTAAAGCTTGGTAACTAAAGCTAGCGTTAGCCTTCAGGTGAAGGGAAGTGGAAGCTCTGAAGTGAGAGCCAGTATCCTCCCAGCCAAACTATGGATTTAGTGACTAAGCCTAGGATTTGCCAATGTTCTTTTCATAAATGGAAGAGGGGCTACCCTGACGAGGGTAAAAAATATTAAAGCTCCTATTTGGCATAATAAAAATTTATTATCAACACTATAATCACTCATCACAAAATTAATGCAAAAGGATAGATACTTTTTCATATTAGAACATTACAATACAGAACTTAGTCTGTGTTGGTTAATCTTGTTTAGAAATTTAGAGAGTAATTATAGTTAATTTAGCTTTAGTTATCTTTGCACTAGCAACTTAAATAGTACTTGAACTTGCATTGTAAATTAAGTATTGGATTTCAAATCTTTGCTATATTTTGATAAAGTTCCTACGTTCCTCGTGGGATCGATAACCAGGAATGCACTAGAGCCCCGTATTACTTAAACGATATGTATACTTGCGTATATGAGTGACTGCCTAACTATTAAAGTGATCTTATTATATAACTGAACTAAAACTATCCTTTGAATATTAACGTTAGAGGCAACGCACCGAATACTAAGTTTTTGGCACCGTTACTGGGGAAGGTTTAAAACGGTAACTTTTAAAATTATAGTATTCGAAACTTTTACTTTGTAATTTGCAATTGTGTGTGTGCTTGCTTACTTTTTAGTGTGTTTTGTGTGATTTTTTATGCGTATGATAGGATCTATATGTTTAGTGCCATACGATTTAGAATTAAAGCTTACTGTTAAAAAATTTGGAAAAACAATTCTGAAAATCCTCACAAAATGGCAAAGAATCAAAATATACCAAGACCTTTAAGAGATTATGTTAACCAAACATCAATTGAAATTCACTTAACTATTCAAAATACTGATGTTGTTGCTAATTGATTTGAGCTTAAACCTATTATTATCTAAATGGTACAAAATAACCAATTTGGAGGAAAACCTAATGAAGATCCTAATTCGCATCGCGCAAGTTTTCTAGAATTGCGTGCTACTTTTAAATATGATGAAGTATCGAATGATGCTGTCAGACTTAGACTTTTTCCTTTTTCTTTAAGGGATAAAGCTAAGGCATGGTTAAATTTGTTAGCACCAGAATCTATCAAAACATGGGGAGAACTTTCCCAAAAATTTCAATCAAAATATTTCCCACCTTAAAAGAGTGCTAAGCTAAGAAATGATATTACATCTTTTGGTCAGTTTGAAGGAGAATTAATATATGAAGCTTGTGAAAGATTTAAAGATCTTCTTAGGAAATGTCAACATCATATTTTACCAGATTGGTTAATAATTCAAACATTTTATAATGGATTAGTGGGATTTCTGAGATCAATTATAGATGCTGCTGCTGGTGGATCACTAAAGTCAATACCTTTTGATGAAGCATATTCGTTAATAGAAGTGATGGTTACTATTAATTTTTAATGGCCCTCTAAAAGGGTGAATCCTAAGAGAGTAGCTAGTATTTGCTGCCCTTTCAAAGAAAATAGATCAGTACGGAATGAATTATTCTCAAACACCCCCAGTGCTAGAGGAAAATTCAATAAGACAGATAATAAAATCTCAAACACCCTATGAGACCTTAAATGCTATAAATAATAGAACCAAAAATCCTTATTTGAATTATTATAATCCCGTTTGGAAGAATCACCTGAATTTTAACTTGAATAATAAAAATGTTGTTAACCCGTAATGGAGAAACAATTCTGTGAACCCAGTAGGAAATTTGAACAACCAAGGAAACACAAACTTTAGACTTTCTTATCCTCAGGTTTTAAAGGTAACTCACAACATAAGGAAAAGAAGTTGGCTACTGAAGAATTAATTTTAAATATGGGTGATCAATTAGAAACTCAGGTGCTGCGATTAAGAACATTAAAAATCAATTAGGACATATTTTCACTACGTTTGATAATAGACCTTCAGGAACTCTTCCTAGTAATATTGAGATTAATCCAAAAGATCAAAATAAAGAGCAAATGAAGGCTATTCAATTATGGAGTGGAAAAGAATTAGAAATAAGAGAACAAAAAGAAGTTGAAACTGAGAAAGAGAAGGTGAAAATTGAAAAAGGGACTAATAAAATATATCCAGATTTAGGATATCTGCTTGAACCAATGAATATTATTGTAGAAAAACCACCACCTCCATTTCCTCAAAGATTAAAAAAAGAAAATAGAGATAACCGATTTACAAAATTTTTAAAAATCCTGAGAAAATTAACGGTAAATATTCCCTTTGTTGAAGCATTAGAGTAGATGCCTGATTATGCGATGTTTATGAAGAAAATTCTTAAAAGGAAAAGAAATTTCATAGATCACGAGACTGTTATACTTAGTGGAGAGTGCAGTGAAATTATTGAAAAAAGCTGTCGGCATATTTTTAGGTTGTGTTGTATTTTGAAAAGGGGTCGCCTACAGAAATTGTCGGCGAATTTTTAATTTAATTTAAATAAATAATTTGAAAAGTAGTATTTGATTTTGAAAAATAATTTTTAAATTTGAAGATTTTAAGATATGAAATCAAACCGATCTCACATCCCAAATAGTTTATATAAACGAGCACCGCACCACAAACTGTATATCTATCCCGGAGAGTAGACACACTGCTTGATGATGGGGCTCGGTTAAATAAACTAGAAGATTTTTGACATCCGTTTGGTCTACGAACCAATTTTATAAGCCGACAAGTTCCCTGCTTAATATAAATGAATTAAGCGGGGTTTATATTACTCAGGTTCTTAAAATTCCCTATAAGGGCAAGCCCCTATAGTTAATTACATCTTAAATGACGGGAATCATTTAAGAAAACTCTCGATAATATTCTGTAGTTCTGCTCTCAAGAATCTCAAAGTTTAAGTTTTCAAAGGATTGAATTTTAGAATTTCAATAGGGAATGGATCAAGTTTGGAACATTTATTTTCAGGAGTCCAAAAGGAAGAGAAGTAGGAGAAGCTGAGGATCCAAGAAGAATCTTGGCAACTTCCCAAACTATCCTATTGTTTGGCTCAGATTTAAGAAAATCCTAATATTATCTGATATTTAAATTTTGCCAATTTTAATTAATTTGGACTTATATTCGTATGACATGATCATACAAATAGCCTCGAAGATGTGAGGGTTTATGTCATATCGGATGACTACCTCAGAATCCTAGGACTGGTTAGGGCTTAATTTGCAATGCAAATGCCTAACAAAAGGTTGAGGATTTATGTTGCACTAGGAAAACTACCTCGAAGTCCTATGGCTTAGTTATTTAATTCTAAGAAAGTTTTGCTGAAGTAGACTTAGGTTTTGCTGATGACGATGGCCGTGCTGCCCACCATGCTTCGAGCTTCTTGTTGTTGCAGAGGGTTTAGTTTTAGAAGATTGTAATCAAAAGAAAAGAGAGGAGTTTGGTTTTAGAAATCTTAAAATCCAAGTGTTTTCTATGTTTTAATTGAAACAAATCTTAAAGTTGATTATAACAACACAGGTTAAGATCCCACGGTTCCATCCTTCCGGCATCGTTATTTTTATCGGATTCACTTAGTCCAGATGAATTTGCTAAACTCAACTAAATGAGTTCCACACTTTCATTTAGACCGTGGGAAATCCCGTTAGCAACACGTAGGTTACATCATCCAAGGTATTCCCGATCATCAACAAGACATTTTAATTTAGTTGTAGTTGTGGTTTTGTTGTTTTGTTTGTGATTAAATTTTGAATTGTTTTATATTTTTGAAATATTGTGGCGGTGAATTTTATCTTGTAATGACTTTTAATTTAGTTTTGGTTTCAGTTTTAGGGGCTACCTTAAAGGTGTGGGTTTTCATGCAACAGTTGTTTATCATGCAAGAAAAGTAAAGTGCATTTGCAATAAAGTAAATTGCAAGAAAGTAAATTGCAACAAAATAAAAGCGTACACTGAGGGTCTTCCCGTCATCCCGAGCTGCACTTAAACACAATTTAGAATATTTAAGCATTTAAAGCAAGTTCCTCAGTAAAGCTAAGGGAAGGGTTATGGTTTTCTACCAAGTTCCTAATCCTATAGCTAGTCATTTCCTATGACGTCTATGTTCTTGTGTTTTGGTTTGAGGATGATTTTCTTCATCAAAGAACAATTAAGTTCAGTTGTTCTTATAAACATCCTATCATACTGAGGAAGTGTTTAAGACGAATCTTAAACATCTTTTCATTACTTTTAGGATTATTTTAAGTCCAAGAGAATTTAATTATATAATGAATCAATTATCCAAGAGTTCAAGTTTTGTTATCTTGCCCAGTGAACTAGGACATTTGAATATCCTATGAGTGAAATAACACTTCACTTAACACTCCGTTTAAGAGTTATGACATCATGAGCTTTTGAGGGCAAATTAATGTTCAAATGATTTGTGATTTAACTTAATTTCAATTAATGGTTTTAAGTTTGGAATAGTGTTCAAGTTGTATTAGATTTATTTTTGAATTTTTTATGTCTTAAGTGATGTTATATTTAATTTAATTTAATTTAATTTAATTTAATTTTAATTTCATTTTAACTTGATTTTATTATTATTTTTTTATTTTATTTAATTTAATTTAACTTAATATGTTTTAATTTAATTTAATTTAATGTGATTTAATTTAATTTAATTTAATTTAATGTGATTTAATTTAATTTAATTTAATTTAATTTAAATTTTACTTTAATTTAAATTTTAATTTGGTTTTATTTTTAATTTTAATTTAATTTTATTATATTTTTTTATTTTTATTTAATATTTTATTTTTTTTATGCTTTAGGGATGATTTAATTTTAATTGTTAAAGTATTAATTTAATTGAAATTTTAAAAGGATTTAATTTAAATGTTTTAATTTTAATTTAATCTAATGATTAAGCATTTTAAGTTTTGAATTTGGATTATCATTTTAATTAAGAATTGAATATTATTGAGGTGATTAATTTAGGGATTCTTAGATTAAAGAATAAATTTCTTCCTAATAATATCCCTATTTTAATAATTCTAATTTTTTTATTATTCTTCCAAATTTAATTAATTATTTAATTAAGGTTTATTTTAATTACATTCAAATTATTTGGTAGGTTTCTACCCTTTAAATACCTAAGTTTCAAACATCAAATATTTTACCCACCTTTTTAATTAAACCTAAAAATTTTTAATTATAGGTTAAAATTTTAATTACTATTTTGCCCTTTAAACTTACTAATTTCATAACTCACTAAATTGAGCTTAAATGAATTTGAAATTTTTATGTGGCTTCACTCATATGTCAATTAAGACATTAGAGGAGAAAATGTGATTTTTCTGTATTTAATTTATTTATATAATTATTTTTTTGTGGAAAATAAGGATTTTCAAGGAAAATTCAGCAACATGACCAAGGGAAAGTTTCTATCCTTAAGAAAATTATGGGACATTCCTAATAACTAGAGGACCACTTGGACCAATTTTGGTGATTTTTTGAATTATATTATTTTTATTATAATTATTTTGACTTTTGGAGTATTAATTAATTTAAAAATAAAATAAAGATTAAAAAATGAATTTTATTTTTTTCAAAAATCTCTTTGATATCAAGGAAACTAGAGAACCAATTTTTGTAATTTTTTGATTTTTCTTTGATTTATTAGAATTATTTTAATGGAAGTACTAGAAAATACATTTTTTTAATTTTAAAATTACTTTAGGGCTTTAAAATTTAATATATTATCATAGGGACCTAAGAAAAATATGGGGTTTGTTCCTAAGTGATTCAAATTAAAAATATAACATTTTGGTGAATTTTATTATTTTTGTAAATTTTATTATTTTTTAATTATTAAAAATATTAAAATAATGCAAAAAATCAACTTTTTTAGAAAAGTGCAATTTTAATTTTCTTAAATTCCCTTGATATCAGAGAGGCTCCAAAACCAATTTGGTGAATTTTTGAAAAGTATTTTGAAAGTTATGAATTTTTAAAATTTAAGTTGGCTAAATCGCTTAATCAACCCACTTGGTAGAGCTAACCAAGTCCAATTGACTTCAAATTTTTATGGTGGGTTCCTCTGATCCTAAAGGTCAGTTGAGAATTGATTTCAAGTCAATTTGATGTATAATTAGTTCTAATTAATTAAGGACCTATTTTGGGTGTTTAAGCCAATTAGGGTTATCCCAAGTGGATTAATTCAAAACCTATTTTTTCTAGAATCCTCTAGTCATAAGAAACATCCTCAAATTTTCCTAGAATTTATTTCACAACATGCTAATTATTAGAATTAAAATATTCAGAATAGTGACCTAGAATTGAAAAATTAATATCTCTTCATAGGGGTGGCCTCTAAATTTGGAAAATTCAGGGAATGTTCCCAAATTCAGAGGCTTCAAAAGCCCTATGGTCTCATGCCATGGTGAATTGTATACATGCATGGAGAATTGAAATAGTGCAGAGAGTAAATAAATTATTAAAAATCAAATACTCATTGAAATTAAATGATTTCTTTTCCACATTATTCTCCTCTGTTCACTGAGCAAGGGGGTATTTTTATTTTATTTTTCTGACTTTTCTACACAAAGTTATGTATTTTTGAAGTTTAGGAAAATAAATAAATAAGAAAATGCCTAATTTCCTACTTATCCAGTGCGGCGCCCTATCATCCTCGGCATCTCCGAACGACCACGTGGCGCGCTCCCATTCGACGCCGCCACTTAAGTCAGCAGCCCTGGTCCCGCCTTCCGCATATCATCCGCTGATCCGACCTGATCTGAGCCGTCCATCCGCGCGTGTATTGAATGAATGACATCCGTTCATCGTCCCCAAGCCTCCTAGCCCGAGAACCGTCCACACTAAAACCATAAGAACTCACTCATTTCTCAATGGATTTTTGTATTCTTGTGCTCTATGGATTCGTCTTGAAGAGACGAACACATCCATATGGTTTATGTAGCATGAAATTGATTGAATAAAAATAGAGAATGTTCAGAAGCTCGGGAAGAAGAGTGAGACCATACCTTTGCTCAGAGAAGTGTGGCTTCGATCTGAGGGTTCTGTCACCTTCGATTGGGTCCAAGCAAGCTCCGGATGAAGTCTTCGGCCCGGTGAATCGTCCGAGCATGATTTTGACCAAGCCCGACTTTAACCTTTGAAGTCTGGAACAGATGGGTGGCCTGAAGAGGGGGCTTTCACTGGGGAACTTCTCCTCTTGACCTTGTACAGGTGTAGGTGAGTTTAATTTGAATTTGGTGAAGGATTTTGGAATGTCCTATTTTGGTTCGAGAATCGAGCTCCAAAATCGAGCTCAATTAGTGGGATTGGGGCAGGAGGACAAGTGGGGATCAAGTGCTCTAGGTGTGGGGAGAGTCCGGAGTGATTTTGGCAGCAGTTTCCTTAAGGTTGATTCAGCACCTCCTCCATGGCCGAGAGAGGTGGGGTTTAAATAGGAGAGGCCGGAGGAGCCTCCCGTGGGAGTTAGGACTTGGGATCAGCTCGCTAGGTCAAGGTAAGAACAGCCATGGTGGCCATCGAGCATGGGGCAACTCAGCGAAGGTGGAATTCCAAAGTTTGGCTCCTCCCATGTCTCGGCCATGGCGTTTTCCGGCGGCCATGTGGCCGGGCCGGCGCAAGGGTCACCCTCAAGGTCGTGGAGGTCGTGGGTCGAAGTTGGCGAATTCAATTGAAGCCTTACATGTGTAAAGTGGTTGGATCAAAATGGCAAGGGGAGGTGGTTTCTTTTGCACTTGGTTTGGTCAACCCATGGAAATGGGCTTGGTTCACCTCCCCATGGCTGATTTGGGTTGAGGGAGGATCACATGAATCAACTAGGAATGGGTAGAGAAGTCACCATCCATGAATATTTTGATTAATCATGGATTAAGGTGAAGCATTAAAAGGGTTGAAACCTTTTTAAGGGGGCTTAAAAGAGGCTCCTCCTTTTGCAATTAATAGTATGATGATGTGTAAAGTGGATCCCATGGCTTCATGTGGCTTGTGCATGGCTTCAAGGACTCCATTCGGCTTGTGGATGGCTTGGCTTATTTACATGGAAATGGATTTTGTGGATTTTTGGCATTTAGGGGTGATTTGGCATATGGCTTGATTTGGAACCATTTGATGATTGATTTAGGACTTAAGGGATGATATTAATTGAGTGGTGATGGGATGAGATTGTAATGTGGGCTTTAGGATGAGTTTGGGCTTTTAAAATTTAATGAAGATGGGCTTTTAAAATGGTTTAGGGAAGTGGGCTTTTGGATTTTAAAATGGATTTTAGGATGAAATTTTGGTAAAGTCTTGGGCAAAAAATTGTTGGGTTTGGCTTAAGGATGTGTCATGATTGATTTGAAACAAGTTTGGAGTGATTTGGGTTTGATTTGGGTTTGAATTTGGGTTGATTTGATAAATGGGCCTATGTAGGTCAAATTGGGCTAACTTGGGCCAATGTTGGGCTAGGGTTGAAATTGATGTAAAATTGATGTTAGGAAATGTTTATGGGAGTGTTTGAAAGAGGTTCCAACTTTGGTTGGATTTTGATTTTGGGATTTGGGCTTATTTGGGTTAGGGGTGGATTTAGGTCAAAATTGGGCCTCTTGGTTTTAGGTTGAATTTGAGTGGGGTTTGGATCCAAGTTTTTGTTAAATCATGTTAGTTTTTTGTTTATGGGGATGTTTAGGAAGGTTTAGAAAAGTTTGGGGTTAATTGGAGTTAAATTGGTTTGGTTTGGGCTAGGTTTGGGTCATGGGTCCAAATTGGGCTTTAAGGCCAAAAGTGAAATTGGATTCAAATGTCAATCAAATTGGACTTGGATTTGGTCTAGATTGGTGTTGGGAATGTTGAATTGAAGTTTAGAATTGAATTGGACCATAATTTAGGTCAATTGGGTAGGTTTGGTTTGACATCGGGTTCATTTTCGGGTTAAAATGGGTCAAATTGGGGATTTTGACAAAAGTGGGGTAAATTGACACAATTGGCCCATGGTGTAGTTGAACAAAATGAAATTGGGAATATTTGGGATTTTCTGGGAATTTTCTGAATTTTTGGATTTTTTTGGCTAAGAGGGGCATTTTGGGTATTTGGAGGGTATTGGGGGGTACTTTTGGAATCTTTGGTATTTTTGGCTATGAATGATCTATTTGAGTGGTGAGGAAATGCTCAAGTTTAATTTTGGGAAATTTTTGGTGACTTGGAAATTTTAAAAAATTTTGGTAATTTCAAGGGTTTTGGGTAAAGTAGCAGTGTCCGGGTCCGGGGGTAAAAAATTGAAAATTTGGAAAATTGAAGATTGGGTGAACGTAAGTGGAATGAAATAATTTTGGTTGAGCCATGAAGCCATATCAAGCCCACATGAGCCATGAAGGGACTTATTTGAGGCATTCACTATGTTGTTCCTAACCCTCTTAGCCAAGGGCTTAGGGGTTAAGGACCATCCATGTGAATCACCTTCATGAGTCAGGAGGTCAAGTTGGGTATGGGTGTGGTTTTAGGAGGTGTGTGAAAGTGTAGTGTACAAGTGTAAGGTGTGTGTAAGTCAGCCCTCACCAGACCAGGCCACCCAGGGCAGTCCTAAGGCCAAAGAGTCCTATAGGAACCCATCCTTTAAACTTCCACATTTGATTTCAACCCTCTAGGTGATTAGGGGTCTACAGTCAAGTTTGTGGAGTTTGCAGGGAGTTAAGAAGTGGTTTGAAATTCTAGGCTGTGGGTCCCAATTCTAATCTTCTAAGACAGTCAAAGAAAAAGCCTAAGGCTAGATCCTAAGTACTAAAAAGAAGAGGAGAAGACCTCATCAGAAATGAGGTCAACAAAAGCTTCCCGAAAAATTTATAGACCCTGGTAGTTTCACTATCCCGTGTGTTATTTGTGAAATTTTTTTTGGAAGAGCTTTATGTGATCTAGGAGCTAGTATTAAACTTATACCTTTACTAACTTTCAAAAAATTGGGAATAGGATAAATTTCACCTACTTCTGTAATTCTTTAGTTAGATGATCGTTTAATTACTTATCCTAAAGGATTTGTGGAAGATGTATTAGTGAAGGTGGATAAATTTATATTTCCTATGGACTTTATTGTATTAGATATGGAGGAAGATAAAAAAATTCAAATTATTTTGGGAAGACCATTTCTTGCCACTGGAAGAGCTATGATTGATGTTCAAAAAAGAGACTTAACTATGAAAGTTAATGATCAAGAAGTGACATTTAATATTCTAAAATCTATGAAATATGCCTCACCAGAAAAAATGATGAATTCTTTCAAATGGAAATATGTGATTGTTTGAGAGATGATCATTTTAAGGAAATGTTTGAAGAGAAAATAGAATGATTTTGATGGTTTGAAGAATGAAGATTTAGACTATGTTCATGAAAGATTTAAAATGTTGGAAACTATGAAAAGTGATGATAAAAGTTTAGTTCCATCTGTCATAAGACCTCCTAAACTTGAAATGAAATCATTTGAAATATATGTTTTTAGGAGAACCATCAACCTTACCAGTTATTGTATATTTGGATTTGAATGAATATCAAGAACAAAAATTATTGGATACATTAAAAATACTAAAAGGCTTTTGCTTAGACCTTAACCGATATTAAAGGAATCTATCATTCGATCTGTATGCATAGAATTTTGTTGGATGCACAACAAAAACCTAGAGTTTTTCCGCAAAGGAGATTAAATCCAATGATGAAAGAAGTAGTTAAGAAGGAAATTTTAAAATGGCTTGATGTTTGAATAATTTATCCAAATTCAGATAGTGCTTGGGTAAGTCCAATTCATTGTGTCCTTAAGAAAGGAGGAGTGAATGTTGATGTAAATGAACATAATGAAATTATACCAACAACAAAAATTAATGGCCAATCAATTTTATCGATTATGGAAAATTAAATGCCGCCACTAGGAAAGAACACTTTCCTCTTCGTTTTCTAGATGAAATGTTGGATAGAGTTGTCGGGTACTATTGCTTTTTTGATAGATATACTGATCATCAAATACCCATTGCTCTTGAGGATCAAAATAAGACTACATTTACTAGCTCTTATGGAACTTTTGCTTTTAGAAGAATCTCTTTTGGATTATGTAATGTACCTGCAACGTTTAAAAGATGTATGATGTCTATTTTTAGTAATTTAATCGATAATGGAATAAAAGTATTTATGGATGATCTTTCTATATTTGAAACTTCATTTGACATATGTTTGAAAAACTTAGAATAAGTTTTGGAGCTTTGTGAAAAGAAAAATTTAGTTCTAAATTGGGAAAAATATCAATTTAAGGTTGCAAGAAGTATTGTTTTTGGGCATAAAATTTCTGAACTTGGAATGGAGGCTGATCCTACAAAAATTCAGCTTATTGAGAAATTACTACCTCTTACTACAGTGAGAGGGGTAAGGAGTTTCTTAAGAAATGCTGGATTTTACAGGCGTTATATTAAAGATTTTTTGAAAATTACTAAACCTTCGTGCAAAATTTTAGAAAAAAGATAAGAAATTTGATTTTAATGAAAAATGTTTGAATGCCTTTGAACTATTAAAAGAAAAATTAATCACTGCACCTATAATTGTTTCACGTGATTGGGAGAAACCATTTGAACTTATGTGTGATGCCAGTGATTTTTCCATTGGAGTTGCTTTAGGGCAAATGTATGATAAAATGTTTAAGGTTATTTACTAAGCTAGTAAAACTCTTAATGAAGCTCAGATTAATTACACCACTATGGAAAGAGAGTTATTAGCTATTATGTATAGTTTTGAAAAGTTTAGACCGTATCAGATTGGAACTAATTATATAGTTCATACAGAAAATTTAGCTATCAAATATCTAATGCAAAAGAAGGATGCCAAACTAAGATTAATCAGATGGATACTTCTAATGCAAGAATTTGACTTTGTGATAGTTAATAGAAAAGGAACTTATAATCGAATTGCTGACTATTTGTCTAGACTGGAGTATTATAAATTATCTGAATTTGAGAAGTAAACTTTCCATGATGAGCAACTTTACAATATTAAGGGAATTTGTTTTGGTATGCTGATACTGTGAATTATTTAGTAAGTGATATTTTGCCACCTAATTTAACAAGGCAACAACAAAAGAAATTTAGATATGATACAAAATTTTACTTTTGGGATGAGTCCTACCTATATAAATAGTGTATGGATCTTATTATTAGATGTGTGCCTGAACCAGTCTCTGCGTACTTTGCTTAATCTTAATTTTGTAACAAGTATTTAATATATTCTATAATTGCAGAGTTACTCTTCAACGCATAAATACGTATCACTCAAGTAATACAGGGCTCTAGTGGAGTCTTGGATATTGATCCCACAAAGAATATTTAGAGGCTACGAACTAGAATTATAGAAACCAATTCAGAATCACAATTTGATGATTGAAATTGCCTATCTGTCATTAATATGCAATCAAAAATAAGATGAATTTTTAATAAACTAGTTCTACTAACAAATAACTAATTCTACTAATAAAGTGATGTTCAAATATATAAGCAAAAATCTTTCTCCTATGTTAAGAAATTTCAGTAAATGAATAGATAGAATTAGTTTAAAACTGGGTTATGTCAAATAGGAGCATACCTATTCTTTACCCTTTGGTCTAGTCATAAAGAAAATTGACTAATCCTATGCTTGGTTACTGAATCAGCGGCTAGGCTGGGAGGATACCGGCTCTCACTTCAGAGTTCCCACGGTCCCCTCGCCTGAGGACTAACATCTACACTTCAGCACCCAAATAATAGGACCGAATTGAGGATTTTAGTCTGTCACTCTAAAAACTCTAATTCTAAGCCCGATGAATATTATTTCTCTATTATTTGCACCCTACATTCAAGGACTTTAACCTCCCTGAATCTCGGATGTAATCTTCACTTTAGTTGTTAAACTCAACATGTTTTAACTAATCAATTGACCGGATTGAAAGTAAATTAAGATTTAAGTGAAAGATTATCACAACTTCTTTAAAGTTTTCTTGGCACACTAATTCAAATTACCATTTCACAAAAATATCAAAACAAGGAGAAAGACATTAAAACTACTCAGATTTTAAGGAGAGGATACGACAAACTTGGATTTCATATATAAAAGCAATGTTCTACAAACTAAAATAAGTAAATACAATTTATCTTAAATTCCTCCCCAAGCAAACTCCTTGAAGTTCCTCTGAATCTCTTTCTTATTTTACAGCATGCAGAATTCTCCTTCAAAATGGCAATGAGGAAGAAATCTCTCACTTCCCTTCCACTCTTACATTCTCTCGAAGAATCCCTCACAAATATCATGAATTTAACTCACTGTCTAAAACTTGAAGGAAAAAATGACACTAACAAACACTCTTTGGACTCTTTGGACTCACTAGACACACACACTTGACTCTCTAGTGGACTAGATGGACACGTGGTGGACAAAAATGGACGCTAGTGGATTATATGGACATGTAGTGGACACAAATGGACGCTAGTGGTCCCTTTTTTCGGCCCCAAATTGTTTCTTTTAAAGTAGTTGAACATTTTCCAAGAGTTTTCCAAGCATCCATTCAAAAATTGTCCACATTCAATGCACCTTTTGAGAGAACCTACTTTCCTGCCGTCGGCAGCCTTCTAGAATACTTAGCCTTGAACTCTCTTACATAAGGCCCACTGTTGGCGGCCTCGATCCCGCCGTCGATGGGTTTTCTTGTAATATATTTCTAAACTCTTGGGAAAAATCCACCGTAGGCACCGTCGAGCTCGCCGTCAGCGCTCTAGATCAAATTTTCATATTTTTAGTCCTTTTTGCTCCAAATTCACTTCATTTTGCATATTTTTGCTCCAATATTCATAAATCATCATATCTGCAATAAATCAACAAAAATACCCTTCTTTAAAGTGCAATATCAATAAAATCAATATAAAATAAGCATGAAAATCTTAACATATTTTCAGTAGGTCAATGCCATATGAAGAAATTGAACTATTTTTTTTGGAGTTGTCATCATTCAGAATTTGAACAACATTTTAGAACTAATAAAACTGCTTATAAGGTTTTACAATCATGATTGTATTGGCCTACTCTTTTTATGAATGTATTTAGATATATAAAATCATCTGATCGATGTTAGAGCGTAGGAAATATTTATAGAAGAAATGAAATGCTTCTAAATTTTACTTTAGAAGTTGAGATCTTTGATGTATGGGGATTAGATTTAATAGGACCATTGACTCCGTCATTTAGAAATTTATATATATTGGTTGTTGTTGATTATGTCTCAAAATAGATTGAAGCAATTGCTTTACCTAGATGTGATGCTCAGAGTGTTTCAAAATTTTTAATGAAAAATATTTTTATAAGATATGGAATGCCGAGAGTGATCATAAATGATGACGGATCTTATTTCAGGAATAATCAGATTCAGAGATTGGTTGGAAAATATAATATTATTTGTAGAATCTCTTTTGCTTCTCATCCCAGACTAGCTGTTTAAAATAAGTGTCTAATAGTTAAATTAAAAGAATTTTAGAGAAAACTATGGATATTCACAAATTAGTTTGGTCTGTGAGATTAGATACTGCATTATGGGCATATAGGACTGCTTATAAGACCTTTATTGGAATGTTTCCTTAAAGACTAGTATTTGGAAAGACTTGTCACTTAGTTGTAGAATTGGAGCATAAAACATATTGAGCGATAAAAGAGCTGAATTTTAACTTAGAAAATGCACGTGAGAAGAGTTTTTTGCAATTGAATGAATTGGAAGAATTTAGAAATGAATATTATGATAATGAGAGAATTTATAAGGAGAAAATGAAATTATGGCATGATCGGAAGTTATTAAGAAAGAAATTTGATCCTGGATAGAAATTTTTGCTATATAACATAAGATTGAAATTATTTCCTGGAAAATGAAAGTCTAGGTGGATAAGACCTCTTACTATTATAAAAGTTTCCTCTTTTGGAGCTGTTGATATTGAGGGTCCTAAAACTGAAAATTTATTTAATGTTAAGGGACATAGATTAAAACCATATTTTGAAGGGTATCGACCAAATTTTAAGGAGGTTTTAATGTTAAGTCATTCTAAATAACTGAATGTTTGTCAGGCTAACGACATTAAACCAAGCACTTTGCTTGAGGCAATTTATATTTATCTTAATTATGTTTGCTTGCTTGTTTTTAGAAGTGTGCTTGTAGTTAGTAATATTTGAGTCCTACTCATTTGTAAATATCATAAAAGATTGGAAATTATTGAATTGTATCGAAGAATTAGAATATTTCAGACGAATACGAAGTTTGGTGAATTTTTGAACAATTGCACTGCCAGTGGCAGAATAGGCGCCGCTTACACCTTATTCCAAAGAGCAACACCTTATTTTGGGTTTTGGACACCGCTGACGCCCTATCTGGCTTCGCCGGTGCCGAAGGTCTTGTGACGGTTCTTAGAGTTTCAAATTATAATTTTTGGCAGTTTTAGGTGAAATTTCGTTCTAATAACTTCCCAAAATGTGTTGTTAACCCCCTAAACTCTAGAAAAATGAAAGGATTCATTCCAAATTTGCATCTAATGGATTCCAACTCCGTAGAAACCCTAAGAATTAGATTTTTCAACTAACAAAAATTCATCAGTTTCGAGGTGCAGTGATTATTCAAAAAAGTGATGATGAAGAGGAGGATTATAAAAAAAAAAGGCTTTGTGAATTGAGGTATGGAAAGTCCAATTACTCGAGTAGAGGAGATTATTGTGCAGAGGCATTGGGAAGTGTTATGCTACACTACTGCCGCTGTAGTCGTTCCTGTTGTGAAAGAGTTTTATGAAAATCTTCATGGATTCAACCAAGGATTTGTTTATGTGCGAGGCAGGTTTATACCATTCACTCCTTCGAAGATTAATGATTTGTTTATGATTGACAATGTGCCTATTTGCCATCATATGAATTTTGATGCGATGAGGGACAATATGAATGAAATTTATCGCTATTTGACTGATGAAAGTGAAGATTTAGAGATATAAGAAAATGGATTTTTAAGTTTTTCTACTGCATTTTTAAATCCGGTGTCAAAGCAATGACATTACTTTATTTCTACAAAGTTACTTCCTACAATGAAAATTAGTAATGTGATAAAGGAAAATGATATTTTATATTATTGTATATAAATTGGAAGATCGATCGATATTGGTTTAATAGTTATGAAACTTGTATAGGGATTGATTGTTCATGGATCTAAATATGGACTTGGACATCCTTCCATCATATTTCTTCTTTGCAGCCGGTGACATGTTCCATATGAAAGTTGGGAAAAAGTGATTCTTCCTTGGAGCTCTATAGACTCAACTAACCTTTATGACTGTATGGCAATAGGAGATGAGAATGATATGAGCGTCATTGTAAATCAACCATTTCAGACTTCATGACCTATTCAGCCTTACATTCCTGAAAGTTCCCAAATGATTTTGAAGAAGATCAAAAAGTTGGAGAAAGAGGTACAATATCTTATGAATGCTATTAATAATATTTCTGATTTATTTGATCACTTGGATTGGAGAATAAAAGAACAATTTGATCACATTGGGCGAATTGAAGATAGTTTGATAAATTTGATGAAAAGGAATGATGTGATTGTTGAGGATTCGACTGATGAATTCCCGTATCATTCCTTATACAATCTGTTTATGCATCGTTAATCTTTTGGAGATGTCATAGGAGAAGATAATATTGAGACTGACGATGAGTAGTGACTCTGTTTTATATTTTATATTTGGTATTTTTATTATGCTTTGGTGTGCTTAATGTTGGCTTGATTGACTTTGTAGAATGTGTTTGGACTTATTATGCTTTGATTCTGTGTTTGTATTTAGTTTTTCACAGTTAGAGTATCATAGTGTGTTTGCGATGTTGAAGTTCTATGGCTTGATGAAATTATATTTAAATGCTTAAGTGTGTATATTCAAATGTGGATTTTATATATTAAAGTGATATTTTGTGTTGTTTGTGTATATTTGTTGTTAGTTAGTTGCTTAATTGATGAAATAGATGCTTAAAGAGGTTAATTATGTGATGGCGTAACGTTGAAATGATCGATATTGCAAAAATTTTACGGAACCAGAAATTGAACTGGTGCCGCCGGTGCCCAAATACAGAGAGTTTATTTAATTAAATTAAATAGAGCACCGCCGGTGCCCTATCTAGCACTGCTGGCACCCAAATACATAAAAGACCAACACCATCTTTATCTCACAATTTTTCCCCTGGGACCCGCCATTTGCTCCATTTTCATCGTCTTCTACCTCCAGCCAACGTATTTTTGAGATTTAAGGTTTGCTATATCATGGATTTAAAGTGATTTCAATGCTTGAAAAGTGTGGATCTTGTCATCTCTTAATAAGAGCTTCAACCTAAACTAAAAACTTTTGATAATCATCATGGAAATTTCTCACATTATTTAGATCTGAAAATTGGAATTTTTTATGATGTTTTGAGGATTTTTATAGTGATTTAAGCCCTTACTTAATTTGATTTGCTTTAGGAGTCTGTAACATTATGATTTAGAAATTTATTTGATTTTCTTGCAAATTTTTAGACAATTTCACATGGTTCCTAAAACAAGTAAAGGTAAGATAAAGATGGATTTTTATGAAGATATATTTGTTAATGTGAAAGCACAATATCATTTCAATTCATTCCTATATAACAAAAAGTGTAGTCAAGACCGGGCTTTTGAGAATCTGGACGGATCTGTAGAGCAGTTGATTTCTAATCTAAATTGGGAAACATTTTGTTATTTTACTGCTAATTCTATTACGTGTACTGTTAGAGAATTTTATAAACGTATGCCTTGGACCGAAACAGAATATGTGCTTGTTTGAGGAAAAATGGTAGAATTCAGCCCTCAGTGTATTAATGTTTTTTATCAATTATGGGGGATAAGGTTGATGAATATGAAATCGTTGATATGAGGAAAGCTAATATGAAAGAAGTGATTACTTTTCTTACTGATGGAAGATGGGAATGGAAATTAAAGCAAAAATAAATGTTTAATTACCCTGCTTCCAAGTTAAATGTAGCATTTAAATCATGGCACTATTTCATCTCTGAAAGATTACTACCATCTTATCATCACAATGAAGTTACTAGAGAGAGAGCAATTCCCAATTATTGGATTCAGACTATGAAACAAAATAATATTGGACCGATTATGTTCAAGAATATTCAGACTATTGCTAGAGGAGAAACCACTGGTGTATTAGGATATCCTGCCCTGATTCACGTATTATGTGCACAGTTTGGAGTTGAGTTTGATAGTTCTGAGGAGTTAGTCCATCCACTGAGGCCTATTACCAAGACCATTGTTCGTACTTATGAGCCTCATGTGGTAGGGAGAGGTAAAATTAAGAGTATTGATATTCCTACTACTAGCCAGGACATACCATATACTTCTAAGCCACCTACATATCTAATGTTATAGAGCAGTTGATGATTCAGAGTGCTAGTATAGATAGACTCCATAACAGGATATATGACTTTGAGGCTAGAAGTGATATGAATGAAGATTACATGAGGAGGAGAGTTGAGTATGATATTGCTTACCATGATGCTCAGGTTAGATTCATGAGGGGAGACATTGGATTGATATTTCCTACTTGCCCCAGGTATGTTCCTTATCGACCTGATCATGCAGAAGAAGCTACGGAAGCTGGTGATGACGTGGTAGTCTTGTGATTTCTGTTTTTATTTGTTATGTAGTACTTTTTTGTGTTTGTTATTTGTTTCTCTGTGATTAGTTTAGTTTGTTAGTGTATCTGTGTTGAAAAGTGAAAATGAATTGAACTTTGTGTTAGTTTGTTTAGTGATTTGATAGAGATTGTGATGTTATGTTGGATGTCTAATATTTAAGTGTTTAATATTCTTCAGCCTTAAAAATATTAATATTATATATATGACTGTTTCTAACTTTGTCATGCTTGCTAGCTTAATTTTTGATTAATACCAACATAGCTTCAGAAGATTTTAAAATCCCAACACAAAAATGTTAGTTTTCTTTTACTCTCTACCATTACAAATTTATATGTGATGAAAAACTTAAGTTTGTGGGAGGGTAAAAAACTAACTCTTATTTGTTCTTAATGAATATAATTTCAAAAATTATTAGTATGACTTTTAGTAGTTGAACCTAACTTTAGATAACTAAATTTTTTATTTCATTTAAATGTTATGGTTGATTTGAATGAATGTTTTTAGTAATAAAGGTTAATTTTATAAGGATGAGATATTTAGTATGAGAGGATTGGACTATAGTTAGCTATTTAAAGTAAAGAAAATAGTATTTTTGAAATGTTAAAAGACTTGAAGAACTATATGTGAAGAAAGAATTGTGACTTTATGATGAATTATAAAACTGATATATATTTATAAACTAAAGAGGTGTTCCAAGTCTCAACTTTATAAAGAGGAGAGTGAAGTTCAAAATTATTAAAGGCTATCCAGATATAGTAATCCTCACAAGAAATAAAAGAAAAAGAGAAGAGAAGAGAAAAGAAAAAGAAAGAAAATATATGTGAGGATAAGCTTTAGGAGATGGCTAATAAAAAATTGGCTTCACTTGAATCAACCTAGAGGAAGAAATTTGTTACATTTCTGAATTTATATTTAAAGTATTAGCTTAATTTCTAATAGAGTTTGCATGAGCTTTTTTTTCATATAGTCTTTCAAGGCACGCTTAATATGACAAATTATGGTTCATCTTGAATGAATATAGAACTAAAACTTTTAGACTTGACTACTGAATGTTCTTATACTTATAATTTTAACCTGAGTTGCTGAACTTCTTTCTAAGAATCATACTATTATATTCATTTGAATAAAAAATCATAGTATACTATAAGTGAAAAGTTCAATACTTTGAGTTATATTTTTAGGTAGTAAAAGAATTACTTGAGGACAAGTAATAGTTAAGTTTAAGGTATTCTAATGCACCAAAATATGTTAGATTTTTTCTATATAATTTGTACTCATTTTTGGTGATATTGCACTTTATAGGAAGGCATTCTTCATGTTTTGCTGCAGGCATGATGATTTTAGGTAATTAGAGTAAAAGAAAGGGAAAAAGAATGAATTTGGAGCAAAAAGAGGCAAAATGCAGAAAACAGCTTTCTGGCGCCGCCAATGTCAGTGGAAGTTAAATTTAATGTATTTTGACATTTTTTGAAGGGTTTCTTGAGGAAACTCTTAGGGAATTCATTTCAAGACTCTTATAGACAGTTATGAATACCCAAAAAGAAGGAGAGGAGAGAAAAAGGAGAGGGAGAGAAGGGAAAGGGAAGGAAGATAGTGTGTGATAAGTGTTGTTTTGTGAGGGATTCTTTTCTAAAGAGTGTAGGAGAAGAAGGAAAGTGAGAGTTTGCTTCTTCTTTACTATTCTAAAGAGAGAATTGAGTGTTGTAGAGAGGAGAGAAAATGATTCAAAGGAACTTCAAGGGCTTTGCTTGGGGAAGAAATTGGGATAAGTTGAATTTACTTTCGTGGTTTATATGACTTTGATTTTATATAAAATCCATGTTTTGTTGCACCTTTCTCATGAATTATGAGTAGATTTCATTGTCTTTCTTCTTGCAATGTGTGTGGTGAAATGTTGATGTAGTTTGATGTGTCATAAAAATGTTAAGAATTGTGATGGCTTTTCACTTTGAACTTCATTTACTTTTCGATCTGGTCAATTCAATTGTTAAAATTTATTGTGAAACATTCAATCCGAAAGGACTATGTGTTCTACAACAATAATGTAGAATCCATTCAATGTTCATGAATGAGTTGAGTAGTTCATGAGAATTCAGTGCAAATAAAGATGGAAATGTGGGACTGAATGAAATCCCCAATTTGGTCCTAAAGTTTTGTAACTAAAGCTAGGGTTATCCTTTAGGTGAAGGGAAGTGGGAGCTCTGAAGTGAGAGCCAATATCCTTTCAGCCTAACTATGAATTAAGTGACTAAGCTTAGGATTTGCCAATGTTCTTGTCATACTTGGAAGAGGAGCTACCCTGACGAGGGTAAAAAATATTAATTCTCCTATTTGGCATAATAAAAATTTATTATCAATCCACTATAATCACTCATCACAAAATTAATGCAAAAGGATAGATACTATTCCATATTAGAACATTTCAATACAGAACTTAGTCTATGTTAGTTAATCTTGTTTAGAAATTTAGAGAGTACATGTAGTTAATTTAGCTTTAGTTATCTTCACACTAGAAACATAAATAGTACTTGAACTTGCATTGTGAATTAAGTATTGGATTTCAAATCTTTTCTATATTTTGATAAAGTTCCTACCTTCCTCGTGGGATTGATAACCAGGACTACACTAGAGCCCCGTATTACTTGAACGATACGTATACTTGCGTATATGAGTGGCTGCCTAATTATTAAATTGATCTTATTTATAACTGAACTAAAACTATCCTTTGAATATTAACGTTAGAGGCGGTGCACTGAACCCCAAATACCAAGTTTTTGGCACCGTTACCTGGGATGGTCTAAAACGGTAACTTTTAAAATTGTAGTATTTGAAAACTTTTACTTTGTAATTTGCAATTGTGTGTGTGTGTGCTTGCTTACTTTTTAGTGTGTTTTATGTGATTTTTTATGTGTAGGATCGGATCCGTATGTTTAGTGCCTTACGATTTAGAATTAATGCCTACTGTTAAAAAATTAGAAAAAAAAATTGGAAAATCCTCACAAAATGGCAAACAATCAAAATATACCAAGACCTTTAAAAGATTATGTTAACCCAACCGAAAATGAAATTCACTTAACTATTCAAAATCCTGATGTTGCTGCTAATTGATTTAAGCTTAAACCTACTATTATCTAAATGGTACAAAATAATCATTTTGGTGGAACACCTAATGAAAATCCTAATTCGCATCTCGCAAGTTTTCTAGAACTATGTGCTATTTTTAAATATGATGGAGTGTCGAATTATGATCTCAAACTTAGATTTTACCTTTTTCATTAAGGCATAAAGCTAAGGCGTGGTTAAATTCGTTAGCACCTGGATCTATCAGAACATGGGGAGAATTTTCCCAAAAATTTTAGTCAAAATATTTTCTTCCTTAAAAAACTGCTATGCTAAGAAATGATATTACATCTTTTGGTCAGTTTGAAGGGGAATCAATATATGAAGCTTGTGAATGATTTAAAGATCTTCTTAGGAAGTGTCCACATCATATTTTACTAGATTGGTTAATAATTCAAACAATTTGTAATGGATTAGTCGGATTTCTGAGATCAATTATAGATGCTTGGTGGATCACTAATGCCAATACCTTTTGATGAAGCATATTCGTTAATATAAGCGATGGTTAATATTAATTTTCAATGGCCCTCTGAAATGGTAAATCCTATGAGAGTAGCTAGTATTTGCTGCCCTTTCGAAGAAAATAAATCAGTACGAAATGAATTATTCTCATACACCTCCAGTGCTAGAGGAAAATTCAATTATACAAATAATAAAATCTCAAACACCTTATGAGACCTTAAATTCTATAAATAATAGAACCAAAAATCCTTATTTGAATTATTATAATCCCGATTGGAGAAATCACCTGAATTTTAACTTGAATAATAAAAATGTTGTTAACCCGTAATGGAGAAACAATTCTGTAAACCCAGTAGGAAATTTGAACAACCAAGGAAACACAAACTTTAGACTTTCTTATCCTCAGGTTTTAGTAGTAACTCACAATTTAAGGAAAAGAAGTTTGCTACTGAAGAATTAATTTAAATATGGGTAATCAATAAGAAACTCAGGTGTTGCGATTAAGAACATTGAAAATCAATTAGGACATATTTTCACTATGTTTGATAATAGACCTTAAGGAACTCTTCCTAGTAATATTGAGATTAATCCAAAAGATCATTATAAAGAGCAAATTAAGGCTATTCAATTAAGGAGTGGAAAATAATTAGAAACGAGAGTGCAAAAAGAAGTTGAAACTGAGAAAGAGAAGGTGAAAATTGAAAAAGGGACTAATAAAATATATCCAGATTTAGAATATCTACTTAAACCAATGAATATTGCTGTAGGAAAACCACCACCTCCATTTCCTCAAACATTAAAAAAAGAAAATAGAGATAACTGATTTACAAATTTTTTAAAAATACTTAGGAAATTAACGGTAAATATTCCCTTTGTTGAAGCATTAGAGTAGATGCCTGATTTTGCGATGTTTGTGATGGAAATTCTTAAAAGAAAAAGAAAGTTCATAGATCATGAGACTATTATACTTAGCAGAGAGTGTAGTGAAATTATTGAAAAAAGCTTCCCGAAAAACTTAAAGACCCTGGTAGTTTCACTATCCTGTGTGCTATAGGTGAAAATTTTTTCGGAAAAGCTTTATGTGATCTAGGCGCTAGTATTAAACTTAAACCTTTACCAACTTTCAAAAGATTGGGAATAGGATAAATTTCACCTACTTCTGTGACTCTTCAGTTAGGTGATCTTTCAATTACTTATCCTAAAGGATTTGTGTAAGACTTATTAGTGAAGGTGGATAAATTTATGTTTCGTGTGGACTTTATTGTATTAGGTATGGAGGAAGATAAAAAAATTCCATTTATTTTAGGAAGACCATTTCTTGCCACTAGAAGAGCTATGATTGATGTTCAAGAAAGAGACTTAACTATGAAACTTAATGATCAGGAAGTGACATTTAATATTCTAAAATCTATGAAATATCCCTCACCAGAAAAAAAATGATGAATTCTTTCGAATGGAAATCTGTGATTATTTGAGAGATGTTCATTTTAAGGAAATGTTTGAAGAGAAAATAGAATGATTTTGATGGTTTAAAGAATGAAGATTTAGATTATGTTTAGGAAAGATTTAAAATGTTGGATACTATGAAAAGTGATGATAAAAGTTTAGTTTCGTCTATCCATTTGAAATATATGTTTTTAGGAGAACCATCAACCTTACCAGTTATTGTATCTTCAGATTTGAATGAATATCAAGAACAAAAATCATTGGATACTTTAAAAAGATACAAAAAGGCTTTTGGTTAGACCTTAATCGCTATTAAAGGAATCAGTCATTCGATCTGTATGCATAGAATATTGTTGGATGAACATAAACCTAGAGTTGATCCGCAAAAGAGATTAAATCCAATGATGAAAGAAGTAGTTAAGAAGGAAATTTTAAAATGGCTTGATGCTGGAACTATTTATCTAATTTCAGACAGTGCTTGGGTAAGTCCAATTCATTGTGTCGCTAAGAAAGGAGAGTGAATGTTGATGCAAATGAACAAAATGAAATTATACCAACAAGACAAATTAATGGCTAATGAATTTTATCGATTATATAAAATTAAATGCCACCACTAGGAAAGATCACTTTCCTCTTCATTTTCTAGATGAAATGTTGGATATACTTGTCGGGTACTATTGCTTTTTGGATAGATATACTGGTTATCATCAAATACCCATTGCTCTTGAGGATCAAAAAAACACTACAATTACTAGCTCTTATGGAACTTTTGGTTTTAGAAGAATCTCTTTTGGATTATGTAATGTACCTACAATGTTTAAAAGATGTATGATGCCTATTTTTAGTAATTTAATCGATAATGGAATAAAAGTATTTATGGATGATCTTTCTATATTTGAAACTTCATTTGACATATGCTTGAAAAACATAGAATAAGTTTTGGAGCTTTGCGAGAAGAAAAATTTAGTTCTAAATTAGGAAAAATGTCTATTTATGGTTGCAGAAAGAATTTCTCTTGGGCATAATATTTCTGAACTCGGAATGGAGGCTGATCCTGCAAAAATTAAGCTTATTGAGAAATTACCACCTCTTACTACAGTGAGAGGGGTAAGGAGTTTCTTAGAAAATGCTGGATTTTACAGGCATTATATTAAAGATTTTTTGAAAATTACTAAACCTTTGTGCATACTTTTAGAAAAAAAGATAAGGAATTTGATTTTAATGAAAAATGTTTGAATGCCTTTGAACTATTAAAAGAAAAGCTAATCACTGCACCTATAATTTTTTCACCTCATTGGGCGAAACTATTTGAACTTATGTGTGATGCGAGTGATTTTACCATTGGAGTTGCTTTAGGGCAAAGGTATGATAAAATGTTTAAGGTTATTTAATATGCTAGTAAAACTCTTAATGAAGCTCAGATTAATTACACCACTACGGAAGAGAATTATTAACTATTGTGTATAGTTTTGAAAAGTTTAGACCGTATCTTATTGGAAATAATTATATAGTACATACAGAAAATTCAGCTATCAAATATTTAATACAAAAGAAGGATGCCAAACTGAGATTAATTAGATAGATACTTCTAATGCAAGAATTTGACTTTGTGATTGTTAATAGAAAAGGAACTGATAATCAAATGGCTGACCATTTGTCTAGAATGTAGTATTATAAATTATCTGAATTTGAGAAGGAACATTCCATGATGAGAAACTTTACAATATTAAAGAAAGGAATTTGTTTTGGTCTGCTGATATTGTGAATTATTTAGTAAGTGATATTTTGCCACCTAATTTAACAAGGCAACAACAAAAGAAATTTAGATATGATGCAAAATTTTACTTTTGGGATGAGTCCTACCTATATAAATTGTGTAAGGATCTTATTATTAGATGTGTGCCTGAACCAGTCTCCACGTACTTTGCTTAATCTTAAATTTGAAACAAGTATATAATATATTCTATAATTGCAGAGTTACTCTTCAACGCATAAATATGTATCACTCAGATAATACATGGCTCTAGTAGAGTCCTGGATATCGATCCCACAGGGAATATTTTAGAGGCTATGAACTAGAATTATAGAAACCAATTTAGAATCAAACTTGAAGATCGAAATTGCCTATCTGTCACTAATATGCAATTAAAGATAAGATAAATTTTTAATAAACTAGTTCTACTAATAGATAACTAGTTCTACCAATAAAGTGAAGTTCAAATATATAAGCAAAAATCTTTCGCCTATGTTAAGAAATTTCAGTGAATGGATAATTAGAATTAGTTTAAAACTGTGTTGTGCCAAATAGGAGCATACCTATTCTTTACCATTTTGTCTAGACATAAAGAAAATTGACTAATCATATGCTTGGTTACTGAATCTGCGGCTAGGCTGGGAGGATACCGGTTCTCACTTCGGAGCTCCCACGGTCCCCTCGCCTGAGGGCAAACATCTACAATTCAGCACCAAAACGATAGGACCAAATTGAGAATTTTAGTCTGTCACTCTAAAATCTCCAATTCTACACCCAATGAATATTATTTTACTATTTATTTGCACCCTACTTTCAAGGACTTTGCCCTCCCTGAATCTCGGATGTAATCTTAACTTTAGTTGTTAAACTCAACATATTTTAACTAATCAATTGGCCAGATTGAAAGTAAATTAAGATTTAAGTGAAAGATTATCACAACTTCTTTAAAATTTTCTTGGCACACTAATTTAAATAACCATTTCACAAAAATATCAAAACAAGGAGAAAGACAGAAAAACTACTCAGATTTCATGGAGAGGATACGACAAACTTGGATTTCATATATAAAAGCAATGTTCTACAAACTAAAATAAGTAAATACAATTTATCTTAAATTCCTCCCCAAGAAAACTCCTTGAAGTTCCTCTGAATCTCTTTCTTTCTTTACAGTATGCAGAATTCTCCTTCGAAATGACAATGAGGAAGAAATCTCTCACTTCCCTTCCACTCTTACAATCTCTCAAAGAATCCCTCACAAATATCACTAATTGAACTCACTATCTAAAACTTTAAGGAAAACAAGACACTAACTAACACTCTTTGGACTCTTTGGGCTCACTAGACACACACACTTGACTCTCTAGTGGACTAGATAGACACGTGGTGGACACAAATGGATGCCAATGGACTAGATGGACATGTGGTGGACACGAATGGACATTAGTGGACCCTTTTTTAGCCCCAAATTGTTTCTTTTAAAGTAGTTGAAGATTTTCCAAGAGTTTTCCAAGCATCCTTTCAAAAATTGTCCACATTCAATGCACCTTGTGAGAGAACCGACTTTCTCACCGTCGGCGGCCTCGAGCTCGCCATCGGCTGCCTTCTAGAATACATAGCCTTGGACTCTCTTACATAAGGCCCACTGTTGGCAGCCTCGTTCTCGCCGTCGGTGGGCTTCCTTGTAATATATTTCTGAACTCTTGGGAAAAATCCACCGTCGGCACCGTCGAGCTCGCCATCAGCGTTCTAGATAAAATTTTCATATGTTTGGTCTTTTTTGCTCCAAATTCACTTCATTTTGCATATTTTCACTCCAATGTCCATAAATCATCATATCTGTAATAAATCATAAAAAATACCCTTCTTTAAGGTGCAATATCATTAAAATCAATATAAAATAAGCATGAAAATCTTAACATATTTTCAGTGGGTTAGTGCCATAAGAAATTGAACCATTTATTCGTAGTTGTCATGATTCAGAATTTGGACGACATTTTGGAACTAATAAAACTGCTTATAAGGTTTTACAATCATGATTTTATTGGCCGACTCTGTTTATGGATGTTTTTAGATATATAAAATCATGTGATTGATGTTAGAGCGTAGGAAATATTTCTAGAAGAAATGAAATGCTTGTTAACCTCATTTTTGATGAGGTCTTCTCTTCTTCTTTTTAGTGCTTAGGATCTAGCCTTAGGCTTTTCCTTTGACTATCTTAGAGGACTAGAATTGGGACCCACCTTTTAGAAATTCAAACCACTTCTAAACTCCCCGCAAACTCCACATACTCGACTATAGACCCCTAATCACCTAGAGGGTTGAAATCAAATGTGGAAGTTTAAGGATGAGTTCCTATGGGACTCTTTGGCCTTAGGACTGCCCTGAGTGGCCTGGTCTGGTGAGGGGGCTGACTTACACACACACTACACTTATACACTACACTTATACACTACACTTTCACACACCCATACCTAACTCGACCTCCCGACTCATGTAGGTGATTCACATGGATGGTCCTTAACCCCTAAGCCCTTGGCTAAGAGGGTTAGGAACAACATAGTGAATGCCTCAAATGGGTCCCTTCATGGCTCATGTGGGCTTGATGTGGCTTCATGGCTCAACCAAAATGATTTCACTCCACTCAAATTCACCCAATCTTCAATTTTCCAAATTCTCAATTTTTTGACCCCCGGGACCCTACACCCGCCTAGCCTACCCAAAACCCTTGAAACTACCCAAATTTTTCAAAATTTCCTAAATCACCCAAAATTCCCCAAAATCAATCCCAAACATTTCCACATTACTCAAATTGATCATCCATACCCAAAAATACCAAAAATTCCAAAAATACCTCCCAATACCCTCCAAATACCCAAAATACCCCTCTTGGCCAAAAAATCCAAAAATTCAGAAAATTCCCAGAAAATTCCATAAAATCCCAAATATTCCCAATTTCATTTTGTCCAACTACACTATGGGCCAATTTTTTCAATTTACCCTACTTTTGTCAAAACCCCCAATTTGACCCATTTTAACCCTAAGTGAACCCAATGTCAAACCAAACCTACCCAATTGACCCAAATTCTAGTCCAATTCAGTTCTAAACTTCAATTCAACATTCCCAACACCAATCTAGACCAAATCCAAGTCCAATTTGATTGACATTTGGATCCAATTTCACTTTTGGCCTTAAAGCCCAATTTGGACCCATGACCCAAACCTAACCCAAACTCACCCAATTCAGCTCCAATTAACCCCAAATCTTTTCTAAATCTTCCTTAACATTCCCACAAATAAAACACTAACATGATTTGCCCAAAATTTAGACCCAAACCCCACTCAAATTCAACCCAAAGCTAAAAGGCCCATTTTTTGACCTAAACCCAAACCTAACCCAAATGAGCCCAAACCCCAAAATCAAAGCCCAACCAAAGGTAAAACCTCTTTGAAACACTCCCATAAACATTTCTCAACATTGATTTTACATCAATTTCAACCCTAGCCCAACGTTGGCCCAACTTGGCCCACTTGGACCTATATTGGCCCATTCACCAAAAGAGCCCAAATTCAACCCAATTCAAACCCAAATCACCCCCAATTTGACTCAAGTCACTCATGACACATCTATGAGCTAAACCCAACAATTATTTGGCCTAAGCCTTTACCAAAATTTCATCCCAAAATCCATTTTAAAATTCAAAAGCCCACTTTCCTAAACCATTTTAAAAGCCCATCCTTCACCACATCTAAAGGCCCAAAATCTACCCTAAAGCCCACATGACATCTCCATTTGCCATCCACTTAATTAAATCCATTACCTAAGTCCTAAATTCATCATCAAATAATTCCAAATCAAGTTTCATACAAATTTCCATCAAATTACCAAAAATTCCTAAAATCCATTTTCATGAAATCGACCAAACTTTTTGCCAAGCCAAAGGTGAGCCATGAAGCCATGCATGAGCCACATGTGAGCCATGAGAGCTTTGGACACTCCACCATGCCATATTGGGTAAGAGGAGGGAGGGCTTTCCTTAATCCCTAAAGCTCATTAGCCTTAACCATGTTTCACCTAATCTTAAATTTAATCCAAATATATTTGGATGGAGACTTCTCCATGCCAAACCAGCTGATTCCTTTGATTCCCCACAGCACCCAAAGCCACCTTGAGGGGTGCACCAAGCCCAAATGGGTGGGTTGACCCATTTAGACTCAAAATTAGCTCTTCCCCCATTCCATCTAAATCAAACCCTTTACACATGTCAAACCTCAATTGAATGCACCAAACCCCAGCCCTGACCCACCTGAACAAGATGGTGACCAATGCCTGGCCGGCCAACCATTAGGCCGCCGAAAAACACCATGGCCGAGAGCTCACATGTGAGCCCAACTTGGAATTCTCACCCGCCGAGCCGCCCCATCCCCAGTGGCCATTGGAGCTGTTCTTCTCTTGCCAAGAGCAGCTGATCCCAAGCCCTAACTCTCCCTGGGAGGCCCTCCACCCTCTCCTATTTAAACTCCACCCCTCACTGCCATGAGAGGAGAGTTGCACAAACTTTGCCGAAAATCTGCCAAAATTATTCCAAACCTTCTCCACCCTTAGAGCAGTTGATCCCCAGTGTCAATTTACCCTAATCCCCACTGTCAAAATCCAATTTCTCAGCTGAAATTCCACCAAAAACCAGGACACTTCTCCACAGTGAGCCAATCCCCAAATTGATTGGTTCTACACCTTCACCAGACCAAGGGAAGGTGTCCACCAGCAAAAGCCCCATTTCCGAGGCCACCCGTTGCTCCAGCCTCCAAGCTTTGTGATCGAGCTTGGTCGAAATCACACTCGCACAATTCACTGACACCGGAGACTTCATCCGGAGCTTGCGGGATCCAATCGAAGGTGCAACAACTCTCAGATCGAAGCCACACTTCTCTGAGCAAAGGTATGAGCTAATTTTTCATCCCGAGCTTCTAGAGATTCTCCATTTCAAATGCTTTAATTTCAATGCATGATAGCCGTATAGATGTGTTCGTCTCTTCAAGACGAATCCATGGAGCATAAGAACATGAAAATCCATTGAGTATCGAGTGAGATATTAGGGATTTAGTGTGGACGGCTCTCGGGTGAGAACACTTGGGGATGATGAACGGATGCCGTTCATTTAATACACGCGCGGACGGACGGCCAGGATCGCGTCGGATCAGAAGACGGAACGATACAGCGGGCCCCGGGAGCGCTGAGTCAGATGGCGGCGTCGAATGGGAGCGCGACGCGTGTGCGTTCGGAGATGCCGAGGATGACGCGGCGCCGCGTGGATAAATAGAAAATTAGGGTATTTTCTTATTTATTTAATTCCCTAAACTTCAAAAAATTCATAACTTTGTGTAGAAAAATCAAAAAAATAAAGTAAAAATACCCTCTTGCTCAGTGAACAGAGGAGAATAATGTGGAAAAGAAATCATTTAATTTCATCAAGTATTTTATTTTTTATAATTTATTTACCCTCTGCACATTCTTAATTCTCCATGCATGTATACAATTCACCATGGCATGAGACCATAGGGCTTTTGAAGCCTCTGAATTTGGGAACATTCCCTGAATTTTCCAAAGTCAGAGGCCATCCCTATGAAGAGTTATTGATTTTTCAAATTCATGTTACTGTTTTGAGTATTTTAATTCCAATAAATAGCATGTTGTGAAATAAATTCTAGGAAAATTTGATGATGTTCCTTATGACCAGAGAACCCTAGGAAAAATAGGTTTTGAGTTAGTTCATTTAAAACAACCCTAGTTGGCTTAAACACTCAAAATAGTTCTCTAATTAATTAGAGCTAAACATACATCAAATTGACCTGAAATCAATTCTCCACTGACCTCTAGGATCAGAGGAACCCACCATAAAAATTTGAGGTCAATTGGACTTGGTTAGCCCCACTAATTGGGTTGATTAAGCCACTTAGTTATTTTAAACTTTAAAAATTCATAACTTTCAAAATACCTTTCAAAAATTCACCAAATTGGTTTTGGAGCCTCTCTGATATTAGGGGAATTTAATAAAATTAAAATTTCAATTTTCTAAAAAAGTTGATTTTTAATATTATTTTAATATTTTTAATAATTAAAAAATAATAAAAATCACAAAAATAATAAAATTCACCAAAATGTCACATTTTGAATTTTAATCACTTAGGAACAAACCCCATATTTTTCTTAGGTTTATTTAGTGAGATATTAAATTTTAAAAGCTCTAGGATAATTTTAAAATTAAAAAAATGTATTTTCTAGCATTTCCACTAAAATAATTATAATAAATCATAGAAAAATCAGAAAATTGCAAAATTTGATTCTCTGATTTCCTTGATATTAGAGAGAGTTTTGAAAAATATAAAATTCATTTTTCAACATTTTTTTTATTTTTAAATTAATTAACATTCCAAAACTTAAAATAATTATAATAAAAATAATGTAATTCAAAAAATCACCAAAATTGGTCCAAGTGGTTCTCTGGTCAATAGGAATGTCCCCTAATTTTATTAAGGACAAAAACTTTCCCTTGGTCATGTTATTAAATTTTCCTTTGAAATCTCTATTTTCTACCAAAAATAATTATATAAATAAATTAAATACAGAAAAATCACATTTTTTCTTCTCATGTCTTTATTGACATATGAGTGAAGTCAAATAAAAATTTCAAGTTCATTTGAGTTCAATTTAGTGAGTTATGAAATTATTAAGCTTAAAGGATAAAAATGGTAATTAAAAATCTTAATCCTTAATTAGAACTTTAGGTTTAATAAAAAATTAATAAGTAAAATATTTGATCCTAATCTGATTTGGATGATTGAAATTTAAATAATTAAAGGGTAGAAACCCATTAAACAATTTTAAAATAATTAAACCTTAATTAAATAATTGATTAAATTTGGAAGAATAATAAAATTGGAATTATTAAAATAGAGGATATTATTTGGAAGAGATTTATTCTTTTATTTAAAAATCCCTAAACTAATTATCTCATTAATATTCAATTCTTAATTAAAATGATAACTCAAATTCAAAAACATTAAAAGACTTAATCATTAAACTAAAATTAAATTATTAAACTCTTTTAAAAATTTCAATTAAAATTAAAAAATAAAATTAAATTAAAAATTAAATTAAATTAAGTAAATTAAATTGGATTAAATTAAATTAAATTAAATTAAAATTAAAAGTTGAATTAAATTAAAGATTAAATTAAATTAAATTAAATAAACAAATTAAATTAAATTGAATGAATAAATTAAATTAAATTAAATTAAATAAATAAAATCAAATTAAATTAAGTAAAATAAAATCAAATTAAATTAAATTAAATTAAAATTAAATTAAATCAAACTAAATTAAAATTAAATTAAATCAAATTAATTTAATGTAACATCAAATCAAACTAAATTAAAATTAAATTAAATTGAATTAAATTTAAAATTAAATTGAATTAAATAACATCACCTAAAAGAGAAAAAAATTAAATATAAAGCAACTTGAACACTATTCCAAATTTAAACCCATTAACTTAAATCAAACCGTTTGAACACTAATTTACCCTCAAAAGCTTTAGTTATCATAACTCCTAAACAGAATTTTAAATGAAATGTTAATTCACTTATAGGACATTCAAATATCCTAGTTCACTGAGCAAGATAACAAAACTTGAGATTCTTGGACGATTAATTCATTTGTATAATTAAATTCATTTGAACTTAAAACAATTCTAGAAATATTGAAAAGATGTTTAAGATTCTTCTTAAACACTTTCTCAATATGATAGGATGTTTATAAGAACAATTGAATTTAATTGTTCTTTGATGAAGAAAATCTTCTTCAAACAAAAACACAAAGAACTTAGACGTCATAGGAAATGACTAGCTATAGGATTAGGAACTTGGTAGAAAACCATAACCCTTACCTTAGCTTTACCTAGGAACTTGCTTAAATATTCTAATTGTGTTTTAAGTGCAGCTTGGGATGACGGGAAGACCCTCCAGGTACGCTTTTATTTTATTGCAATCTACTTTCTTGCAATTTACATTATTGCAATTTATTTAACGCATCGCACTTACTTTTCTTGCATGATAAACAACCGATTGCATGAAAACTCACACCTTTAGGATAGCCCCTAAAACCGAAACAAAAACTAAGTTAAAATTCATTGCAAGATAAAATTCACCGCCACAACATTTCAAAATATAAAACAACTCAAAATTTAATCACAAACGTAACACAAAACTACAATTACAATTAAATTAAAACGTCCCGTTGGATGATCGGGAATACCTCGGATGATGTAACCTACGTGTTGCTAACGGGATTTCCCACGGTCTAAATGAAAGTGTGGAACTCATTCGAGTTGAGTTTAGCAAATTCATCCGGACTAAGTGAATCCGATAAAAATAATGATGCCGAAGGATGGAACCGTGGGATCTTAACCGGTGTCGTTATAATCAACTTTAAGACTTGTTTTAATTAAAACACAAAAACACTTGGAAATTAAGACTTTCTCTAAACCAAAACACTTTTCTCATCCCCTGATTTATGATTTCTAAAACTAAACATCCGCAACAACAAGGAGCTCGGAGCATGGTGGGCAGCACGGCCATCGTCATCAGCAAAACCTGAGTCTACTTCAGTAAAACTTTCTTAGAATTAAAATAACCAAACCATAGGACTTCGAGGTAGTTTGCCTAGTGCAACATAAACCCTCAATCTTTGTTAGGCATTTGCATGATCAGGTCATGTAAATTGAGCCCTAACCGGTTTTAGGATTCCGAGGTAGTCGTCCGATACGACATAAACCCTCACATCTTCGAGGCTATTTGTATGATTCTGTCATATAAATATAAGCCCTAATTAATTAAAATTGGCAAGATCAAAACATTTAAATAAATATTAGGACTTTCCTAAACTCATGCCAAACAATAGGATAGTCGGGAAATTACCGAAGTTCGCTTCGAATCTGTGATTTCTCCTACTTTTCTTCCTTTGGATTCCCAAAACAAAATGTTCCAAATTTGATCCATTCCCTATTGGAATTCCAAAATTCAATCCTTTGAAAACTTAAACTTTGAAATTCTTGAGAGCAGAATTATTGATTATTATCGAGAGTTTTCTTAGGTGATTCCCGTCACTTAAGATGTAATTAACTATAGGGGCTTGCCCTTATAGGGAATTTTAAAGAACCCAGGTAATATAAACCCCGTTTAATGTTTTCATATTAAGCGACGGAATTTGTCGGCTTATAAAATTGGTTCGCGAGACCAAACGGATGTCACAAATCTTCTAGTTTATTTAATCGAGCCGCACCATCAAGCAGTGTGTCTATCCTTAGGGATAGATACACGGTTTGTGGTGCGGTGCTTCGTTTATATAAACTATTTGGGATGTGAGATCGGTTTGATTTCATATCTTAAAATTTTCAAATTTAAAATTATTTTCAAAATCAAATACTACTTTCTAAATTATATATATATTTAAATTAAGTTTAAAATTTGAATTCGCCGACAACTTCTGTTAGGCGACCCCCTTTTCAAAATAAAACACACAACCTAAAAAATATGCCGACAGATTTCTGGCGACTCCGCTGGGGACAATTCCTCTCTCCATTATAATCGGATAATCTCGCTTTCAAAAATCGGTAGTGTATCCATGTCCCTAATGGGTCAAACTACCCTTCTTTCCGTTGGAATACTATGATCATTTCTACCTTGGACAAGTATAGCCAACATTCTCTCGGATTTAGGAGCCACTGTTTAGACACCCCTAAACAGAGAGGTTCCGAGATCCTTTTACCTCATTTCTGAGGTGGGGTGGACCTCCAATAGGTGTTAGTTTAGGAATGATCCTTCGAGTCGAGAAGTCTTGCATAAGACTTTCTTTTCCTTTCCAACTCTGAATCGGATTCCTTACCTTCTCTACACCTTTCGAACATTCCGTTCTAAATAAACGAACCCTCTAATAAATGATTCTTTTAACAAATGATTCCTTCTTATAAATACATGAACAAGAATGAGTTCGGACTCTTTTCAATTCCTTTCTTTTCATCCTAAAGAAAAGAAGCATAACTTGGGACTGACAACCAGAATCTATCCTGCAGAAATGGAAGCCCCAAAGCTGATTTTCTCCTTCACCAATGGACTGGACTTCGCTGTCTATAAGGATGAGCTGCCCGACAATGGGATCATCCGATTTGGACAAGGATTTGAAAACACGAATGTCAAGATCACCGACGTTTCCCTCTTTGCACTGACGAACAAGGTATCTGAAGCTGAGGAACCGCTGCTTTAGTTCAACCTTAGGTCGACCCAAGAGTTTCCTCCCCGCAAAGGATCCCGAGCTAGGAGGAGTATCGCCGTCCGCAGGAGGACCGTTCTTACTACCCCCACTCGGTCTAGTTGTTTCTCGCACCTACCCGACTTCGCCAAATCAAAGGGGAAAGAAATCCAAAACTATGGTAAACTCCGTTACCGTGGAGGGTACGGATCTTCTCGTAAGACCTTCTATTTTTCGAAATCGGGTCCGGTTCAAAGATTTCGTCACCGACTAGGACCCGAAGAAGAAACGAAGTAGAAGGATCGCTAGAGAAGCGGTAGCTGCTGAAATTGCTTTCCTGAGGAAATTCCGAAGCTGGCGGAATATACACACTTGCCGAATATACACCGTTGCTCGACTACATACCACTTTTGGGAGGAAGCAGGTTCCATCCCCTCTCCGCCGTAGAGGATGAGGAGAATGTTCGCAAGATTCTTGCCACATTACCTCGGCCCACATACTACAACGATACCGCAAGAAAAGAACTAGAACTACGTCGTTTGCTCGACCGCAAGCTTTGGTAGAAAAGTTAGCAAAGAAGGAAAACGCCGCCGTATCGGAGATTCTACGGAGAATAGGGCGGGTGCCGATCCAAATCCCGTCTTGGGCCCCGAGTAGAGCCCGCCATCATGACGAGAAAAGCCAAGTAAAAGAATGAAGGCTAGTCCGCCTGTCGTAGTCTCGGGATTACGGATTAGGGAGGATACCACCTTCCAGGCATTTGGCCGACGGACCATCCGGTCCTAGACCTTCTGTCGCTAGAAGGATGGTATGGCGTCCCACTACTTGGGCGATTAAGATTGAAACGACGGCCCGAGAAAGAAAGTCTCGCCAGGAGGCTGGAATCTGAAGAAAGTACTACTGCGATAAAGGGGACTCATGAAAAGGGGACCCGTCAGCTATCGCATGACAACCGCAATGACACACAGAAAGCCCCGCTAGAAGATGCCATGGAAAAGTTGAGAACCGATATCCGACGGTTGGCAAAAGAAAGAGAAGAAAAGTTCGGAGATGAGATCGATTCATCGGAATTCATGGACGACGAATATGCGAAATCAACATGGTTGAGACACGAGCTTCATCGACTCCGCAAGGTGCTCCCGCGGCCGCGTGAAGAGAGGAGCCGAACTAATGAGAAGACGGCTTCGGGAAAAGACGACACGATCACTCAAATGGCGAAAAGGATGGAAGAGATGGCCGTAGCTCCGGCCACTCTCCGCAGTCAAGTACAACCACAAAGAGAGACACCCCCGGAGGTCATTCACATTGTAGACGAGAGGAAAGGAGATTACATCCGTCAACGAGGATGATCAATCGAAAAAGGATACAACACAAAGTATGATCCCCGAAAAGGATATCAAGAACTTGGTGGAACAGCGAGTGCGAGAAGCCTTAGCACAATCGAAGAGCGGGACATCCATTCGGACGGGTAGACCTTCCCCAGAAGAATTCGACGCTGTCCAATACCCGAAAGGCTTCGTACCACCTCTGTTCAAGACCTTCGACGGAACCGGGAACCCCCGACAGCATGTTGCACACTTTCGTGCCAGTTGTTGTAATGCCGGCGGGAGCGATGCATTACTCTTCCGACAGTTCGTCAGCAGTCTGTCAGGAATCGCCTTCGACTGGTATGCAGAGTACGCAAATGGTTCGGTGGAGACATTCTCGAGCTAGAGAACCTCTTCATCGAGCGATTCGCCGGAGCTCGGCACCACATCACTATAGGTGATTTAGTGGTAGAGAAACAAAGGCCGAACGAAACTTTGGTGGATTACATACTTCGATGGAGGAACTTAAACATGAAGTGTGAACCACAACTACAAGAACAACATGCGATCGGCATTTTACTTAAAAGCATTCACGGCCCGATAGCACTTCTCCTCAAAGGATTCACTATTAAGACTTTCGAGAAGTTGTTAAGCAAGGTCGGAAGCTTGCAAGAAGAGGCGAAGCAATTAAGTTTCGCCGACAAGACGGACAAGCGAAGCGCGGTGAAGACCTTCGAAAAGAAATCCGGGATCGTGCAACGATTGACAAAGGCAAGCAACCGATGCAAATACCACCGGAACGGCCGCAGAGAACCACAACAGAATTACCAGCAACCCCGGTCCAAGCTATCGGTCATCTCCGCGAGTATGAACAACCGTCTCGTCCGCAACGTACATTAAGGGAGCTTCGAGCGAGAGAATATCCGTTCAAGAATGAAGCGATACCGAAAATGTTCCATAGTCCGATGAAGACTCCGGATTTCCAGTCGCCGGAGCCTAAAAGACCGGAGGAAGTCAACAAGAAAGGTGATCCCAACTTTTGCCCCTACCACCGGATGCTTGGGCACAAGATAGAAGATTGCATTACCTTTAAAAGTTGGCTCAACGACAACCTTCAGAAAGGGAATATAACAATCCCGAAGGAGTACATGAAGGAACCTCAGAAAGGAGGTTCCGTCAATGTTATCTCAACTGATCCCATCATTCCGATAGATCCCTATACGACTGACGATGGATGGACTACCGCTTGGACGAGGTCTTCGAAAAGATTTTAGAACGACATCCAAACCGCCTCGGTGCGAGCTTCAATTCAGAGTTCGAAACCTGTTAGCTCGTACTATCACTTGCGATAGAAGAACCACCTCAACAGGAGATGATTGAAGAAAAGAAGAAAATTGACGAAGAAGAGAGGACCGAGACTCCTAAGGCTAGGACTAGGGGCTGCTTATCCTAGGATAGTTGTTTCCGACTCGGGGAGAAATCCTCGAACCTCTGATTTTGTATGATTATCTGCTCACTTTGGTGGGATCATATAATGATAAGGGTAATGGCGTTGGCTACGTTTTGACTGTTTCTAACGATTACGTAACTAGCGACAATCTGGACATCGATTTCGATACCAACGACAATTCTCAAATCATACACGATCTCGATGATCAAAATAATGAAGAAGACATCCATCAAGGAGGCTACGAGAGTTCAACAAGCAACGGATCTATCTGTGAGTTTTGAGGAGCTCCAGTCACGATAGAGTTAAAGCCTTCAGATTCTGAAGATAATCCGGAAGAGCCTGTCATTTCGATTCAAGAGGAGACACCGACAAGTTCAACACTAGATTCAGAAGAAATTACAGAAGTCAACTTAAGAAGTGGAAGAGTTCTACCTCCAAGAATGGGTCCAAAAGACAAAGGAAAGCAGGTGGTTGTTCAAGAAGAACCAACCCGTGAGAAGAAATACCCATTCGAGAAGAAGCCGAGACACATGGAAACAAAGTGGACTACAACGTGCTAGCCCATCTTAGGAAACTACCGGCCAAGCCGAGCATTTACGATGCTCTCATCTTATCAAAGGAGATGAGAGAAGCTCGATCGAGGCCTTACTCGATCCGGAAATTTGCTTAGCTCAAATGGTCGGAGATTCCTTAGATGAGGTTTGCTCGTTAAAGGAACGACGAGGCGTTACCTTCACGGACAATGACCTACTACTTGGGACGACGGATCACAACCGACCGTTGTACATTTCGGTTACAATTGGGAAGTTTACGCTCTCCGGAGTATTGGTGGATCCGGGAGCATCAATCAATATAATGAGTCTTCGAACGCTAGCATACTTGGAAATTGATGCTCGTGAGCTCGAAGCGGACAAAATGTTATTGAGAGGATTCAACCGAAAAGGAGAAAGAGCCCTCGGGTCAATAACGCTATCGATGAAGACCGGTGACTTAGCAAAGACAACCGCAAAATTTCACATAATTGATTCGAAACATCGTTCAACGCTCTACTGGGCCGACCATGGATACATGAAAACAGGATGGTACCATCATCTCTGCATCAGTGCATCAAATACTACGATGGAGGGGAACAGTGCATCAAAGGTGACTTGCAACCATTCTCCGTACATGAGATTGGAATCCATGAAGACGCAGCTTATTACGCACCGCCGAAGAAAACAATTTTCTCCAGAGATACCATAACAAATGAAGCAAAGAAAGTTCGGGACAATGAAGAACCTGAAGTTCTAGTCCAACAGTCACTCACCACTCCCTTAAGGCGAGATGGTGAAGGTTTCTCCACAACTCGCATCCGAGGTCGAGGCCGGGGACGAGGCCGTGGTAGAGACGCTAGGACAGTTGGACAGAGGAAACCAACCATCAATGTTGATTGGGAAGATAGTTCTGAAGAAGAAAAAGAAATCAAACAAGAAGCAGCGACAATAAGTCAAAAGAAGCCGCAATTCTAGATCTCTCTCGAAGATGAGAAGAACGAAGAATACAAATCAATGTACGAGAAGATTAACCACTACGTACATACTATGACCCTAACCCCGATTCATTCTAACAAGATCGAGGGTATGGTGGTCAAAGAGGTACGTAACGATGGTGCAAAACCAATCAAATTCTACCGTGGTGCTTCTTCCTCCAAAACTGAAAATCATGTACAATTCGAAGATGTCACTTCATCAGAATTAATGGAATTACCTTTTGAGTGGTACTCTCCCTGTGTTCAAAATTTAATTCAACGTGGTTTCTTGCCTCGACAATGGACAAAAGGTCAGTCTCAACATTTTGAAAAATTATGGAATAACTCCGGTCGTCCTCCCAATTCAAAGTATGGACTCGGATTCGGCACAGTAGGGTCGACTGACGATGCCGAGTTTTGCTTGGTTGTCACTTGCAAGTCCAATGAAAATTGCATGGAAACTACGGACGAACTCGAAGATTTACAAATTGGAGACGCTCCACCGTAATTCGAAGAAGAAATTAAATCCACAATAGATGAGTTAATGGAAGTTAACTTAGGTACTAGCGAAGAGCATAGACCTACCTTTGTTAGCTCCTTACTCAATAAAGAAGACTCCGAAGAAAAAATCAAATTGTTAATGGAATTTAAAGACTGTTTTGCTTGGAACTACGACGAGATGCCAGGATTAGCTCCAGAGGTTGCAGTCCATAAGCGAGGAGTGGATCTTACTTCGTCCGGTCCGGACGAGGTCCCGGAAGAATGCGTCTAGAAATTGAACAACAAGTCATAGCCGAAGTTAAAAAACTAATAGACGCTAAATTTGTCCGTGAAGAACAATACCCGACTTGGTTAGCCAATGTGGTGCCGGTCGGAAAGAAGAATGGTCGGATCGGAATCTGTGTGGACTTCGGAGATTTAAACAAGGCATGTCCGAAAAGATGAATTCCCTCTACCGATCCCGAATTAATGATCGACATTGCTTCAACACATGAAATATTCTCGTTCATGGATGGATCTTCGGGATACAACCGGATAAAAATGGCTCCGGAAGATGAAAAGCTTACAACATTCGAACGCCGATCGGAGTATTTTGCTACACGGTGATGCCATTCGGACTGAAGAACGCAGGAGCAACCTACCAGAGAGCAATGACAAGAATTTTTGATGATCTCATCCACAATCAAGTCGAATGCTACGTGGACGATGTGGTCATCAAAAGCAAAGTGAAGGAAAACCACCTGTATGATTTGAGAATTGTTTTCGAACGATTAAGATGATTTAACCTTAAGATGAATCCCTTAAAATGCGCCTTCGGTGTCACCTCCGGGAAATTCTTAGGATTCGTTGTCCGACATCGTGGAATTGAAATCGACCCAGAAAAGATTAAAGCTATCTTAGAAATGCCGCCTCCCAAAACCTTAAAACAACTACGATCTTTTCAAGGGAGTCGGCATATCTTCGACGCTTTATCTCGAACCTGTCGAGTAGGTGTCAGCCTTTCTCGGCACTAGTTAAAAAGGACGCCAAATTTATTTGGGAAGAAAAATGCCAGAAAGCCTTCGAGGACATTAAACAATATTTAATGACACCTCCTGTCTTAGCAGCCCCAGTCTCAGGTAGACCGCTGATACTTTACACTGCGGCTTTAGACGACTCTCTCGGAGCCCTGTTAGCCCAGGTCAATGATGAGGGTAAAGAAAATGCTCTTTACTACTTAAGCCGTCGTTTACTTCCGACGGAAGTAAGGTATCCCGCAATTGAAAAGCATTGTTTGGCCTTGATCTTCGCCGCTCAAAAGCTCAGGCACTACATGCTTTCTCATAAGGTCAACCTGATCTCGAAATTTAATCCATTGCAATACTTGATGACTCGTCCAACACTTTCCGGCAGACTTGCCAGATGGTCAATGATATTATTGCAATTCGATATAACTTTCGTGCCTCTGCGTGCCGTAAAGGGACAAGTCTTAGCAGACTTCCTCATAGCACACCCTTTGCCGGCCGAATCTTCTCTCAAAGACGATCTGCCAGATGAACAAATAATGAATCTAGAAGACCTTGATGATCGACGTTGGGAATTATATTTCGACGGAGCATCTTCAGCACACAAAGACGAAGAATCGCAAGTGATAGTGCCCGGTAAGGCAGGAATCGGGCTAATCTTTATAACACCGGAGCGGGGGATGTTAAGATACTCCTACCACTTGACAGAACCGTGTACAAACAATGAAGCATAATACGAAGCCCTCATAACGGGACTGGAATTAACTATTTAAATGGGGATAACAGACATCAACATCTACGGGGATTCGCAGTTAATCATTCAACGGATCGCCGGACAATACGGAATTTTAAAGCCAAGACTCGAACAATACTTCCAGTATGCCATACGATTGTTGGAACAGATTCCAAATGTAACGATCTACAAAATTCCCAGAAAAAAAAATGCTTTAGCAGATGCTTTAGCCCGTCTCGCAAAAGAATTTGCCTGTTTGCAAGATGAATCAGTGGAAGTGTCAGTTCACGGACGTCAGGTCCTATCACAGCTTGACATAGACACAATACACAAATCAGAAAAGAAAAAGAATCAGTTGCAGCAAGGATGTGAAAACACGGAAGATTGGCGACGACCATTAATGAACTACACCGCAAACGGGAAAGCTACCGGAAGATAGGTCGCTAGCCCATCGGATCAAGAAAAGAACTCGTCCTACGCATTAATAAACAACACATTATACGGAAGGTCTTTTGATCAAATGTGGCTAAGGTGCCTAAGCGGGTCCGAGGCCCGTGAAATTGTTAAAGAGGTACATTCGGGACTCCGTGGCGCTCACCGGTCGGGTCCGAAGATGAAAATGAAAATTAAAAGACTAGGGTACTACCGGCCCTCGATGATGACCGACCGCATGAAAATCGCCAAGAGCTGTCACCAATGCCAAGTGCACGGAGTGGTTCTACACCAACCTCCAAATGTGCTACACCCGACAATTGCGTCGTGGCCATTTGAATGTTGGGGCACAGATATAGTGGGTCCGATAGAACCACCATCTTCAAAGGGACATCGCTTCATTCTTGCGGCTACAAATTACTTTTCCAAGTGGGCAGAGGCAGTTCCACTTTGAGAAGTGAAAGCACACCACGTGCTACAGTTTTTCAAGAACCAAGTTGTCTACCATTTTGGGGTGCCGCGCGAGATCATCTCGGATAATGGGTCGGCATTTAGAAGCACGCAAATCAACAATTTTGTCGGGAGACACGGAATCGATCGGCGATACTCAACAATTTACTACCCAAGAGCAAACGGCCTCGCCGAGGCTTTTAATAAAACTCTCGTTCAAATCTTAAAGAAAACCTTGGACGATAATAAGAGAAATTGGCACGAGAAGTTGTTAGAAGCCTTATGGGCCTACCGGACAACCTTCGTAACTCCTACTCGAAGCTACACCTTACGCTCCGGTGTATGGGTCCGAGGCAGTGTTACCTTTAGAGGTTCAGCTTCCTTCACTCAGAATTGCAGTTGCGAACAAAATCACGATAGAAGAGAACGCCAAATTACGGCTCGAAGAATTAGAAAGCTTGGAAGGGAAAAGACTTGCAGCGCATCAGAATTTAGAACTATACCAAGCTAAGATGGTTCAAGCCCATGACAAACTGGTCCGCCCAAGAACCTTCAAAGTTGGTGACTTAGTTCTCGTTCTCAAGAGACCTATTCTCGCACATCGGAAGATAGGAGGAAAATTTGAACCCACTTGGGAAGGACCGTTTGTGGTTGAAGCAGTATACTCAGGAGGTTCCTACCAGTTAGTGAATTGCCAGGGAGAACGACATATGCTTCCGATCAACGGACGATACTTGAAAAAGTATTACGCTACCTAATGTTTCGAAGGAATGAATTCTTCATCCCTAAGGAACACGGGCGAAGTAATTACTTATGATTGGGTCCGAACCCAAAAAATAATAAAATGTGCTAAAATAAATAAAATCATGATAATAAAGTTTTCCTTGTTTTCTTTTCCAAATCAAAATCTCTTCCCTGATCTTATCCTACTTCATTCCTGTTAAATTTAAAAATATAAAAAAAAAGAAATAAAAAAATATGTCTTTAATAAACATTTTCTTAATGTTCTTGTTCTTAGTACAGCCCCTGATCCTTTTCCTTATCTTTCGCAGGGAAATGTCGAATGGGCGGTTGGTCCTGAACTTTAAGAATGGCGTAAGCCTTGCACTCGATGAAAAGAGGGTGAAAGATGGAGCGATAATCGAGATTGACTCGGATTTCGCACCGAGCGAGCCTACGATGACGAGGAAAGTGACTCGGGTTCCGGTTGACCGAGAGGAACCGCCCGATCGGACGATGATGGAAGTGGGTGGCCCAAGCCACCAATCCGACGAGCAAGAAAAGGAAAACAAGCACTGAAGAAGACAAGAAAATCAAGTCTGTAGTCGCTACAGCAGAGGGCAGGCTTGTCAGCGCCGTGCCCACGGAAACTCAGAAAGTTCGAAGAGCTACTCTCACAGCAACGCAACGAAGAAATAAGAATCGCCGTATCCGTAAGATGTTAACAAAACTAGCCGCGGACCAGTGCGACGAAACAGATTGCTAATGCCAGGTACATACACTTCAAGGACACCGGTTCACCGGGAACCCGAAGAAAGGAGGCTAGCTCCTAGGATAACGAAAGGACCAGGGAAATCTCCGGAAGATCGGAAGAAAGAAGACTACCACGCCACCGGATATAACCACCAGTAATGCATGACCTTGTTACGAAGCAACCCGGGGGATGTCCCAACGAGGCATCATCCCTGAGGAGCCGAGGTATGCAGGAGAACGTGAAGGGATTGAACCGTATATCTCACAATATGTCACAAGGCCTCGCCATCTGCAGATCATTCCGGAATACGAGCTGGAGAGAATGCAGAATGTTGAAAAGAAAACCTTTGAATACTTTGAGAGAATTAAAGGTAGAAGAATCAACATACTAGAGGGCCTTGAGCTACATACAGACGTAATCTCAGAGTATGAACAACAGCAAATCGTGGATTGTATCCGTGATTTGAAAAGAATGGGCCGAGCAGGCCGCCTAAGGGAAAATACCTACTCAGAACCCCGGAGATGGATGCCGTGGAAGGGAAGAATCACAATACAATGCGGATGCTCGCTACAACTTCTTTGAAGACAGGAAGGGAAACCCACCGGGAATACTCCGTCATGGGCAAGTGGATCCGATGCCATTAGTCATCAAGAGAATGGTAAAGAGATTGATAACATGGAGGGTACTGCCAGCAGATTGCATACCCAATAGTTGCATTATCAACATCTACAAACAGGGTGACTGCATACCCCCACACATAGATCACCACGACTTTGTCGGACCTTTACGCACAGTCTCTTTCCTAAACGAGTGTAACATCATGTTCGGATCTAACCTCCGGATAGCGAGGCCCGGAGTGAGTTCGAGGGCCGGTGAAGATACCATTACCGGTAGGTTCCGTCATGATACTGAAGGGCAACGGAGCAGATATCGCTAAGCATTGCATACCAGGAGTACCAGTGAAGCGGATCTCAGTTACTTTCAGGAGAATGGATGACAGGAAGACACCTTACCATTTCCAGCCAGACCCAGAGCTAGAGAACCTCCGGCCTTACGAGCTGTGAGTTACATGGGAAATATCACACCTCCAACGTACATCCAGCCGGCATCTTTGCTAAGGATGGCTTGGAAGGTGATGTTATTGACCATGTACCCCACTATTCAGACATGGATTTTTGACAGATGCTTCTTTGGTTGGATCAACAAAGATCATACATAGTCCGTTTTGAGTCTACATGGATTGTATGAGATGTATTCCAGATCGAGTTGTATGATGTATCTTCAACATGATTGGAATGAAAGTGACCATGTCACATTTTTGGCCATCACCTCTTTTGTGCAAATTGACTGGGAAACGCCATTAAAGTTATGAACTTCGAACAAAGAACAGAAAAGATAAAAAAAATAAGAATAAAAGAAAACTTTCCTAAAAAAAAAATATCTAAAAATGACGAACACCAAATTCACATGAACATTAAATAAACAATAAAGTAAAATTTGAATCATTAAAAGATAAACAAAATCAACATAAGTGTTAAATCAAATCTCAAATCAAATTCTCAATCAAATTTCAAATCCAATCTCGATCAAGTTTCAAATTTGATCTTCCAAATTTAAAATCAAATCTTAAATCAAATTTCAATCGAGTTCAAACTCATCCTTCCAAATTTCAAATTCAATCTTTCCAGATTCCAAATCAAATCTCGATCAAATTTCAAATTTGATCTTTCAAATTTCAAATCAAATTTCAAATTAAATTTCGAATTCAATCTTTCCAGATCTCAAATCAAATCTCAATCAAATTCAAATTTTTGGGTCAAGGATTTTACATCCGAGACTGCATTGCTTTAGGATCATTTCTCTATCGCAATGAAATACAACAAAATTCAAACTTTTGGGTCGAGGATTTTACATCCAAGACTGCACTGCTTTAGGATTCTTTCCCTATTGCACTGAAATACATCAAATTCAAACTTTTGGGTCGAGGATTTTACATCCAAGATTGCACTGCTTTAGGATTCTTTCCCTATTGCACTGAAATACATCAAATTCAAATTTTTGGGTCGAGGATTTTACATCCAAGATTGCACTGCTTTAGGATTCTTTCCCTATTGCACTGAAATACATCAAATTCAAACTTTTTGGGTCGAGGATTTTACATCCAAGACTGCACTACTTTAGGATTCTTTCCCTATTGCACTGAAATACATCAAATTCAAACTTTTGGGTCGAGGATTTTACATCCAAGACTGCACTGCTTTAGGATTCTTTCCTATTGCACTTCGAAATACATCAAATTCAAACTTTTTGGGTCGAGGATTTTACATCCAAGACTGCACTTGCTTTAGGATTCTTTCCCTATTGCACTCGAAATACATCAAATTCAAATTTTTGGGTCGAGGATTTTACATCCAAGACCGCATCGCTTTAGGATTCTTTCCTATTGCATCGAAATACATCAAATTCAAATTTTTGGGTCGAGGATTTTACATCCAAGACTGCACTGCTTTAGGATTCTTTCCCTATTGCACTGAAATACGTCAAATTCAAATTTTTGGGTCGAGGATTTTACATCCAAGACTGCACTGCTTTAGAATTTTTTCCATATTGCACTGGAATACATCAAATTCAAACTTTTGGGTCGAGGATTTTACATCCAAGATCGCCTTGCTTTAGGATTCTTTCCCTACAGCAATGAAATACATCAAAATCAAACTCTTGAGGTTAAGGATTTTACATCCAATACCGCATTGCTCTGAGATCTCTCCTCATTGCAATGATTCAATCCGATCGATTCAATTTTCTTTCGAGGATGAAGATGTTACATCTAAAACCTCAGAATTCCAATTTTCATTTCAAATCAAATCCCTCAAATTAATTTTAACAAAACTTCAATCTAAATTGAAACTCCAAACTAAAATCCAAGCTCACACATCAAAACTTAAATTGAAACAAAATAAAATCTAAATCGAAATTCTCCCAGGTCATGTGATTTGGGATTCACTCCTTTTCCTTTCCCCAGCGAGAGTTCTGGTATCTCCAGTTTTGGGAACATACCCGATACTCCCCAGCGGAAATTCTTTTGCTTTGTCATAAGTTTGTCACTTGGACATTTGTGTTGGTTTTGTTGATCGCTTCGGTCAACACCAATACGCGCGGTGTGCTCCGTCAGCACACCACACCTATCGAGGTCCATTTGTTGACCTCATTTTTGATGAGGTCTTCTCTTCTTCTTTTTAGTGCTTAAGATCTAGCCTTAGGCTTTTCCTTCGACTATCTTAGAGGACTAGAATCGGGACCCACCTTTTAGAAATTCAAACCACTTCTAAACTCCTCGCAAACTCCACAAACTTGACTATAGACCCCTAATCACCTAGAGGGTTGAAATCAAATGTGGAAGTTTAAGGATGAGTTCCTATAGGACTCTTTGGCCTTAGGACCGCCACAGGTGGCCTCGGTGCGGTGAAGGGGCTGACTTACACACACACTACACTTATACACTACACTTATACACTACGCTTTCACAGACCCATACCTAACTTGACCTCCTGACTCATGTAGGTGATTCACATGGATGGTCCTTAACCCCTAAGCCCTTGGCTAAGAGGGTTAGGAACAACATAGTGAATGCCTCAAATGGGTCCCTTCATGGCTCATGTGGGCTTGATGTGGCTTCATGGCTCAACCAAAATGATTTCACTCCACTCAAATTCACCCAATCTTCAATTTTTCAAATTCTCAATTTTTTGACCCCCGGGACCCTACACCCGCCTAGCCTACCCAAAACCCTTGAAACTACCCAAATTTTTCAAAATTTCCTAAATCACCCAAAATTCCCCAAAATAAATCCCAAACATTTCCACATTACTCAAATTGATCATCCATACCCAAAAATACCAAAAATTCCAAAAATACCTCCCAATACCCTCCAAATACCAAAAATACCCCTCTTGGCCAAAAAATCCAAAAATTCTGAAAATTCCCAGAAAATTCCAGAAAATCCCAAATATTCCCAATTTCATTTTGTCCAACTACACCATGGGCCAATTTTGTCAATTTACCCTACTTTTGTCAAAACCCCCAATTTGACCCATTTTAACCCTAAGTGAACCCAATGTCAAACCAAACCTACCCAATTGACCCAAATTCTGGTCCAATTCAGTTCTAAACTTCAATTCAACATTCCCAACACCAATCTAGACCAAATCCAAATCCAATTTGATTGACATTTGGATCCAATTTCACTTTTGGCCTTAAAGCCCAATTTGGACCCAAGACCCAAACCTAACCCAAACTCACCCAATTCAGCTCCAATTAACCCCTAATCTTTTCTAAATCTTCCTTAACATTCCCACAAATAAAACACTAACATGATTTGCCCAAAATTTAGACCCAAACCCCACTCAAATTCAACCCAAAGCTAAAAGGCCCAATTTTTGACCTAAACCCAAACCTAAACCAAATGAGCCCAAACCACAAAATCAAAGCCCAACCAAAGGTAAAACCTCTTTGAAACACTCCCATAAAAATTTCTCAACATTGATTTTACATCAATTTCAACCCTAGCCCAACATTGGCCCAACTTGGCCCACTTGGACCTATATTGGCCCATTCACCAAAAGAGCCCAAATTCAACCCAATTCAAACCCAAATCACCCCCAATTTGACTCAAGTCACTCATGACACATCTATGAGCTAAACCCAACAATTATTTGGCCCAAGCCTTTACCAAAATTTCATCCCAAAATCCATTTTAAAATTCAAAAGCCCACTTTCCTAAACCATTTTAAAAGCCCATCCTTCACCACATCCAAAGGCCCAAAATCTACCCTAAAGCCCACATGACATCTCCATTTGCCATCCACTTAATTAAATCCATTACCTAAGTCCTAAATTCATCTTCAAATAATTCCAAATCAAGTTTCATACAAATTTCCATCAAATTACCAAAAATTCCTAAAATCCATTTTCATGAAATTGACCAAACTTTTTGCCAAGCCAAAGGTGAGCCATGAAGCCATGCATGAGCCACATGTGAGCCATGAGAGCTTTGGACACTCCACCATGCCATATTGGGTAAGAAGAGGGAGGGCTTTCCTTAATCCCTAAAGCTCATTAGCCTTAACCATGTTTCACCTAAACTTAAATTTAATCCAAATATATTTGGATGGAGACTTCTCCATGCCAAACCAGTCGATCCCTTTGATTCCCCACAGCACCCAAAGCCACCTAGAGGGGTGCACCAAGCCCAAATGGGTGGGTTGACCCATTTAGACTCAAAATTAGCTCTTCCCCCATTCCATCTAAATCAAACCCTTTACACATGTCAAACCTCGATTGAATGCACCAAACCCGGCCACCGACCCACTCGAACAAGATGGTGACCAATGGTCGGCCGGCCGACTCACCGAGCCGCCGGAAAACACCATGGCCGAGAGCTCACATGTGAGCCCAACTTGGAATTCTCACCTGCCGAGCTGCCCCATCCCCGGTGGCCATTGGAGCCGTTCTTCTCTTGCCGAGAGCGAGCTGATCCCAAGCCCTAACTCTCCACAGGAGGCCCTCCACCCTCTCCTATTTAAACTCCACCCCTCACGGCCATGAGAGGAGAGTTGCACAAACCTTGCCGAAACTCTGCCAAAATTATTCCAAACCTTCTCCACCCTTAGAGCAGTTGATCCCCAGTGTCAATTTGCCCTAATCCCCACTGTAAAAATCCAATTTCTCAGCTGAAATTCCACCCAAAACCAGGACACTTCTCCACAGTGAGCCAATCCCCAAATTGATTGGTTCTACACCTTCACCAGACCAAGGGAAGGTGTCCACCAGCAAAAGCCCCATCTCCAGGCCACCCAGTTGCTCCGGCCTCCAAGCTTTGTGATCGGGCTTGGTCGAAATCACACCTAGACAATTCACCAGACCAGGAGACTTCATCTGGAGCTTGCTGGGATCCAATCGAAGGTGCAACAACTCTCAGATTGAACCCACACTTCTCTGAGCAAAGGTATGAGCTAATTTTTCATCCCGAACTTCTAGAGATTCTCCATTTTGAATGCTTTAATTTCAATGCATGATAGCCGTATAGATGTGTTCGTCTCTTCAAGATGAATCCATAGAGCATAAGAACATGAAAATCCATTGAGTATCGAGTGAGATATTAGGGATTTAGTGTGGACGGCTCTCGGGTGAGAACACTTGGGGACGATGAACGGATGCCGTTCATTTAATACACGCGCGGACGGACGGCCGGGATCGCGTCGGATCAGAAGACGGAACGATACAACGGGCCCGGGAGCGCTGAGTCAGATGGCGGCGTCGAATGGGAGCGCGACGCGTGTGCGTTCGGAGATGCCGAGGATGACGCGGCGCCGCGTGGATAAATAGAAAATTAGGGTATTTTCTTATTTATTTAATTCCCTAAACTTCAAAAATTCATAACTTTGTGTAGAAAAATCAGAAAAATAAAATAAAAATACCCTCTTGCTCAGTGAACAGAGGAGAATAATGTGGAAAAGAAATCATTTAATTTCATCAAGTATTTTATTTTTTATAATTTATTTACCCTCTGCACATTCTTAATTCTCCATGCATGTATACAATTCACCATGGCATGAGACCATAGGGCTTTTGAAGCCTCTGAATTTGGGAACATTCCCTGAATTTTCCAAAGTCGAAGCCATCCCTATGAAGAGTTATTGATTTTTCAAATTCATGTTACTCGTTTTGAGTATTTTAATTCCAATAAATAGCATGTTGTGAAATAAATTCTAGGAAAATTTGATGATGTTCCTTATGACCAGAGAACCCTAGGAAAAATAGGTTTTGAGTTAGTTCAATTAAAACAACCCTAATTGGCTTAAACACTCAAAATAGGTCTCTAATTAATTAGAGCTAACCATACATCAAATTGACCTGAAATCAATTCTCCACAGACCTCTAAGATTAGAGGAACCCACCATAAAAATTTGAGGTCAATTGGACTTGGTTAGCCCCACTAATTGGGTTGATTAAGCCACTTAGTTATTTTAAACTTTAAAAATTCATAACTTTCAAAATACCTTTCAAAAATTCACCAAATTGGTTTTGGAGCCTCTCTGATATTAGGGGAATTTAAGAAAATTAAAATTTCAATTTTCTAAAAAAGTTGATTTTTAATATTATTTTAATATTTTTAATAATTAAAAAATAATAAAAATCACAAAAATAATAAAATTCACCAAAATGTCACATATTGAATTTTAATCACTTAGGAACAAACCCCATATTTTTCTTAGGTTTATTTAGTGAGATATTAAATTTTAAAAGCTCTAGGGTAATTTTAAAATTAAAAAAAATGTATTTTCTAGCATTTTCACTAAAATAATTATAATAAATCATAGAAAAATCAGAAAATTACAAAATTTGATTCTCTAATTTCCTTGATATCAGAGAGAGTTTTGAAAAATATAAAATTCATTTTTCAACATTTATTTTATTTTTAAATTAATTAACATTCCAAAACTTAAAATAATTATAATAAAAATAATATAATTCAAAAAATCACCAAAATTGGTCCAAGTGGTTCTCTGGTCATTAGAAATGTTCCCTAATTTTCTTAAGGACAGAAACTTTCCCTTGGTTATGTTATTAAATTTTCCTTTGAAATCTCTATTTTCTACCAAAAATAATTATATAAATAAATTAAATACAGAAAAATCACATTTTTTTCTCTCATGTCTTTATTGACATATGAGTGAAGTCACATAAAAATTTCAAGTTCATTTGAGTTCAATTTAGTGAGTTATGAAATTATTAAGCTTAAAGGATAAAAATGGTAATTAAAAATCTTAATCCTTAATTAAAACTTTAGGTTTAGTAAAAAATTAATAAGTAAAATATTTGATCCTAATCTGATTTGGATGATTGAAATTTAAATAATTAAAGGGTAGAAACCCATTAAACAATTTTAAAATAATTAAACCTTAATTAAATAATTGATTAAATTTGGAAGAATAATAAAATTGGAATTATTAAAATAGGGATATTATTAGGAAGAGATTTATTCTTTAATTTAAAAATCCCTAAATTAATTATCTCATTAATATTCAATTCTTAATTAAAATGATAACTCAAATTCAAAAACATTAAAAGACTTAATCATTAAACTAAAATTAAATTATTAAACTCTTTTAAAAATTTCAATTAAAATTAAAAAATTAAATTAAATTAAAAATTAAATTAAATTAAGTAAATTAAATTGGATTAAATTAAATTAAATTAAATTAAAATTAAAAGTTGAATTAAATTAAAGATTAAATTAAATTAAATTAAATAAACAAATTAAATTAAATTGAATGAATAAATTAAATTAAATTAAATTAAATAAATAAAATCAAATTAAATTAAGTAAAATAAAATCAAATTAAATTAACTTAAATTAAATTAAATTAAAATTAAATTAAATCAAATTAAATTAAAATTAAATCAAATCAAATTAATTTAATGTAACATCAAATCAAACTAAATTAAAATTAAATTAAATTAAATTAAATTTAAAATTAAATTGAATTAAATAACATCACCTAAAACAGAAAAAAATTAAATATAAAGCAACTTGAACACTATTCCAAATTTAAACCCATTAACTTAAATCAAACAGTTTGAACACCAATTTACCCTCAAAAGCTTTAGTTATCATAACTCCTAAACAGAATATTAAATGAAATGTTACTTCACTTATAGGACATTCAAATATCCTAGTTTACTGAGCAAGATAACAAAACTTGAGATTCTTGGACGATTAATTCATTTGTATAATTAAATTCATTTGAAATTAAAATAATTCTAGCAATATTGAGAAGATGTTTAAGATTCTTCTTAAACACTTTCTCAATATGATAGGATGTTTATAAGAACAATTGAATTTAATTGTTCTTTGATGAAGAAAATCGTCTTCAAACAAAAACACAAAGAACCTAGACGTCATAGGAAATGACTAGCTATAGGATTAGGAACTTGGTAGAAAACCATAACCCTTACCTTAGCTTTACCTAGATACTTGCTTAAATATTCTAATTGTGTTTTAAGTGTAGCTTGGGATGACGGGAAGACCCTCCGGGTACGCTTTTATTTTATTGCAATCTACTTTCTTGCAATTTACATTATTGCAATTTATTTAACTCGCATTGCACTTACTTTTCTTGCATGATAAACAAGCTGTTGCATGAAAACTCACACCTTTAGGATAGCCCCTAAAACTGAAACCAAAACTAAGTTAAAAGTCATTGCAAGATAAAATTCACGGCCACAACATTTCAAAATATAAAACAACTCAAAATTTAATCACAAACAGAACACAAAACTACAATTACAATTAAATTAAAACGTCCTGTTGGATGATCGGGAATACCTCGGATGATGTAACCTACGTGTTGCTAACGGGATTTCCCACGGTCTAAATGAAAGTGTGGAACTCAATCAGTTGAGTTTAGCAAATTCATCTGGACTAAGTGAATCCGATAAAAATAATGATGCCGGAAGGATGGAACCGTGGGATCTTAACCGGTGTCGTTATAATCAACTTTAAGACTTGTTTTAATTAAAACACAAAAACACTTGGAAATTAAGACTTTCTCTAAACCAAAACACTTTTCTCATCCCCTGATTTATGATTTCTAAAACTAAACCTCCGCAACAACAAGGAGCTCAGAGCATGGTGGGCGGCACGGCCATCGTCATCGGCAAAACTCGAGTCTACTTCGGTAAAACTTTCTTAGAATTAAAATAACCAAGCCATAGGACTTCGAGGTAGTTTGCCTAGTGCAACATAAACCCTCGATCTTTGTTAGGCATTTGCATGATCGGGTCATGTAAATTGAGCCCTAACCGGTTTTAGGATTCCGAGGTAGTCGTCCGATACGACATAAACCCTCACATCTTCGAGGCTATTTGTATGATTACTGTCATATAAATATAAGCCCTAATTAATTAAAATTGGCAAGATCAAAACATTTAAATAAATATTAGGACTTTCCTAAACTCAAGCCAAACAATATGATAGTCGGGAAATTACCGAAGTTCGCTTCGAATCTGTGATTTCTCCTATTTTTCTTCCTTTGGATTCCCAAAACAAAATGTTCCAAATTTGATCCATTCCCTATTGGAATTCCAAAATTCAATCCTTTGAAAACTTAAACTTTGAAATTCTTGAGAGCGAGAATTATTGATTATTATCGAGAGTTTTCTTAGGTGATTCCGTCACTTAAGATGTAATTAACTATAGGGGCTTACCCTTATAGGGAATTTTAAAGAACCCGAGTAATATAAACCTTGTTTAATGTTTTCATATTAAGCGAGGAATTTGTCGGCTTATAAAATTGGTTCGCGGACCAAACGGATGTCACAAATCTTCTAGTTTATTTAATCGAGCCGCACCATCAAGCAGGTGTGTCTATCCTTAGGGATAGATACACGGTTGTGGTGCGGTGCTCCGTTTATATAAACTATTTGGGATGTGAGATCGGTTTGATTTCATATCTTAAAATTTTCAAATTTAAAATTATTTTCAAAATCAAATACTACTTTCTAAATTATATATATATTTAAATTAAGTTTAAAATTTGAATTCGCCGACAACTTCTGTTAGGCGACCCCCTTTTCAAAATAAAACACACAACCTAAAAATATGCCGACAATGCTTCTAAATTTTACTTTAGAAGTTGAGATCTTTGATGTACAGGGATTGGATTTTTTGGGACCATTTACTCCGTCATTTGGAAATTTATATATATTTGTTGTTGTTGATTATGTCTCAAAATGGATCGAAGCAATTGCTTTATTTATATTTGATGCTCAGAGTGTTTCAAAATTTTTAATGAAAAATATTTTTATAAGATATGGAATGCCGAGAGCGATAATAAATGATGGTGGATCTTATTTTAGGAATAATCGGATTCAGAGATTGGTTGGAAAATATAATATTATTTATAGAATCTCTTTTACTTCTCATCCCAGACTAGTGGTTTAAAATAAGTGTCTAATCGTCAAATTAAACGAATTTTGGAGAAAACTATGGATATTTACAAATTAGATTGGTCTGTGAGATTAGATACTGCATTATCGACATATATGACTGCTTATAAGACCTTTATTGGAATGTTTCCTTAAAGACTAGTATTTGGAAAGACTTGCTACTTACTTGTAGAATTGGAGCATAAAACATATTGAGCGATAAAAGAGCTGAATTTTAACTTAGAAAATGCAGGTGAGAAGAGTTTTTTGCAATTGAATGAATTAGAAGAAATTAGAAATGAATATTATGATAATGAGAGAATATATAAGGAGAAAATGAAATTATGGCATGATCGGAAGTTATTAAGAAAGAAATTTGAACCTGGATAGAAAGTTTTGCTATATAATACAAGATTGAAATTATTTCCTGGAAAATGAAATTCCAGGTGGATAAGATCTCTTACTGTTATAAATGTTTCCTCTTTTGGAGCTGTTGATATTGAGGGTCCTAAAACTGAAAATTTATTTAAAGTTAATGGACATAGATTAAAATAATTTTTTGAAGGGTATCGACCAGATTTTAAGGAGGTTTTAATGTTAAGTCATCCTAAATAACTGAATGTTTGTCGGGCTAACGAATTTAAACCAAACGCTTTGTGGGAGGCAACTTATATTTATCTTAATTATGCTTGTTTGCTTGTTTTTAGAAGTGTGCTTGTAGTTAGTAATATTTGAGTCCTACTCATTTGTAAATATCATAAAAGATTGGAAATTATTGAATTGCATCGAAGAATTAGAATATTTCAGACAAATATGAAGTTTGGTGCATTTTTGAACACTTGTGCCGCCAGCGGCAGAATGGGCACTGCTGACACCTTATTACAAAGAGCAACACCTTATTTTGGGTTTTGGACGCTTCCGACGCCCTATCCGGCTTTGCCGGCGCTGAAGGTCCTGTGACGGTTCTTAGAGTTTCAAATTATAATTTTTTGCAGTTTTAGGTGAAATATCATTCTAATAACTTCCCAAAATGTGTTGTTAACCCCCTAAACTCCAGAAAAATGAAAGGATTCATTGCAAATTTGCATCTAATGGATTCCAACTTCGTAGAAACCATAAGATTTAGATTTTTCAACTGACAAAAATTCATCAGTTTCGAGGTGCAGTGAATATTCAACAAAGTGATGATGAAGAGGAGGATTATCAAAAAAAGTTGCTTTGTGAATTGAGGTATGGATACTCTAAGTACTCGAGTAGAAGAGATTATTGTGTAGAGGCGTTGGGAAGTGTTATGCTACACTGCTGCCGCTGTAGTCGTTCCTGTTGTGAAAGAGTTTTATGAAAATCTTCATGGATTCAACCAAGGATTTGCTTATGTGCGAGGCAGGTTTCTACCATTCACTCCTTCAAAGATTAATGATTCTTTTATGATTAAGAATGTGCCTATTTGCCATCATACGAATTTTGATGCGATGAGGGACGATATGAATGAAATTTATCGCTATTTGACTGATGAAAGTGAAGATTTAGGGATATAAGAAAACAAATTTGTAAGTTTTTCTACTGCATTTTTAAATCCGGTGGCAAAGCAATGACATTACTTTATTTCTACAAAGTTACTTCCTACAATGAAAATTTGTAAAGTGATAAAGGAAAATGATATTTTATATTATTGTATTCAAATTGGAAGGCCGATCGATATTGGTTCAATAGTTGTGAAATCTGTATAGGGATTGATTGTTCATGGATCTAAATATGGACTTGGACATCCTTCCATCATATTTCTTCTTTGCAGCCGGTCACATGTTCCATATGAAAGTTGGGAAAAAGTGATTCTTCCTTGGAGCTCTAAAGACTCAACTAACCTTTATGACTGTCTGGCAATAGGAGATGAGAATGATACGAGCGTCATTGTAAATCAACCATTTCAGACTTCACGACCTAATCAGCCTTACATTCCTGAAAGTTCCCAAATGATTTTGAAGAAGATCAAAAAGTTGGAGAAAGAGGTACAATATCTTATGAATGCTATTAATAATATTTCTGATTTATTTGATCACTTGGATTGGAGAATAAAAGAACAATTTGTTCACATTAGGCGAATTGAAGATAGTTTGATAAATTTGATGAAAAGGAATGATGTGATTGCTGAGGATTCGACTGATGAATTCCCGTATCATCCCTTATACAATCTGTTTATGCATCGTTAATCTTTTGGAGATATCATAGGAGAAGATAATATTGAGACTGACGATGAGTAGTGACTCTGCTTTATATTTAATATTTGGTATTTTTATTATGCTTTGGTGTGCTTAGTGTTGGCTTGATTGACTTTGTAGTATGTGTTTGGACTTATTATGCTTTGATTCTGTGTTTGTATTTAGTTTTTCACAGTTAGAGTATCGTAGTGTGTTTGCGATGTTAAAGTTCTATGACTTGATGAAATTATATTTGAATGCTTAAGTGTGTATATTCAAATGTGGATTTTATATATTAAAGTGATATTTTGTGTTGTTTGTGTAAATTTCTTGTTAGTTAGTTGCTTAATTGATGAAATAGATGCTTAAAGAGGTTAATTATGTGATGGCGTAACGTTGAAATGATCGATATTGCAAAAATTTTACGGAACCAGAAATTGAACTGGTGCCACCGGTGCCCAAATACAGAGAGTTTATTTAATTAAATTAAATAGAGCACCGTCGGTGCCCTATCTAGCGCTGCTGGCCCAAATACATAAAAGACCAACACCATCTTTATCTCACAATTTTTCCCCTGGGACCCGCCATTTGCTCCATCTTCTTCGTCTTCTACCTCCAGCCAACGTATTTTTGAGATTTAAGGTTTGCTATATCATCGATTTAAAGTGATTTCAAAGCTTAAAATGTGTGGTTCTTATCATCTCTTAGTAAGAGCTTCAACCTAAACTAAAAATATTTGATATTCACCATGGAAATTTCTCACATTATTTATATCTGAAAATTGGAATTTTTTATGATGTTTCGAGATATTCTTTAGTGATTTAAGCCCTTAATTAATTTGGTTTGTCTTTAGGAGTCTCTAGCATTATGATTTAGAAATTTCTTGGATTTTCTTGCAAATTTTTATACAATTTCACATGGCTCCTAAAACAAGTAAAGGCAAGAGAAAGATTGATTTTGATGAAGATATATTTGTTAATGTGAAATAACAATATCATTTCAATTCATTCCTATATAACAAAAAGTGTGGTCATGACCGGGCTTTTGAGAATCTTGACGGATTTGTAGAGTAGTTGATTTCTGATTGAAATTGGGAAACATTTTGTTATTTTACTGCTAATGCTATTACGTGCACTGTTAGAGAAAATTATGAAAATATGCCTTGGACCGAAACAGTATATGTGCTTGTTTTAGGAAAAATGGTAGAATTCACCCCTCAACATATTAATGTTTTTTATCAATTAAGGGGGACAAGGTTGATGAATATGAAAACTTTGATTTGAGGGAAACTAATATGAAAGAATTGATTGCTTTTCTTACTGATGGAAGATGGGAATGGAAAGTAAAGCAAAAATATATGTTTAATTTCCCAACTTCCAAGTTAAATGTAGCATTTAAATCATGGCACTATTTCATCTTTGCAAGATTACTACCTTCTTATCATCACAGTGAAGTTACTAGAGATAGAGCAATTCTCAATTATTGGATTCAGACTATGAAACAGAATAATATTGGATCGTTTGTGTTCAATAATATTCAGACTATTGCTAGAGGAGAAACCACTGTAGGATTAGGACATCCTGCCCTGATTCACGTATTATCTGCACAGTTTGGAGTTGAGTTTGATAGTTCTAAGGAGTTAGTCCATCCACTGAGGCCTATTACCAAGACCATTATTCGTACTTATGAGACTCATGTGGTAGGGAGAGGAGAAAGTCAGAGTACTGAAATTCTTACTACTAGCCAGGACATACCATATACTTCTAAGCCACCTACATATCTAATGTTATGGTGCAGTTGATGATTCAGAGTGCTAGTATATATAGACTCCATAACATGATGGATGACTTTGAGGCTAGAAGTGATATAAATGAAGATTACATGAGAAGGAGAGTTGAGTATGATATTGCTTACCTTGATGCTCAGGTTAGATTCATGAGGGGAGACATTGGAGTTATATTTCCTACCTGCACCAGGTATGTTCCTTACCGACCTGATCATGCAGAAGAAGCTAAGGAAGCTGGTGATGATGTGGTAGTCTTGTGATTTATGTTTTTATTTGTTATGTTTGTTATTTGTTTCTCTATGATTAGTTTAGTTTGTTAATGTATCTGTGTTGAAAAATGAAAATGTATTGAACTTTGTGTTAGTTTGTTTAGTGATTTGGATTGAGATTGTGATGTTATGTTGGATGTCTAATATTTAAGTGTTTAATATTTCTTCAGCCTTACAAATTTTAATATTATATATATCATTGTTTCTAACTTTTTCATGCTTGCTAGCTTAATTTTTGATTAATACCAACATAGCTTCAGAAGATTTTAAAATCCCAGCACAAAAGGTTAGTTTTCTTTTACTCTCTACCTTTACGAATTTATATGTGATGAAAAACTTAAGTTTGGGGGAGGGTAAAAAATTAACTCTTATTTGTTCTTAATAAATATAATTTCAAAAATTATTAGCATGGCTTTTAGTAGTTGAACCTAACTTTAGATAACTAAATTTTTTATTTCATTTAAATATTATGGTTGATTTGAATGAATGTTTTTAGTAATAAAGGTTAATTTTATAAGGATGAGATATTTAGTAAGAGAGGATTGGACTATAGTTGACTATTAAAAGTAATGAAAACATTATTTTTGATATGTTAAGAGACTTGAAGAACTATATGTGAAGAAAGGATTGTGACATTATGATGAATTATAAACCTGATATATATTTATAAACTAAAGAGGTGTTTCAAGTTTCAACTTTAGAAAGAGGAGAGTGAAGTTCAAAATTATTAAAGGATATCTAGATATAGTAATCCTCACAAGAAATAAAAGAAAAATAGAACAGAAGAGAAAAGAAAAAGAAAGAAAATATATGTGAGGAGAAGCTTGAGGAGATGACTAATAAAAAATTGGCTTCACTTGAATCAACCTAGAGGAAGAAATTTGTTACATTTCTGAATTTATATTTAAGGTACTAGCTTAAATTCTAATAGAGTTTGCATGAGCTTCTTTTTCAAATAGTCTTTCAAGGCACGCTTAACATGACAAATTATGGTTCATCTTGAATGAATAGAAAACTAAAACTTTTAGACTTGACTACTGAATGTTCTTATACCTGTAATTTTAACCTGAGTTGTTGAACTTCTTTCTAAGAATCTTACTATTATATTCATTTGAATAGAAAATCATAGTATACTATAAGTGAAAAGTTCAATAGTTTGAGTTATATTTTTTTGGTAGTAAAAGGATTACTTGAGGACAAGTAATAGTTAAGTTTAAGGTAATTTAATGCACCAAAAATATGCTAGATTTTTTCTATATAATTTGTACTCATTTTTGGTGTTATTGCACTTTATAGGAAGGTATTCTTCATATTTTGCTGAAGGTATGATGATTTTAGGTAATTGGAGCAAAAGAAAGCGAGAAGAAATGAATTTGGAGCTAAAAGAGGAAAAATGCAGAAAATAGCTTTCTGGCGCCGCCGACGCCCAATGTCAGTGGAAGTCAAATTCAATGTATTTTGACTTTTTTGAAGGGTTTCTTGAGGAAACTCTTGAGGAATTCATTTCTAGACTCTTATAGACAGTTATGGACACCCAAAAAGAAGGAGAGGAGAGAAAAAGGAGAGGGAGAGAAGGGAAAGGGAAGTAAGATAGTGTGTGGTAAGTGTTGTTTTGTAAGGGATTCTTTTTAAAGAGTGTAAGAGACGGAGGAAAGTGAGAGTTTGCTTCTTCCTTACTATTCTAAAGAGAGAATTGAGTGTTGTAGAGAAGAGAGAAAAGAATTCAAACGAACTTCAAGGGCTTGGCTTAGGTATTCAAAATCTGTTGTAGTGGCTTAATTATTTAAACTTAAACCAAATATTATCAGATGGTATCTAACAATCATTTTGGGGGAGCACCAACTGAAGATCCTAATTTTCATCTTGCTAATTTTATAGAATTGTGTACTACTTTTAAATACGATGGTGTTTCAGATGATGCTATTAAATTTAGACTTTTTCCTTTCTCATGAGGGATAAGGCTAAGATATGGTTAAATTCATTAGCACTTGGATATATCAGAACTTGGGGTGATTTAGCACAAAAATTTCTTGCTAAATATTTTCCACCATCAAAACTGCGAAGTTTAGAAATGATATTACATCTTTTTGCCAGTTTGAAGGGGAATATATTTATGAATCACGAGAATCTTTTAAAGAACTCCTAAGAAAGTGTCCACATCATTTGATACCAGATTGGTTAATAATTCAAACCTTTTACAACGGATTTACTGGATCTCTTAGATCTATTATCGATCCCGCTGTTGGTGGTTCATTGATATCTAAATAGTTTTTTTATGCTTATGCTTTAATTGAAGAAATGGCTACTAATAAATTTCAATGGCTTTCTGAAATGTTAAATACTAAAAAGGTAGTCAGTATTCAAGAAAATAATGCTTTTATAATGCTAGGAAATCAAGTTGCTGCAATTTCAATGAAAGATAGACCAGTTTGGAATGAATTTTTCTCAGCCAATTTTCATTTTGGAAAAAAATTCATTAGGCCAGAGGGTTGATTATTAAACATCATTAGAAACTTTGAATTCCATAAATAAGTCTAATATCCCTTATTCAAATTATTATAACCTAGGTCGGAAGAACCATCAAAACTTTAACGGGAAGAATAATAATCAGGGTGGTAGTAGTCAACATTAGGGGATCAAACAAACCCATTGGAGCACTGGAACGACGAAGGGAGTAATAATTATAGACCAACCTATCTTTCAAGTTTTAACAATGCTTCACAATTTAAGGAGAAGAAGTTGTCTATAGAAGAAGTGGTGTTACAAATTAAAAATCAATTACAAAGTCAAGGAGCTACAATCAGAAATATTTAGAATCTGTTAGGACAAATTGACAGTTCATCAAGTAATAGATCCCAAGGAACACTTCCTAGTAATATAAAAGTAAATCCAAGAGACAAGAATAAAGAGAAAGTAAAAGCTGTTCAGTTGAGAAGTAGAAGAGAGTTGGAAGGTAGAGTTCCAAAAGAGATTGAAGTAGAGAACGAAGAGATTGAAGAACCAAAAGAGGACGCTACAAAAGGTTCGGAAAGACCTATTTCTCAAGCTAAGTTTGATTTAGAAAAGCCACTACCTCCGTTTCCTCAGAGACTTCGACAACAAAAGTTGGATAAGAAATTTTCAAAGTTCTTGGAAATATTTAAGAAGCTTATAATCAACATTCCATTTGCTTAAGCTTTAGAACAAATGTCAAGCTATGTGAAATTTATGACGGATATTTTAAACAGAAAAAGGAAGTTTGAAGATAATGAAATTGTTGCATTTAGTGAGGAGTGCAGTGTAATAATTCAAAAAAAGCTTCCTGAAAAGCTTAAAAATCATGGTAGTTTCACAATTCCACGTGCAATCAGAGATGGATTTCATGGGAAACCTTTATGTGATTTAGGTGCAAGCATTAATCCTATGCCATTATCTATATTTAAAAGACTTAGATTAGGAGAACTAACCCCACCTACTGTAACTCTGCAATTAACGGATCGTTCGATCACATATCCTAAAGGAGTTATAGAAAAAGTTTTTGTGAAAGTGGATCAATTTATCTTTCCTATTGATTTCATTGAGCTAGATATGAAGGAAGATAAAAAAATACCATAATTTTAAGGAGACCTTTTCTAGCAACATGCAGAGCAATGATAGATGTGCAAAAATTTGAATTAACTATGTGAATCAATGATCAAACTGTTACATTCAATATCTCAAAATTAATGAAATATCCTGCAAGAGGTAAAGATGATGAACGCTACAACCTGGATGATATCAGATATCTAAGTGAATTCCATTTCAAATCAACTTATGAAGATAAATCTAAAAGAGAAACATTAGAGCATGAGCAAGAAGAGGAAATATAACATTTTGAAGATTTTCATGAGGAAGATTTAAATTATGTTCACGGAAATTTTGAATTGTTGGACATGATTGAAAAAGATGAATCTTTTAGTTTATCAATTGAAAAACCTTATGAACTTGAATTAAAAATGCTTCCCACTCATTTAAAATATGCCTTTGTAGGTGATTCCTCAACTTTGCCAGTTATAATTTATGCTCAATTGACTGATAAATAAGAAGAGAGTTTGCTTGAACTTTTACAGAAATATAAGAAAGCCTTTGGATGGATAATAGCTGATATTAAAAAAATCATTCCTTCAATTTGTATGCATAGAATCCTTTTGGAAGAGAATTGCAAACCTCAGGCTGATCCTAAAAAAATATTAAATCATGTCATGAAAGATGTTGTTAAGAAAGAAATTTTAATGTTGTTGGATGCTGGAATTATCTACCCTATTTCAGATAATGCACGGGTTAGTCTTATTCACAGTATTTCTAAGAAAGGAGGAGTTACTGACTGCTAATGAAAAGAATGAATTAATACCATCAAGATAAGTTATAGGGTGGCAAATATGCATTAATTATAGAAAATTAAACCTTGCTATGAGGAAAGACCATTTTCCACTACCCTTTCTAGATCAGATGTTGGATAGACTGGTTGGGCATAAATACTTTTGTTTTCTGGATGGATATATTGGTTACCGCAAAATACAAATTGCTACTGAGGATCAAGAGAAAAAAACGTTTACCAGTCCTTATGGTACATTTGATTTTAAAAGAATGCTCTTTGGGTTATGTAATGCCCCTACTACATTTCAGAGTTGTATGATGGTAATTTTCTATGATTTAATTGAAAAGGGAATTGAAGTTTTTATGGATGACTTTTCAGTGTTTGGAATTTCATTTGAATCATATTTAGAACATCTATCAAAAGATCTTAAGCACTGTGAAGAAACAAATTTAGACTTTAACTGGGAAAAATGTCAATTTATGATAGTCAGAGGAACTGTATTGGGACATCGTATATCAGAAGAAGGTATGGTGGTAGATTTTGTGAAAATTCAAGTGATCTCTAATTTACCTTGCCCAACAAATTTAAGTGAGATTGGATGTTGTTTGAGACATGCTGGATTCTACAGTCTTTGTATTAAAGACTTTTCAAAGATTTTAAATCCTTTGTCATTTATTGGAAAATGATGTGATTTTTTATTTTGATGAAGAATGCATAAAAGCTTTTGAATCATTAAAAGAAAAATTAATTACTACACCTGTTATAGTTTCACCAAATTGGGAAAACCCTTTTGAATTAATGTGTGATGCAAGTGATTATGCTGTTAGAGCTGTTTTAAGTCAGAAATATGATAAAGTTTTCAAAGTGATCTACTAGGCTAGTAGAACTCTTAATGAAGCTCAAATTAATTATACCACAACTGAGAAAGAGTTACAAGTTATAGTATTTGCCTTTGATAAATTCAGATCGTATTAAATTGGAACAAAATGTGTGGTGCATAATGACCATCCTGCTATTAAATATTTAACGAAAAAGAAGAATGCAAAATCAAGACTGATAAGATGGATTCTTCTTTTACAAGAATTTGATTTCAAAATAGTAGATAGGAAGGGTGTTGATAATCAAATTGCTGATCATCTGTCCACGCTCGATTTTAAAAAATCTCTCTACTTTGAAAAGGAAATCAATGAATATTTTCTTGATAAAAATTGTTCACTATTAATGAGTGGCGTGTTCCGTGGTATGCCAACATTGTAATCTTTATTTTCAGTGATATGTTACCCTAGGTTTGCATGCCAAGAGAGGATGAATCTTTTATCTGAAGCCAGAACTTATTTTTGGGATGACCTATTTTTATATAAACAAGGAAGGATATGATTATTCGAAGATTTTTACCTTTAGAAGAAACTTATGAAATTATAAAAAAATTTCATAATTTTGATTATGGGGGACATTTTGGTATTGATAAAACTACACATAAAATCTTATAATCTGGAGTTTATTGGCTTAAAATTTTTAAGGATGTTAATGCTTATATTAAAAATTGTGATCGATGTCAACGTGTAGGCAATATTTCTAGAAGAATTGAGATAACCCTAAATTATATGTTGGAAGTTGAAATATTTGACATTTAGGGATCAGATTTCATGGGACCATTTATACCATCTTTCAGAAATATTTATATTTTGATAGTAGTAGACTATGTATCCAAATGGATAGAGTTGTTGCTTTACCTCAATGTGATGCTCGAAGTGTTGCAAAATTTTTTAGAAAGAATATATTTTGCAGATTTGGAATACCAAGAGTGATCATAACTTATGAGGGAAGTCTTTTTAGAAATTCGATTATGGAAAAGCTAGTAAAGAAATATCATATTAATCATTGCATTGCTAGTGCTTATCATCTGAAAACTAGTGATTTGGTTGAATTATCCAATCGTGAAATTAAAAGAATATTAGAAAAGACTGTTAGTCCAAACAGGAAGGATGGGTTAATCAAATTGGATTATGCTTTGTGTGCCTATAGGAATGTCCCCATATAGGCTAGTTTTTGGAAAAGCTTGTCACTTACCAGCTGAAATTGCGCATAAAGAATTTTGGGCTTTTAAAGAGTTCAATTATAATTTGAAAGATGGTAGTAAGAAGATTTGTTACAATTAAATGAGCTTGAAGAAATAAGGAATGAATCTTATGAAAATGCTAAGATTTTAATAAGAAAAGATGAAGTTATGGCATGATCGGAAGATTCTTACCAAAAATCTTGTGCCAGGACACAAGTTTTGTTATATAATGCTAGATTAAAATTATTTGCTAGAAAATTTAAGTCCAGGTGGATAGGCCCATTTATTGTGATGAAAGTTTATTTTTATGGAGCTATGGATATTAAAGATCCTAAGACTGAAAAAATATTCAAAGTCAATGGTCATAGAATAAAACCCTATTTTTTAGTCAATCAATCAAAATTTAATGATAATTTGATGTTGGGTCATTCAAAATAAGCTCTGGGTATGTCGGCCTGAAGAAGTTCAACCAAACGCTTTATTGGAGGCAACCCATATTTATCGGTGTGCTTTGCTTTAAGCTTGCTTTGAGTGCTTTTATTTGGTTTTATTTAAGAAAATGTGGTAGTATTTTGAAGTTTTTATGTTATAGTGGTGTTTATTAGCCCTTAATTAATGACTTAGAAGAGTTAGAATGAAAATTTGGACGTTTAACAGACCTGTGCTAAAATGAGCACTGACGCTTATGCGGTAGATGTTGGCGCATAGGTGCCACAGTTAAAAGAATGTGATAAATGTGGTTTTAGAAGCCTAAATTGTGGGTAAGTAGTTTTTGGAGTTAATGAAGAGTTAAAAACGTATATGGTCGGTTTTGGAGACTTCCCAAGTCTATAAAAAGTCCCAAAATTAAGAGATACTTGCCCCTATTCTTATTTTCACTTTTAAGTCTTAAGGAAGAGTATTTTGAGAGCAAAAATGTCTTTGGGAGAATGAAGTTAAGAAGAAAGATGAAGCCAACAAGAAGTTCATTTCTGAGAATGCGCAAGAGTTATACAATGGGTTTCTAGCAGTTAGTATTCAAGGAATCGTAGAAAGGGAAGATCAAAGTTGGTGTTGCTTCAATCGAAGCAAAAGTAAATGAAACTAACTCACATTTAGCCCACATTGGATGAAAACTCAAAATACAATTCAGACATACTAGTCATGTGGAAGAACCAAATAGAGCGATGTTTCTGAAGAACAAATGGTTAGAATAAGAAAATGTGAGAGATTTCAACCATTGCCCATTTTATCATATACCTTCAAATGGAACTAATGACAGTTCAAGATATATTCCACCTAATGGAGAATGGAATTAATACAAGTGTGGTCTTGTGAATTAGCTATCAGTGTTATTTAGTGTTTGTGATTATTGTGGTGTTTGTTTAGTGTTTGTGTTTAAGTGTGTTGTATTTTAATTATGTGGTTTTGTGTTTAGTTATATGTGTAAGAAACTTGTGTTTTGAAAGATTTCATTCAAGGAATTTGGATTGAAAATTTTTTTGTTGTATTAAGTGTTCATTTTAAATAAATATATGTTTGTGTATGAAATTTGTGTGAATCAATTGATATTTAAGTTATATTTTGGAGTATTAAAAGTGTCTGTGAGGGAGGAAAAATTATTTAAATCGTTTAAGGGTGATTAAATAGGAATATTAGTGTATTTTAAACAATTGATAAAATTTGTGCACTGGCACCTAAGTGCCAAACCCTTGACACATAAGCGCCTACACTTACGGCTATGTGCCGAAATTTCGCGCATAAGCGTCAGTTCTGAAAAAATGGTTTACATGCATTAAAATCCCAAAAAATTGATATTTTTTACCCCAGTATCACTTCAAGCTCCCAAAAGTACGATAAGTTTCCTATAGCTTTATTTAATTTGATCAATTTAGAGCCAATTTCGATGAAATTCGTTAGATCTCAACTCCTTAAGGTATGAGCACTTCTTGTAAGCAAAAATTTTTTATTTTTGCCATGTATTTTGGGGACATTCTTGAAAAATCTGAAAATCACTATTCATGGTGAAAATTAGATAAAAAGCTTGAGAATAGCTTGGATTAAGTAGATTGTGCCTTGAGAAGTTAAGTTTAGCAAGTTTAGTTTGATTTTGGAATTTATGGTGAAAAGTTTTGTAATTTTTAGAAATGGCTCCATGATTGAAGCTTTCGAAGGGGGAGGACAAATTTGATTATGACAAGTTCGTTAGTTATAGAGCAGAGGATCATTACGTTAATGCGTTATCATCACGTAAGCTGATTCATGAGTGAGTTTTTAGTATACCGGGAGGAGATATTGAAGAAATGACTGCTCAAAGAAATTGTAGAAATTACTATTGCTTCTCCATTGTTGTTGTTGTTGCTGTGGTAAGAGAGTTCTATGCTAACTTGCCAGCAGCAGAGGAAAATTTAGTGATGGTTTGAAGACAACAAGTTGATTTTTCTCCTACGGTAATCAATACCTTTTACCTACTGCCTCCTGAAATATTTTGTTATTATGCAAATTATCATCCTAGAGTAGGAGAATTAGATGAGATTATGTCTTTTCTTATTGATGGAAGAGGTCTCTAGAAAATCACAAATGATAGGAGAGTTAATTTCCAAGTCTCAAAGTTAAATGCCACCTCCAAGGCTTGGCATTATTTTATCTCATCTAAGTTATTACCATCGAATCATGTTAGCGATGTGACGAGGGAAATGATTATATATTAGAGCTTATAGTTCTGCTGCTTCTACCTCTCGTGCATCTACTTCGCAAACTCATCATCTTGAGTGAGTTTTCTGGTTAACAAACTGGATTATTACAGAAAATTTTGAAGAAGGTAAGTCTAATCAGATAACATGTTAAGGATATAGATGAAAAGGTGGAAAATACTGAGAGATACATTCAGAAACATGATGAGTTGAGGAAAATTATCAGCAATATATGGACAAACTGATTATAGGAGATCACAGTGCTGAGATGCCTCCTCATCCTTATTATATTCCATTTGTGCCTTCCAGAGATTGGAACAAATATGATGATGATGAGGATGAGGATGATGATTAGGATTTATATTTGCTGAGTCTGTGATGTTTTCATTTGTGTTTTGTGATGTTTACACTTTTTATTGTTTGATGTATTATGTTGTGGACATTGATATGTGTGGACTATTTCTGTTGTGCACATTCAGATATTTTTGTGTTAAATTTATGTTTTGTGATAGTTATGATTTATGTGATGAATTATTTTGATATGTTTGTGGTAGTAAATGTTTTAAAGTTTATTGTGTTTTTTGTTGTGTAAAATTTGATTCCAAAAACTATTAGGAAAATTTAAAACACTATTAGAAACCACTATTTAGAATGCAAGTTTAAACTTTTCAAAATTTGCTATAATACATTTTCTAGTATTGTTGTGATTTTTGTTTCGTTAAGTTGGTGTGCTTGCTTTGAAAACTTCCACTACCTTAGAAGTCCTTTGAAATTTCTATTTTATAAAAAAACTGAAAAACTTGAATTTGATTTTTGTTTACTCCTGTTTTTAAATTGTTATACTTGCATATTTAGGCTATGAAAATTCCTGTAAGGAAGTTATTTTGGTTTTTAATTCTTACCCATGTATCATTTCTTATGCTTAAATGTTTTATCTTAATTAAAATTTTAAAGTTTAGGGGGAATTATAATACAATTTTCAGAAACTAAAATTTTGTTTGTTCTCAAGAATATTATAAATAAGCATCGATTTTTGATATAAAATAATTATTTATATGAAGTTACATTAGGGAAGCAAATTTTTTAATATAGAAATGAGTAAAAAAAATTAGTTAAAATCTATAGTAATGATGAAAAATTTAAAGTTAAATTTTTTTTTTTAGTAAAGAAATGTTAAATATAGTGAAACTATCTTTAGTAGGAACTGTTGTATTTTAAAAAAATAGAAGATTTGACTTTTACTTTTCCAACTTAAATTTCTTTTATTGAAATATAATTTTTAGCACTATTATTATAATTTTGAAGTGAAGGATATATATCAAAACTTTGTTTAAATGGAATGGTGGAATTCAAAATCGTTAAAGGCCTATCCAGATATAGTAATCCTTGCCTTATAAAAAAAAGAAGAAAAAAGAAAATAAAAATAAAAAGAAAATAAAAAAAGAAAAAAAAAGAGTACGTCAAAAGGAAGGAGAAGCTTGAGGATTTAAGAGCCTTATAAAAAAATGGTTCAACACATGAAATTTTAAAACATAAGTTTTGAGAATGTCTAAAGCTTAAGAATATAATATTGTAAGTAAAATTATTTTCTAATAAAAATTTTTAAGTGAGGAAAATAAAATTTTTAAATCCTATATTTTGAAAAATCTACAAGTATTTCTGAATTAGATAGGAAGTCATATTTTTTATGATCCTTTACTTAAGAACTTTCTAAACTTTAAGTTGGTATAATTTACTAAATTTTTTTCCAAATTGAACTATTTTATTTTTAGAACAAAATTTTGAAACATTCTTAAAGAAACACATTTACATAATTTTCATGTTTGATTTTTATATGATTATAACTTCACTTGAGGACAAGAAACATTTTATGTTTGGGGGATTTTGATACACCTAAAATATATAGTGCTTTTATGCACATTTCTATATCTATTTTTGATGATATTGCACTTTAATAGAAGGTATTTTCAATTTTTTCTTGCAGGTATGATTAAAATAAGTGATTATTATGAAAGGAGCAAAAAAGGATCCAAGTTAGAGCAAAAATGAAAAGTGTGCAAAATTACCCTCTGGCGCCTAAGCGCCGATGGGTAGCGCATAGGCACAGCAATTAAAAGTGGTGAATTAAATCTAATTTGATGCCCATTTCAAGGGGCGTTTGAAGCAACTTTTATTTTAAACTTCCTTAACTTCTTTTGGGAGGTAAATTCAAATGAAGAGATGCATATTTTGGTAGATACATTGAATCTAGATATGATTTGAAGAGACACCAAAGCACCTTTTGAAAAATTATTAAAATGAAGACTTAAGATCAGAAGAAGGGAAGAGTTTTGAAAGGAAGTTTTGGCAGGATAAGTTGGGGAAAGCTTGAAGTGGTTGAAGGGAGAGAGGAAGAAAGAGAGCCTTCTTCTCGCCGTATTTTCTTTACTTTATCATAGTTTGTATTAGAATTTAAGAGAATCAATCCTTAGAGTTGGGCGCCAAGCTCTAAGGAATTATCTAGTGGAAAGAAAAAGTTTTTAGAGGAACTTCAAGATTCTTTTGGAGAGGATATTCAAATAAGTTTTTATCTTTATTTTTACATTTGGTTTTAAAGTAAGACTTGTTGTATTTTCACTATGATTTCTACTTTTAAATTAAGTTGTGTTTGTGTTTTCTCCATGAGTTCTGAGTAGTTTTCTTTATCTTTTTCCTTTTAAATGAGGAAGTAATTAACTTATGGAAGGAAGTTGTGTGAAGTATAAGTGTTTAATGTTGGAGTAAGTTGTGATAATTTCACTACCTTGCACTTCATTTACATCTTGATTTGGCCTATTAAGATGTTAAAATTTATTGTGAGAACATGTAAGAACCAATGTGGTATTGTCTCAATAAATAATTGGAGAGAATCACATGAAATTGTAAGGGTGAGAAATTGTAGTCTATACAGTTGAGTCCAAATAAATAGAGAGATATGCATTTTATTAGGTGTAGAATTAGAGAACTTTAGAGTGACAGGCTAAAGCCCTCAATTTAATTTGATGTTTTAAATTTTGTTATGAGATGTTAGCCCATAGTTTGAGGTAGAAAATGGAACTCTAGAGTAAGAGCTAGTATCATTCCTCCCTAACCCTTCTACAAAATTTCAAAACTTCAAATTAACTTATGTTCTTTATACAACCAAATAAGGGTAAAGAATATAATTGCTTCTCTTTGGCACAACACATTTAGATACTTCTACAACAAAATTCCATGATTATTACTGATTCATTGAAAAAGGAAAAAGGTATTTTATTCTTATTTGCTTTCTTATCATTTAAGAGTCTTGATAAATTTAGTTTCTTACTTTACTTTTTCTAAAAAAATTAGCAAAAAGAATTTAAACTTTTTAATTATAAAACATAACTTACAAAAACATTTTGAAAAGTAAAAGGTTGTTTTTCTGCATTCTTTAAATTTTTAGATATTTCTCTGTGGGTTCGATATCTTAAGTCTTAATCAAAAATTCTTATATTACTTAATAAACGATATGTATACTTGCATAGAATTCCATATTAAACATAATTAAAGTTGATTCCTTATTTTCTTCGGAATCAAGTTTTTAGTGTCGTTGCAAAGAAAGAGAAATTATCATTAAGAAGAAATATAAAGTGCAAAACATAAGAATAAATATTCGGGGATCATCATGAATACAATATTTTCTGATCTTTATCAAGAGTTTTTTTAGGTGACTTCAGTTATCTAAGATGTAATTAACTATAGGGGTTTGCCCTTATGGGAAACTTAAAAATCCCAGATTAGTATAAGTCCTATCTAACTCCTTCATATTAGATAGGGGAAATTATCGGTCAAAATTAATAGTTCGGAGACAAAATAGATGTCAGGAATTCTTTAGTATATTTGTGCCCCAAACAATGTATCTATTCTTCGAGATAGATACATGTCTTGTAGTGAAGCGCTCGATTATTTAAATTATTGCTTATATGAGATTAGTCTGATTTCATATATTAAAATAAAAGTGATATTTTCCTTATATATATATATATATCATAAAAATCATATCTATATATAACTATATAAATACCCGTCAGTATTCCAATTTGACAACAACAAAAATGCTCAATTCAAATCATAAAGAACACTCATTCACTGAAACTAAAGAACACCACAAAAACTAATGAACAAAAGTTTCTTACAAGCAGCATGATTGGCCGAAAACATAACTTGACGGCAAACCACAGATTTAATTAACAGAATCTTCAGTAAGATCTGCTACAAGAAAAAAAGTAAAAATATAGTGGGAACGTCCAATTTGTGTAAATAAAGATTTTCTGTCTAAACATACTGCTCCTCATATGAGATTAAGAAACCAAAATTGCATAAATAGAACCGAACAAAACCTATTAATTAAGCACTAAAATTGTTTAGCTTTAAGCAGCAAGAATCCACTACCAAATTTTCAGACAATACAAATAGGATGAGGACAACAGAAGCAGCTTAAAACCTGTTAACGCTTTTTCTTGCCCCCCTTTGCACCGTTGGACTTTGAAGGGCTCACGAGAACAAAAGCAAATAGACCCACAAATAGCAATACTGCAATCTGTGAGCTGTACTTCGTCAAAAACCTCTTTGCCCATTCAAACTTCATCTCTTAAGGCTTGTCAACAAGAATATCAAGAGGTTGAATGGGAGTAGAGAAAGCCTCCTTGTACACATATACATACATATATATATATATATATATATATATATATATACATACATATATATACATATATATACATACATATATATATATATGTGTGTGTGTGTGTGTGTGTGTGATTCTGGCTACCGACATAAACGAGTGAATGAAATCCACCTACTTTGCACAAGACACATCCTTGTTTGATTCCATGAAGATTTTCATAAAATTTCTTCACCACGGGAATGATTACCGCAGCAGTAATGTAACAAAACACTTCCCAACTCCTTCGCATAATAATTTCTTCAACATGAGTACTAGGAAAATTCATACCTCGATGGATAAAGCCTCGTTCTTTAATTAACCTCCTCCTTATAAGAAATTTGTCACAAATTCACTGCGCGTCAAAACTGACAAACTTTCTCTTGTTGAAAATTTTATATCTTGGAGATTCTAAAAAGTTGGAAACCATGGAATGCAAAGTTTGGAACTTCCTTTCCATTTTTTTGGAGCTAGTGGGTTTTATAATGAGTTTAGGAAGTTATAGGGGTGAAATCCAGCTTAAAACTACCAAAATTTGCCATTTAAAACTCCATAAACCACTTCTCGGCCGTTAGTGCCGTCGGCTCCAAAAAATAAAGTTGATCTCTGGAAAAATCCACTGTCGACGCCGGTTTGGGCGCTATCGGCGCTGACTCGAGTGCTGTCGGTGCCAGTTAACAACTTTGGTCCAATGTTTTTTTCGTCCAAAGAATTTCTTAATCTTCGATTCAATCTAATAATAAGCACCATTTAGAATAAATATGAGTGAGTAGGACTCAAATATATGACTATCTAATATTTAAATCTACTTAAACCACTTCAAAATACATTAAACAATAAAGATAACTATGGGTTGCCTCCCATAAAGTGCTTGATTTAACGTCATCATCCCGACAAACATTGGTTCATTCAGGATGACTTAACATTAAAACCTCTTTATAATTAGGTCATGAACCCTCAAAATATGGTTTTAACCGATGCCCATTAACTTAAAATATTCTTCCAGTTTTAGGATCTTCAATATCAACAGCTCCAAATAGATAAGCTTTTATAACAATGAAAGGTCCTATCCATATAGACTTTTGTTTTCCAGGAAATAGTCTTAATCTTGGATTATATAACAAAACTTCTTGTCCAAGTTCAAATCTCTTTTTTATAAGCTTTCGATCATGTGATATCTTCATCTTATCCATAAAAATTCTTTCTTTATAATAAGACACATTTCTCATTTCTTCCAATTCAATAAGTCACAATAATCTTTTATCACCAGCATCTTTAAATTAATATTGAACTCTGTAATTGCCCAATATGCTTTATGTTCCAATTCAACTGTAAATGATAAGTTTTTTCAAAACCACTAGTCTGGGGATGATAAGCAGTTGAGATTCTATGCATAATATTATATTTTTCAGTCAATCTCTGCATCAAATTATTTTTAAAATGGGATCCACCATCAGTAATGATAATTCTCAGCATTCCATATCTTTTTCATTTAAAATTTTGAAATACTTCGAGCATCACATTTATGTAAAGCTATTATTTCAATCCATTTTGATACATAATCCACATCAACTAATATGTATATATTACCAAATGAAGAAAGAGATTATGTCATAAAATCTAATCCCCAAACATCAAAGATTTCAACTTCCAATGTAAAATTTAGGGACATTTCATTTCTTCTAGAAATATTACCTGCTCGATCACATCAATCACGAGTTCTAATATATCTGTTAATATCCATAAAAAGAGTAGGCCAGTAGAATCTAGATTGTAAAATCTTATTTACAGTATTGTCAGTTCCAAAATGTCCCTCAAATTCATAATCATGGCATCTTTGAATAATTAGTTTAATTTCTTTATAAGGTACACATCTCCAAATAACTAGGTCCTTGCATTATTTATATAAATACGGGTCATCCCAAAAATAAACTTTAGCATCATATATAAATTTCTTTTGTTGTTTCTTTGGTAAGTCAGGTGGTAAAATATTACTTATAATATAATTCATAATATCAGCATACGATGGTAAATTCCATTCTTTAATCTTGTAAAGCTGTTCATCAGAAAAAGTTCTTGTGATTTCCTTTTCAAAGTAAAAAAATTCATATTGTTCTAGCATAGGGAAATGATCAGCTTTTTGGTTATCAAATCTTTTTCTATGTACTATTATGAAGTTAGATTCTTGCATTATAAGCACCCATCTAAATAATCTAGGTTTATCATCCTTCTTTTGCATTAAATATTTAATAGCAAAATGTTCTGTACGTACTATACATTTAGTTCCAATTAAGTACAACCAAAATTTTTCAAAAGCATATGCAATTGCTAATAACTCACTTTTAGTAGTGGTATAGTTAATTTGAGCCTCATTAAGAGTTTTACTGGCATAGTATACAACTTTAAAAATTTTATCATATATTTGTCCTAAGACAGCTCCAATCGAGTAATCACCGGCATCACACATAAGTTCAAATGGTTTCTCTCAATCAGGTGAAACTATTATGGGGGCAGTGATTAATTTTTCTTTTAGTACTTCAAAGGAATTTAAACATTCTTCATTAAATTCAAACTTCTTCTCTTTTTCTAGAAATTGGCATAGAGGTTTAAGTTGCTCATCCAACAGAATTCAATGCAGCCAGATCGAAGGACTGATTCCATTAATATCAGCTAAAGTCCAGCCAAAAGCTTTTTTATATCTTTTCAATGTTTCTAGCAATTTATACTCTTGTAAATTATTTAAAAATGAGGATACAATAACTGGTAATGTAGATAATTCTTCTGAAAACATACACTTCAAATGATTTGGAAGCATTTTATCTCAAGTTCAAGAGGTTATATGATAGATTAAATTAAACTATTATTATTGTTTTTTATAATATCCAACATCTCAAATTTATCCTGAACATAGTCCAGTTCTTCATTATCTATCTCATCATATTCATCTTCTATCTCATCTTCTTGTTCCTTTTTTTCTTCAAACTTTTCCTTAAAATGCTCATCTTTCAAGTAGTCACAAATTTTCATTCAAAAGTATTTTTCTGTTACAGGATATTTCATAGATTTTGATATATTAAATGTCACCTCTTGATCATTAACTCTCATAGTTAATTCTCCTTATTGAACATCTATCATGGCTCTTCAAGTTGCAAGGAATGGTCTTCCCAAAATTATACAAATTTCTTTATCTTCCTTCATATCTAAAACAATAAAATCTATAGGGAAGATAAACTTATCAACCTTAACTAGAACATTTTCAACAACTCCTTTAAGATAAGTAATAGAGCTATCATCTAACTGAAGAGTTACTAAAGTAGGTGAAATTTCTCCTATTCCCAACCTTTTGAATGTTGATAAAGGCATAAGATTAAAGTTGGCTCCCATATCACATAGGGCTTTTCCAAATAACTTTTCACCAATAGCACAAGGTACAGTGAAGCTACCAAGATCTTTAAGTTTTTCAAGAAACTTTTTCTGAATAATTGCGCTACACTCTTCACTGAGTGCAACAGTCTCATTATCTGTAAACTTTCTTTTCTTATTTAATATATCCTTAATAAACTTTAAATAATTAGGCATTTGTTCTATGGCTTCAACAAATGAGATATTTATATTTAAATTTTTTAGGATTTCTAAAAACTTTGAAATTTGTTTATCTTTCTTTTTTTGTTTCAATCTAAAAGGAAACGAAGGTGGTGGTCTTTCAACAGTAATTTTCATTAGTTTAAGCGAATATTCTAAATCAGGATATATATTATCATGTCCTTTATCAGTTTCCACCTTCTCTTTTTCAGCTTCAATGTCTTTTTGGACTCTTGGTTCTAATTCTTTTCCACTTCTTAACTGTATAGCCTTGATTTGTTCTTTATTTTCATCTTTTGGGTTAATCTCAACATTACTATGGAAAGTTCCAAAAGGCCTGTTACCTAGTGCAGTAGTAATATGAACCAATTGATTTTTAATATTTTTAATAGTAGCTCCTTGACTTTGCAACTGATTCCCTTGACTTTGCAATTGATTACCCATGTTTAATACCAACTCTTCCATAGACAACTTCTTTTCCTTAAATTGTGGGTTACTATTGAATCCTGGAAGATAAGAAGGTCTATAATTTGTGTTTCCCTCGTTGGGTTCACAGAATAGTTCTCCCACTGCGGGTTAATAGCAGCAGTGTTATTATTCTAGTTTAAGCATAGGTGGCTCTTCTAAACGGGATTATAATATTTAACATAAGGATTGTTGATTATATTATTTATAGCACTTAAACTCTTATAAGATGATTGAGAATCTACTATTTGTCTAAATGAGTTGTCCACTAACACCTGAGGCATTTGAGAATAGTTCATGCCAAATTGATCTATCTTCTTTGAAATTGCAGCAATTGGAGAAGCCAACATAGATATTGCATCAGAATCATGAATACTAGCTAATCTTTTTGGATTTACCCATTCAAAGGGCAATTAAAAATTATTAGTAGCAATCTCTTCAATTAAAGAGTATGCCTCATTAAAATATTTTAACAATAACGATCCACCAGCTGCAGCATCAATAATTGATCTATAAGATCCCACTAATCCATTATAAAATATTTGAATTATTAATCAATCTGGTAAAGCATGATGTGTACACTTCCTAACGGGATATTTAAATCTTTCCCATGCTTCATATATTGATTCCCCTTCAAACTGATAAAAAGATGTAATATCATTTCTAAGTTTAGCAAATTTTGATGGAGGGAAATTGATCACTGAAAAATTTATTAAGAAATTCATACATATTTTTGATGAAATTGCACTTTAAAGAAAGGTATTTTCTTTATTTTGTTGCAGGAATGTAGAATTTAGGTGATAAAAGCAAAAATCATAAAAAGGAGCGAATTTGGAGCAAAAAAGGAAGAAAATAATGAAATTTGTGCTGAGTCGCCGATGGCGAGATCGAGCCCGCCGACGGCGAGGATACGAGGAAGAAAATTCTGAAGGATTTATAACTGTCTCGGCCGACGGCGAGCCCTAGCTCGCCGACGGCGAGATAGAGCCGGTTGAAGATCTTCAGAGGCCTCGCCGACGGCCGAGAGTAGTTCGTCGCCGACAGTGAGCTAGTTCAAATGGCAAAGATACATTGAACCTGGACACTTTTTGAAGGGATGCTTACACACCTCTTGGTCCTTTGCTCACCTCTATATATAGAGGCCGAAATTCAGTAGTTTGTGTGCAGTTTTTGTGTCTTTGTGCAGTTTTTGTGTTCTAAGTGTGTGTGTTAATGGGTGTTATTGGGTGTTAAGTGTTTTAAGTGTGTCAATTTGAGTCTTTAGTGAGTCTTTAGTGAGTTAGTGAGTTTTTAGTGAGTCTTGCTGTACTGGAAGGAAGAGTCAAAGGAACTACGAGGAGTCTGCTTGGAGATAAATCGAGATAAGTATTTGTATTTATTGTTTTTAACATTAAATGAAATCCATGCTTAGTTTAGTTCCCATGCATTCTGAGTAGTTTATTAGTCTTTCTCCCTGTTATGAAATTAAGTGACTTGATGAACTAAAAATAGAAGTACTTTTATATATTAATAAATTGTGATAATTTTTACTTAAAACTTAATTTACTTTCAAACTGGCCATTTGATTTGTTAAAATGTGTTGATTATCAACTATAGTAAAAATTACATCCGATATTCGGGAATTCAAAAGCCTTGGAAGGAGGGTGCAAATAAATAGGGAAATAATATCACTTGGGCGTAGAATTGAACATTTTAGTGTGACGGACTAAAATATTCAATTCGGTCCTATTGTTCGAGAGCTGAAGTGTAGATGTTAGCCCTCGGGCGAGGGAACGTGGGAGCTGCGAAGTGGCGGCCGGTATCCTCCCGGCCTAGCCGCAGATTCGGTAATCAAACATAGGATTAGTCGATATTCTTTACACCAGACCAAAGGGTAAAGTATAGGAATGCTCTTATTTGTCACAATACCTTAAAATTATCTATTTAAATTCATCAATCACTTAAATTTATAAATAAGAGGAAAGATACTTTTTCTGAATAGTTAAGACTTATTTAGCAATTAGTTTAATTTCCTGCACTTTCAATACGTATTAATTTTCTACTTAGTTAAGTTATAAAATTGTGGGTCAAGTTTTTGGCGCCGTTGCCGGGGAAAGTAAGAAAAATTTACTAAAGTAACGGACTATTTTAAAATAATCATAATAAATAAATTAATATCTATTCTAAAATTGTATGCACAAATTTAGAAACGAAAATTTAATACCTTACGATTCGAATTAGAGCGTACAATTAAAAGAATTAGAAAACAAAAGAAACAAATTATAAATTTAACACAAATGGCGAATATTCCCGAAATTCAAAATATGAACCAACAAAGACCATTAAGAGATTATGCCAACCCTACATCGAATGAAATTCATTTAACTATTCAAAACCCTGATGTAGCTGCTAATTCATTTGAACTTAAACCTACAATTATCCAAATGGTACAAAACAATCAATTTAGTGGTTCACCTATTGAATATCCTAACTTACATCTTGCTAGTTTTCTAGAACTTTGTGCTACTTTTAAATATCAAGGAGTATCTGACGATGCTATAAGACTTAGACTTTTTCCTTTTTCATTAAGGGATAAGGCTAAAATGTGGTTAAATTCGTTAGCACCTGGATCTATTAAAACTTGGGGAGAATTATCACAAAAATTTCTATCCAAATATTTTCCACCATCTAAAACTGCTAAGTTTAGAAATGATATAACTTCTTTTTGTCAGAGAGATGGAGAATCAATATATGAATCTTGGGAGAGATTTAAGGAACTTCTTAGGAAATGCCCACATCATGTGCTATCAGATTGGCTGATTATTCAAACCTTTTATAATGGATTAGTAGGATCTTTAAGATCAATCATCGATGCTGTCTGCTGGAGGTTCATTAATGTCTAAACCATTTGATGAAGCTTATGCACTAATCGAAGAAATGGCAACAAATAATTTCCAATGGCCTGCTGATAGAGTAAATCCAAAAAAAATAGCCAGCATTCATGAAAACGATGCAATATCTATGTTAGCTTCTCAAATTGTTGCTATATCTAAGAAATTAGATCATTTTGGAATGAACTACTCTCCTACTTTAGAAGAAAACTCATTTGGACAAATCATAGAATCTCAATCTAATTATGAAACTTTAAATGCTATTAATAATAGAACTAATAACCCTTATTCAAACTATTATAATCCTGGTTGGAAAACTCATCCAAATTTTAATTGGAATAACACATCTAATCAATAATGAATGAATCAATCTAATCAAGCAAATCCAAACTATAAACCTAATTACCCACCTGGATTTAATAACAATAACCCTCAATTCAAAGATAAGAAATTATCTATGGATGAATTAATTTTGAATATGGGTCATCAACTACAAAATCAAGGAAATCAACTACAAATTCAAGGAAATCAATTACAAATCCAAGGAACATATATTAAAAATATCGAAACTCAACTTGGACATATTGCTACTGCGTTAAATAATAAAATACCTGGAACTTTTCCTAGTAATGTGGAAATAAATCCCAAAGATCAAGGAAAAGAACAAATTAAAGCAATACAACTAAGGAGTGGAAAAGAATTATAACCTCAAATTCAAAAAGAACTTGAAAGCCAAAAGAGGAAGTGGAAATTGAAAAGGAAACAATTCAACAAGATTCAAACTTAGAACATCCTTTAATACCTATGAAAATTTCTGTTGAAAACCTCCACCACCATTTCCTCAACGACTAGCTCAACATAAAAAAGATAAACAATTTGCTAAATTCCTTGAAATATTAAAGAAATTAACAATCAATATACCTTTTGTCGAAGCTTTAGATCAGATGCCAAATTATGTAAAATTTATGAAAGATATTCTAAATAAGAAAAGAAAATTCAACGATAATGAAACAGTCGCACTTAGTGAAGAGTGTAGTGCTATTATTCAGAAGAAGCTTCTGAAAAATTGAAAGATCCTAGTAGTTTCACTATACCTGCGCTATAGGAGAAAAATTTTATGGAAAAGCTTTGTGTGACTTAGGAGCAAGCATTGATCTAATGCCTCTATCGATTTTTAAGAGATTAGGATTAGGAAAAATTACACCTACTTCAGTAACCCTTCAATTAGCTGATCGTTCGGTTACCTATCCTAAGGGAGTTATTGAAGATGTGTTAGTAAAAGTGGATAAATTTATCTTCCAGTAGATTTTATTGTTTTAGATATGGAGGAAGATAAAGAAATTCCTATCATTTTAGGAAGACCATTTTTAGCTACTGTAAAAGCAATGATTGATGTTCAGATAGGAGAATTAACTATGAGAGTAAATGACCAAAAAGTTACCTTTAATATTGCAAAATCAATGAAATATCCTGCGCTAGAAAAAGATGATGAATGTTTTCGGATGGAAATACTTGAACATTTACAACAAGAACATTTTAAGGAATATTACGAAGATAAATTAGAAAAAGAAAATACTGAATTAATTGAAGATAATAATGAAGAACTAGATTATATTCGGGAAAGATTTGAATTTTTGGATATTCTCGAAAACACCGACAAGAATATAGTTTCATCGATTATTAAACCTCCTGAACTTGAGCTAAAAATATTACCCGATCATTTGAAATATGCTTATTTAGGTAATTCTTCAACTTTACCAGTTATTATTTCATCTGCACTAAACGAATCTCAAGAACAAAAACTTTTAGAAACTCTAAAAAAATATAAGAAAACTTTCGGTTGGACTTTTGCAGATATTAAAGGAATTAGTCCTTCAATCTGTATGCATAGAATTATTTTAGATGATGAACATAAACCTAAAGCAGATCCCCAAAGAAGATTAAACCCGATAATGAAAGAAGTAGTTAAGAAAGAAATTTTAAAATGGTTAGATAATGGTATTATATATCCTATTTACGACAAGATTGCAGGTAAGCCCAATTCACTGTGTTCCTAAGAAAGGAGGAGTGACCGTCACTACCAATGAAAATAACGATCTTATTCCTATAAGACAAGTTACTGGTTGGCGTATATGTATTGATTATAGGAAATTAAATACCGCCACCAAGAAAGATCACTTCCCTTTACCATTTTTAGACCAGATGTTAGATAGATTAATTTGGACATAAGTATTTTTGTTTTCTAGATGGATACACCGGTTATCATCAAATATAAATTGCTCCTGAGGATCAAGAGAAAACTACATTTACTAGTCCTTATGGAACTTTCGCTTTTCGAAGAATGCCTTTTGGATTATGTAATGCACAGCAACATTCCAGAGATGTATGATGTCTATATTTAGTAAGTTAATTGACAATGGAATAGAAGTATTTATGGATGATTTCTCTGTATTTGGAACATCATTTGACACATGCTTAACTCATTTTGAAAAAGTATTAGAAGTATGTGAGAAAATAAATTTAGTTCTAAATTGGGAGAAATGTCAATTTATGGTTGCGGGCGGCATTGTATTAGGGCATAAAATTTTGGAAAAAGGCATGGAAGTGGACCCCGCAAAAATTCAAGTTATAGCTAAATTACCACCTCCAACTATGGTAAAAGGGGTAAGAAGTTTTCTTGGACATGCTGGATTCTACAGACGCTATATAAAAGATTTTTAAAAAATTACTAAACCTCTATGCCAACTTCTCGAAAAGGACAAGAAATTTGAATTTACAATCGAATGCCTGAATGCTTTTGAACTCTTAAAAGAAAAATTAATTACAACACCTATAATAGTTTCACCTAGCTGGGAGAAACCATTTGAGCTTATGTGTGATGCTAGTGATTATGCTTGTAGGAGCAGTTCTTGGGCAAAGATATGAAAAGATTTTTAAAGTTATATACTATGCTAGTAAAACTCTAAATGATGTTGAAATAAATTATACAGTTATAGAAAGAGAATTATTAGCGGTAGTATATGGTTTTAATAAATTTAGACCTTATGTGATTGGAACAAAATGTATCGTGCATACTGATCATTCTGCTATCAAATATTTAATGCAAACCAAGATTAATTAGATGGATGCTATTAATGCAAGAATTCGATTTTGAGATCTTTAATAAGAAAGGAACTGATAATCAAATAGCGGATCATTTATGAAGATTAGAAAATCATGAATTATCTGATATTGAAAATGAAATTATAGACAGTTTTCTCCGATGAACAACTATATAATATCAATGAGTGGAAAATACCATGGTATGCTGATATAGTAAACTATATAGTTAGTAATATTTTACCACCTATGCTAACTTTGCAACAACAGAAAAAATTTATCCATGATACGAAAACCTATTTTTGGGATGAACCATATTTATATAAGCAATGTAAGGATTTAATTATTAGAAGATGTGTACCTTATGAAGAAACTGAACCAATTATTCAAAAATGTCATGATTCTGATTTTGGAGGACATTTTGGGATCGATAAACCGCTTATAAGATTCTACAATCTAGATTTTACTGGCCTACTTTATTTAGAGATGTATACAAATATATTAAAACTTGCGATAAATGACAAAGAGTAGGAAATATATCTAGAAGAAACGAAATGCCTCTGAATTTTATATTAGAAGTTGAAATTTTTGATGTTTGGGGATTAGATTTTATGGGACCTTTTATTCCTTCGTTTGGAAACTCATACATATTAGTAGTTGTTGATTATGTTTCCAAATGGATTGAGGCACAAGCTTTACCTAGGTGTGATGCTAAGAGTGTTTCAAAAATTTCTGATGAAAAATATTTTTACTAGATTTGGAATGCCGAGAGTGATTATCACTGACGGAGGAACTCATTTTAGAAATAAATACATTCACAAACTAGTAGAAAAATACAATATTACTCATAAGATATCCACTGCTTATCATCCACAGACTAGCAGATTAGCTGAAGTATCTAATCATGAGATTAAACGTATTTTAGAAAAATCTGTAAACCCAAATAGGTTAGATTGGTCTATTAGATTAGACACTGCATTATGGGCTTATAGGACTGCTTATAAAACTCCAATTGGAATGACTCCTTACAGGCTTATATATGGAAAAATATGCCACTTACCAGTTGAATTAGAACATAAAGCATATTGGGCGATTAAAGAATTTAATTATAATATGAAGGAAGCTGGTGAAAAGAGATTGTTGCAATTAAATAAATTGGAAGAATTAAGAAATGAATCATATGATAATGATCGGATTTATAAAGAAAAGATGAAATTTTGGCACGATCCGAAGATTAATCGGAGAAATTTCGAACCGGGACGGGAAGTTTTGCTATATAATACTAGATTGAAATTATTTCCTCGAAAATTGAAGTCTCGATGGTTAGGACCATTCACCATAACTCAAATATTTTCATACGGAACTATAGAAATCGAAGATCCAAAAACTTGACATAAATTTAAAGTTAATGGACATAGATTAAAACCATATTTTGAAGGTATAAGACCTAACTATAAAGAGGTTTTAATGCTTAGTCGACCTGATTAATAATTGAAAATTAGGTCGGGCTGACGACGTTAAACCAAGCGCTTTATGGGAGGCAACCCATATTAGTTATCTATTTTTATTGTATCTTAATAGTTAGTCTATATTATTGAAACTTTACTACTCAATTATTATTAATAATTATCACATATTCGAACCATTATGATGAGAAAATAAATTATTCGATTTAGAGCGAAATTGGACATTATTTTGGAATCTCGCCGACGGCGAGGTCGATACTCGCCGACAGCGAGGTTCGCGCATAAATTAAATTCAGTTTATTTTTCGATCTCGCTGACAGCGAGAAACGTCCCGCCGATAGCGAGAACATGAGAGGCAGTTTTTATAACTGAGTCGCCGATGGCGAGAAAGTTCTCGCCGACAGCGAGGAAGTTATAAAGATGAGTTATTTATACTCTGAATGCCGATTTGGATGGTTTCAACACCAATTCCTTAGTGAAAACCCATTCTTAAATCATTCTAAATCTGCCTTCTTCACTATAATTCATTCCATTCACCATAATAGCCTCTAAATTCTTAGATTCCTCTAATTCTGGAGTGTTTAACCGGTGGAAATTTGTGAGTGCGAAAGCGCAACTGATATTCAACAAGCTAGCTTTCTTCATTTACTGAGACAAAAGGGTTGGATCACTGAAGAATCTGCTTCGGAGTTTCCCTTCAGGCCTTTCTATAACTTATTTGTGCATCATCGTCATATCAGAAATATCAGAGAAGATGAAGATTCTAACCTTGAAGAGTAGTAGTAAAGATTTCCATAGTATGTTTGTATTTATGTTATTTGATTTGATTTAGATTTTATTATGTGTGGAATGATGATTTGAATATCTCAAACTTAATTGAGATATGCGTCATAGTTTTGTATCAGCATTTAGTGTGTCATGGATTGGTTTGCGATGCTGATTAGTAGTAAGGATTGAAGTTTGAAGTTTGATTATAGAGTTTAAAATTATGTTAGTTTGTACATCTCATGGATTTCAATATTAAAGTTAATTTGTTGTGTTGTGTGAATTTGTTTGTGTATAAGTAGCTAATCTTCATATTAAATTAATAAATGATGTGATCGGAAATATAATATAAGGAAAATCAAGGACGAAAATGAGTGACGAATTTCAGAAATTTAAATTTTTGGAATCTCGCCGACAGCGAGAAAAATCCCAACGACAGCGAGATCGATCTCGCTGACAGCGAAGAATTTCTCGCCGACAGCGGATTTTTCCCGAGAGTTTTTGATTCCGAAAAATATTAGCTCGCCGAAGGCGAGAAAAATCTCACTGACAGTGAGGTTGGGAAAAACATATGTTTTGACCAGTCAAAAACACTATTCATCATCCCCAACCTCTCATTTTTGCAAAAACTGACCTAGTGCTTGAGAGATCTTGGATTTGAAGCGATTTCAACACTTTTTGACACCAGATTTTATTTTCCCTTGGTAAGAGCTTCACTCCTATGCAAAAATTTTTGATTTTCACCATATATTTTCACCACATTGCAAATTTTGGGAAAATTCAAAATGTGGAAGAAATATTAGGGGGAAATCCATGGAATTTAATTTAAATTGCTTATAAATGTTGTAGGAAGCCTTCTTAGTATTATTTTTAAGTTTAGTAAAAATTTTCACGATTTTCACAGATCGATCGTATGGCTCCACGACAAAAACGTCGAGTAGAATTCGACGAAGACCGATTCATCAATGCACGAGCACAGGCTAAATATTTTGAAAACATACAAGGAAGAAAGTGCATTGTGGATCGGGTTTTCAAAAATCCGGGAGGAGAAGTAGAGCGGATTATTAAGAAACGAGATTGGGAGAATTTCTGTTACGTTCAATATAGAGCAGCTGTAGAAGTGGTTAATGAATTTTATGCCAATTTGACTGCCACTGAAGATGCATCAGTAAAGGTACGAGGGTTTTTTGTAGATTTCAATGCTGCAAGAATTAACATGTTCTATGAAGTTCATGACTCGCACTTTAGCGAGTATGAAACTTTTGGAACAATGGAAGGACCACTGGAGGAAGTCATTAGCTTTCTCACTGATGGAACCGGAGTTTGGAAAATTAAGTAGCAGGAAAGAGTGAATTTTCCTCTTTCTAAATTAAATGCAGTCTCAAAAGCCTGGCATTACTTTATTTGTTCTACTCTGTTACCCACATATCATCACAGTGAGGTAACACGAGATAGAGCAATTCTGAATTTCTGTATTCAGAAAAATAGAAGCATCAACATTGGGAGAATTATTTATCAAAACATCCTAGCCACTCCTCGAAATGAGAGTGGAGCTGGATTCCTGGATTAATTTTTGCACTCTGCCAACTCTCTGGAGTTGAGGCTAGAGATGATGAAGAATGGGTGGAACCTATGAAACCACTCACAGCTGCCAATATTAAGAAGTATGAATCTCATGAAGGGTGGAGATCAGGAGTGAGAAGTTATTTCACTCAGTCAAGTAGAGATATACCCTCTACTAGCTATGAACCTCCTGAGCCTACCACCCCTACCCTACAAGATCTGATGAATGAATTGACCCTGCATAAGAGGATTTTTGAGCAGTTTGGAGAGACAATGGGGAGAAGATTTGATCATTTTGATCAAAGGATTGATAATCTGGAGAGGAGACATGATTATGATAGTGAGTACCTCCAGTTACATTCATAATACAAAATTGCATACTATGAAGTTGAACATCATTATAGGAGTGGAGATTTAGATGTCATCTTTCCAGAATGCCCCAGGTATACTCAGTATCATCCTGCTCAGTCTTCTCAGCCTACAGATCAAGGAGGGAATGATAATATAGTTTGGGACTTTGATGCTGAAGATTAGGACTTTATTTGTTTTGTTTGTTTGATGTTAAGTTATTTTGAGGACTTTATATGTTTGTAATATTTAGTACTTTATTTTTTTTTAGACATTGGATGTTAGTTAGATTATTTGCTTGAATTGTTATAATAGTTTAGTTTTTGTTTTTGAGTTAGTTAATTGCATTTGTTTTTATGTTAAATAGGATGTTAGTTTTCTTTAATATGTTTTTTATTTTATTTTGTATTGTTTTAAGTTTTTAAAATTGTTAATCTGTTAGTTAAATTGTTTTAATATGTTAGTAATTCATATGTGTAGTGTAGAGTTATTTTAATTGTTGTGTTTAATACTTATCTTAGATTTTATCCCTGTATTTTCTTTAAATTGTTATATATATATGGAGAATACTAACAGTACAGGTTTAATTAAAAATAAAAAAGCCTGCAAAAAATTTCGAAGAAAAAAAGAAATACCTAAACTTCAAAGGTAAGATTTATTTACTTTCCTTCTTTTTCATTATTTAGAATAGATATAAAAATATAAGTTTGGGGGGAGAGTAAAATACAAATTTAGTTATTAACTTGTTCTCAATTCTATTTTCAAATTATTATAAAATGTTTTTTATAGGCAAATTTTTCAATTTAATTAATATGAAATATTTTATTTAATTATTATAAAAGGTTAAATAAAATATTTCTAAGTGCTTTAATTAATTAAAAAGAATAAAATATTTGGTTAAAGGGAATAAGAATATAGTAAACTATTTTTAGTAAGGAAAACTATATTCTAAAATTAAAATTCTTAAGTATTCAAGTGAAAAAGAAAAGATTGAAAATCAATGAAGTAAAAACTATGAAGTATATATAAGCTAAGAAATATTTCTAAGTTTCAAATTTAGGAAGATGAAAATGAAGTTCAAAATTATTAACAGGCTCGCCAGATACAGTAATCCTCATTAAAAAAATAAAAAATAAAAAATAAAAAAATTTGAATTGAGGAGAAGCTTGAGGAGATGCCTTATCAAAAATTGGCTTCATTTGAATTAACCAAAAGGGAAAAACTTAGATATTTCCAAACTTATGTTTATGGATTAGAATTTTACCTAATAGTGTTTTCCTGAATTTCTTATCATATGAATATCTTAAGTAGTTATTCTTTTAAATATAGTCATTCCTGAAATGAATAGTAAGCTAGAAATCTTAGATGTGATAACTAAATAATTTTTTTCTATAAGATTAATTAAATTACATGAATTATTTTTATTTAACTTTATTATGATATTAATTAATCTAATTCATAGTTATTTAAATTGAAAAATCTTATTATAATACTCATTATTTTTATGTAGTACTAAAATTACTTGAGGACAAGTAATAAGTAAGTTTGGGGGATTTTGATTACTGAAAAATTTATTAAGAAATTCATACCTATTTTTGATGAAATTGCACTTTAAAGAAAGGTATTTTCTTTATTTTGTTGCAGGAATGTAGAATTTAGGTGATAAAAGCAAAAATCATAAAAAAGAGCGAATTTGGAGCAAAAAGGAAGAAAATAATGAAATTTGTGCTGAGTAGCCGACGGCGAGATCGAGCCCGCCGACGGTGAGGATACGAGGAATAAAATTCTGAAAGATTTATAACTGTCTCGCTTACAACGAGCCCGAGCCCCCCGACAGCGAGATAGCGCGGTTTGAAGATCTTCTAGAAGCCTCGCCGACAGCAAGGTAGTTCGTTGCCGACGGTGAGCCAGTTCAAATGGCGCAGATACATTGAACCTGGACACTTTTTGAAGGGATGCTTACACACCTCTTAGTCCTATGCTCACCTCTATATATAGAGGCTCAAATTCAGCTTATAAGTGTTCTAAGTGGGTGTGTTAATTGGTGTTAATTGGTGTTATTGGGTGTTAAGTGTGTCAATTTGAGTCTTTAGTGAGTCTTTAGTGAGTTAGTGAGTTTTTAGTGAGTCTTGCTGTACTGGAAGGAAGAGTCAAAGGAACTGCGAGGAGTCTACTTGGGGATAAATCGAGATAAGTATTTGTATTTATTGTTTTTAACTTTAAATGAAATCCATGCTTAGTTTAGTTCCCATGCATTCTGAGTAGTTTATTAGTCTTTCTCCCTGTTATGAAATTAAGTGACTTGATGAACTAAAAATAGAGTACTTTTATATATTAATAAATTGTGATAATTTTTACTTAAAACTTAATTTACTTTCAAACTGGCCATTTGATTTGTTAAAATGTGTTGATTATCAACTATAGTAAAAATTACATCTGATATTCGGGGAATTCAAAAGCCTTGGAAGGAGGGTGCAAATAAATAGAGAAATAATATCATCGGGCGTAGAATTGAGCATTTTAGTGTGACAGACTAAAATATTCAATTCGGTCCTATTGTTTGAGAGCTGAAGTGTAGATGTTAGCCCTCAGGCGAGGGGAACGTGAGAGCTCTGAAGTGGCAGTCGGTATCCTCCCAGCCTAGCCGCAGATTCAGTAATCAAACATAGGATTAGTCAATATTCTTTACACCTGGACCAAAGGGTAAATAATAGGAATGCTCCTATTTGTCACAATACCTTAAAATTATCTATTTAAATTCATCAATCACTTAAATTTCTAAACAAGGGGAAAGATACTTTTTCTGAATAGTTAAGACTTATTTAGCAATTAGTTTAATTTCCTGCACTTTCAATACGTATTAATTTTCTACTTAGTTAAGTTACCTAATTGAAATACTTAGTTTACTTTATTGCGCTTAAATTCAGAATTCCAAATTTTCGTATACTATTTTAAAATTATTATTATTATTTTAAAATTAGCCGTTATTTAATTTTCTCTTTCCCTGTGGGATCGATAACCAGGACTCCACTAGAGCCCTGTATTACTTGATACGATATGTATACTTGCATAGCATCTACAACATAAACAATTACAATTCTATACATATAATATAGCGGGGTCGAGTTTTTGGCGTCGTTGCAATTAAATTAAAAATATTATAATATAAAATTGTGGGTCAGAAATATTTTAAGAAAACTTTTTGTGATAGTTCTCCCTAAGTTTTGTAGATCCAGGTGCTAAAAAATTTAACCACGCCTTCACTTTATCTCTTAATGAAAAAGGAAAAAGTCTATGTCTGACAGCGTCGTTCGACACTCCATCGTATTTAAAAGTAGCAAACTGCTCTAGAAAACTAGCAAGATGTAAGTTAGGATCTTCATTTGGTGTACCACCAAATTGATTATTTTGTACAATTTGGATAAAAGTAGGTTTATGCTTAAATGAATCAGTAACTACATCAGGATTTTCAATAGTTAGATGTATTTCATCCGTTGTAGGATTGGTATAATCTCTTAAAGATCAAGGTTGATGTTCATTTTCATGTCTTTGGTTATCTAAGTTGCTCATCATTTTGCTGAAATTTTTAAATATTTTTTGTTGTTTTCAAAATTTTCTAATATTACGTTCTAATTTTGAATCGTAAGGTAATAAAACTTTGGATCCAAAACTATGCATACACAAATACAAATTAAAGATTTTCAGATACTACTAATTTTACTATTGCCTCCTCGACAACGGTGTCAAAAACTTGTTGCACGATTTGCTAATGTAAATTACTATTCAAAAAGTTTTTTCAATTCAGTTATAAAGTATAATCAGTTTAATATCAAACCAATCAACATTTATGCAAGTATATGTATCGCTCAAGTAATACATGGCTCTAGTGGAGCCTTGGTTATCGATCTTATAGGGAGAAAACAAACCTTTTAGCGTAGCATAGAAATCCAATATTCTAATAGGCAATTCACCAAATATAAATACTACAATTACTAACATTTAAAGATGTAAGAGAAGTTTAATACAAAATTTTCTAAACTTTAGATTAAGTAACTAATACTACACTATGTTTTGTAATGTAAGGTTCAAATATAGAGAAAGTGTCCTCCTCCTTAAAATGATATTTTGGTGAGTGAATAATATAGATTAGTTTAATATTTTTATTGTGCCAAATAGGAGTATACCTATTCTTTACCCTCTTCCGAGTGATATAAATAACATTGGGCTAATCTTATGTTTAGTCCCTAAATTTGTGGTTAGAGTGGGAGGATATTAACTCTCACTCCAGAGCTCTTACTTCCCTTCACCTGAAGGCTAACTCTCACTGTAGTTTCCAAACACTAGGACCAAATTGAGGATTTTAGTCTGCCACCCTAAATCTCTAATTCTATGCCCAACAAACATATTTCTCTATTTATTTGCACCCAACCCCCATGAACTATATCACTCATTCATAGACATTGAATGTAATCATCACTTTTGTCATAAAAAACATAGGACTTTCAGATCGTATGTTTCACAGCATATTTTAACAATTCAATTGGCCAAATCGAAAAGTTAATGTTGAACGAAGTGAAAAATCATCACAATTTCTATTCTTTCTTATGACACAACCAATCTAAACTATCACTTCACCATTTATCATTGTAATGTGAAAGAAAAAGAAACCTACTCAGAATTCATGAAGATGATGCATCAAAACAAAGATATTATTTATAAAGGCAAATTCATACAAACTATGAAAATTAAATACAACTTATCTTAGTTTCTTCCCCAAGCAAATCCGTTGAAGTTCCTTTGAATCTCCTTCTCTCTTTTCAACAACACACAATTCTCTCTTGGAATAGTAGGGAAGAAGTAATCTCTCACTTTCCCTCTCCTCCGATAACTCTTTTGCGAAGAAGCCCTCAGAAGACAACTCTTAACACTAAACCCTAGACTCTAAACTCTCTCTAAAGACTTCCTTTTCACTCACACAAATTTTTCTTCACTTACAATAACACACACCCACTCTAAGACACCAACACACACCCATTTGTGGCATCCAAAACTAGCTAAAAGAGTCTAGGAACAAATTTCCCAAGATTTGCCACAAGAATCCCTCCAAAAGTCGTCCAAATACATTGAATCTGGCCTCCAATAACATTGGGCATCGTCAGCACTGGATAGAGCACCATCAATGGCCTATCGCGCCTTTTAATTCTTGGCTCTCTGGAAAAATGTATCGTTAGTGCCAGTTTGGGCTCCGTCGGTGCTAGAACATCAAAAATCTAGTTTTTCCTTTTGTCGCTCCAAATTCATTCCTTTTCACTTCTTTTTGCACCATTTACCTAATATCATCATGCCTACAACAAAGCATGAAAAATACCTTCCATTAAAGTATAATATAACAAAAAAATAAGTATGAATTATATATGAAAAATTAAACGTATTTTTGGTGCATCAATTACCCACTCTGTCCTCACTATAACACCAACTAAGGACCCTTATGATCCATACTCTCTTTTGAATTAATAAAATACTCTAGTATGTCACTCTAGAACATCAATTTGATACCCATCAAAATGTATCTCCCTGTCAATTTACACTCCCCCTCAGGTGATTGCAACGACTATTTCCAAACTGAAGTGTGGCAATCACAAGTTGGTTGAAATCATAGCCCTCCCGAGTCATTATGTTTCTCAATAGATTTTAACCTCACAAGTGGTTAATTATCAAAGTTAATGAAGATTTAGAGAAAATACCACCATAAATTTTAGAATAAAAAAAATCTTTAAATCATTCTCACCCCACAATATTAATTCCTATATGTAAGGAGAAAGAATGGGAACTACTCAAAATTCAAGGAGATAAAACCAAAACACATGATTTGTATTGAAAGCCAATTCTTAACAATAAAAACTTAAACACAAATAAAAGTCACCTTAGGTCTTCTGCCCAAGAAAATTTCGGAGTCTCCTTCCAACAATCTCCAAACTCTTACACAAACTCTTAATCACATAAATGCAAACACACAATGCTCACTCACACACACAAACACACTTAAAATCCTCTCTAAAAGTCACCTAAAGTCTCTTTAAGTCTCCTTAAGTCTATGTTCTTGTGCAACTATTTTCCCATTTAATAGATCTCTAAAAATAAGTAAAGGTTTCTTCAAGCACTCCTTCCATATTCATTCAAATTCAATGCATCTTCTTGAAATTCAGATACTGGTGCTATAGTGCCAGTCTGGTGCACTATAGTGCCCAGTTCACTCGATAGATGGCCTTATGGGGCCAAGGGCAGCACTATGGTGCCATACAAAATACTCCATTTTATCCCCATTTTCTTTGAATGTCCATTCCATGTACCTGAAACCAAAAACATGTTAAATACCTTCTTTTAAAGTGCAATATCATCGAATATGTGCATAAAAGGATCATGAAATGAACCCTAAAACATGTAATTTTTTAGGTAGATCAATTCCACTAAACTTAGACGTTACTTGTCTTCAAGTAACTCCTTGTACTATGTAAAATTTATAACTTGTGGTAGTGAGTTTAACTTAAAGATTTCCATAGTTATTGCTTTACAAATGTAATAGGGAAACTTAAGAAAATTTTTGATAACTCAAGTAAAAACTAAAATGTAAGAATATCTTGTAGTCAAGTCTAAGAGTTCTAATTTTCTATTCATTTCAAGAATAGATGCAATTCGTCATGTTAAGGAAAATTAGAAGAGTTACAATAAAAAGAATTTCATGAGAACTTCATTGTTAAGGGTGCTAATACCTTCAAGCCTAAGCATAGAAATGTAATTAAGTTACTTTTTTTTTATTAGACATCTTCTTAAGCTTCTCTTGACATATATTTTCTTTTTTTGTTTTTTTTTCTTTTAGAATCATTTTCAATCATTACTTTTTCTTTTTAAGCATGTGAGGATTACTATATTAGGATAGCCTTTAAAGATTTTAAACTCCACCATCCTCTTCCTAAAGTTAAAAATTTCCTACGTTTTCTTACTTGACAAATATCTATTAGCTTTGAAAAAGATTTTTCATAAAGTTTCAATTCTTTCTTTTTAGGTGCAAATCTAAGATCCTTAATATTTCTAAAAATACAAATTTTCTATACTTTAAATAGTAAAAGAATAATTTTATAGTCTTATACAAAATATATTAACTCTAGAACTAACCTTTTTATTAAAAAAATTTACTTAGGTATTATATGACATTTATAAAATAAAAATTATAGTTATCTAAAGCTAACCTTACATACTACAGTTTGGAGATTGCTTTTTCCTTGTTGATTGCAAATTGGGCTGCAAAGTTGGGATCTCCTTTGAAAGCCAATCCTATTCTAAGTTCTTACTTAATGATCTTATGAATTTTGTTTTTTGGGATGTTTAGTTGTTAGGGTGTGTCTTGCGGGTGTGTTGAGTTATATTTTTACTTCTTTTGGAAAGAAGATCCTTTTTGTTTTATTTTGGATTATAATTGTGTGTGTGTGGGAATCTTTCTCAGTTTTGTAATTTGTATTTTATGGAATAAAATGAGATCCAAATAATGCTCTTTTACCAAAAGTAGATCTCTGAAAACAACCAAGGGTTGCTTCAGGTACCCTTTCAATGTTTGGCCAAACTCAATGCATCTTCTAGAAATACAGTTATTGATGTTATAGCGCTTGTCTAGGGAGTGATAGCGCCCAGTTTGCTCGACAGATGGCCATATGGTGCCAAGGGCAGCACTATGGTGCCAAGTGCAGCACTATGGTGCCAAGTGCAGCACTATGGTGCCATATAAAATAGTCCATTTTGCTACATTTTTCCTTCATTTTCTCTAAATGTTCATTCCATGTACCTGAAGCCAAAAACATACAAAATACCTTCCTTTAAAGTGCAATATTATTAAAAAGGTGCATAACATAAACATGAAATGTACACTAAAAATAGGTAATTTTTATGTGTATCAATACACAACATCAACATGATGTTAAATGAACCAATTTTCAGTTGAGAAAAGGCTGAATCAAAAGAAAATTGATCCAAAATTTATTTTCAAGAGATTGTCATTATTTGAGCTAAATTCACAGACCTACCATTTGTAAAAGATGTAAAACATAAACTTTAATTGTACTAAGTTCTTAACATGTATAACATAAATTTTAGGCCCTAAATTCATAGTCCCTACATATGAAATCGAATCATGGATTGATCTTATTAAAATTTGATCTAATCCAGTATGGATCAATTGTTGGCTGTAGCCTAAGCTTTAGATAAGTAATTCTATTGTCAATTCTTATTTACTTACACATCTATCAGCTAAACTTTCATTTTTTACAAACATACCACCTTAGATATACATGAAAATGTATATTGAAATATAAATTTTAAGCGTTAGATATATAAATATATGGGAATGTTTAGATGAAAAAAAGTTTAATTTTACATATACAATTTATGCTTAAATTTGGTGGTATTAAATCTTAAAAAAAGTTATTTTCACGTTTTATTGCATGTATTATAATTCTAGGTACTTTGAGCAAAAATGAGAAAAAAAAGGACGAAATTCAGAGTCAAATGATGTAGTTTTCGCAGTAACACTAGCGCCGACGGTGTCAGTTTACTGAGAGCAGAAACGTCGCTGGAGCCAGAATTTGTGCCAACAGCGCCAGAATCTAGAGAGGAACTCCAAGATCCAGATTTTGGTACAAATGGGACCAGATTCAGTGCCAACGGTTCCATACATGGTTATTCTCCAAAATTCATTGAATTTAGAAGAATTTTGAAGGGGTGCATGAGGAAACTCTTGAGAAATTCATCTTACATTATAAGTGAATGATTTTCTCAGAAAAGGGGTCAATAGTCATTTCTTTATCATTTTCTTGTCTTTTGGACATTGTTGTGTGAGTCAACTGTTATCCGTGAGAGAGTTTAGAGAAGATTTTCTCTAAGAGTTGTAGTAGGAGAGGGAAATTGAGAAATTTCTTTTTCATTACCCTTCTAAGAGAGAAATGTGACGTATTTCAAGGAGAGAAAGAAGTTCAATGAAACTTTAAGGGATTTGCTTGAGGAAGAGATTGAGATAAGTTATGTTCTTTTCTTTAATTGTTTTGTAAACTTGTTTATATATATATAATCCATATTTTGTTGTATCTTCTTCAAGAATTCTGAGTAGTTTTCTTTTTTATAGTCATTTGAAGGATCAAGATTGTTATGTCATAATTAAGTTTTTTTAATTGTGATAATTCAAACTTCATTCTTCATTTACTTTTTGATCTAGCCAATTGAATTGTCAATATTTGTTGTGAAACATACGATCTGAAAGGACAATGCTTTCTACAATATAGTAAGAATCACACTTGATTTCATGATGAGAATGTAGACCATAGTGTTGTGCAATTAAATAGTGAAATACACTTTGATGGGCATAGAATTGGTGATATTAGGGTGACAAACTAAAATCCCCAATTTTGTCCAGGCATTTGAAAACTAAAGCGAGATGTTATCCATCAGGCAATGGGAACGTGGGAACTTTGGAGTGAGAGCTAGTATCTTCTCATCTTAACCACAGATTTAAGGACCAAACACTGTGGTAGCCAAAGTCCTTTTTCGCTCGTAAAGAGGAGAAAGAATAGTTTTACACTTATTTGGTACAATACAAGCCATAACATTGGATTCATTCACTGACTACAAACTCATTGTAAAGGTGAAGTACACTTTCTTAACCTTAAACTTTTCTTCGCGAAAGCATAGTTAAGTCTTAGAAAATTTAAATTTGAAGATTAGATATTAGTTTAGTAAACTTAGTTCCATTAGTTACATTAAATCAACTTTAACTTGCTTTTCTTACTTAAATTTTATATAGTTTGAATATTATGTGTTTGTATTATTATTACAAGAATTACCACTTTCATGTGGGATTGATACTTAGGACTCCATTAGAGCCCTTTTTTGCTTGAGCGATATGTATACTTGCGTTTGCATCCTAGTGACGATTTTAAATCAAGATATACATTAATTCACTAGGACTGGCAACTTAAAGAAGTTAAAAGATAAAACTTTTGTTTATCTGAAATAAATGTTATTGTGATTGATCAACATATTCCCTAATTTAGTTATTGTGTGTGTTGTAGTGTTGAAAGACATTTATAGCACTTAAAAAAATTCTTCATCAAGTTTTGGCACCATTTTCGAGGAGGTAACGGTAAATTACTTTATAACTTAGTAGACCTTGTTTGAACTATAAAACATATATATATATATATATATATATATATATATATATATATATATATATAACGAAAAAACAAAAGCTTCATTCAAACTTTAAGGTTAAGTACATCTGATGAAAGGGAGTTGTAGAGAGTCCCCCAAAAGTAAAAGCCTTAAAGGCTCAAAAGGTGTTACAGAAAAAACTATATTACTATGTGAAGCAGCATTTTTGGCTAACCAGTTAGCAGGCTGGTTACCCTTTCTATAAGTGTGGGTCCATTTGAGTTGGAGGAAGTCTGAAATAGTAGGAAATGTTATCGAGAAAATAAACCAAACTCCAAGGAGGAGGAGCGGATCCTTGCATAATATCAAACACTGTCGAGAGTCGGATTCGATCCAAACATAAGGGAGGTGGAGAGCTTTGGCAGTTGTTAAGGCCCAAAATGTAGCACAAAGTTCAGATTCCAATGCAGAAGAGGATACAATAGGTAACTGAAAAAACCACAAGAGCCGATCCAAACTGTTTCTACATACATCACCAATACCAGCAAAGGAAGGGGTGAAACTCCCATTAATTTTGATTTTAATCCAAGGTTGGGGAGGTAGGGACCAATGCAGCAGTACAAATTTTCTTTTGGGTGAGGAAAGCAGAGCTGAATTTTTCCTAATATAGCAGCAGTAATTCACAACAACAGACTGAGCCAAACAGGTTTTACTCTTTTATTTAGCTTGGTTCCTGGCCATCCAGATAAACCAACAAAAGATTAATGGAATGGAGAACTCCCTCAAATTCCTCCAATCCTCCCAGAAAGCTTCAAAATTGATCTAGTCATATCTGTACTGTGGTAGCTGCAGCTGGTGTAGCACATCAGCCCAGACCTGTTTAGTGAAAGAGCAATGGAGAAACACATGGGAGTAAGTTTCCTCCAGAGAATTACAAAGCCAACATCTAGAAGCAATTTTTAGGCCTTTTAGTTTTAGAATATCATCTAGAGGTAGAAACATGTGGAACAATTTCCAGCAGAAAAAGGACATAGAGGGGGACAAATTTCTGTGCCAAATCTCGTCCCCCCCAAACAGTTTTAGGCCATTTGTTAAAGGTTTGATGTATGGCCTTATTCAGGGAAGGAGTGGTGGCATGTTTGAACAAAAGTTTATCTGGTCTATTGGTATCAACGGGTATAGACAGAATTTTTTGCACAGTGTCCTCATCTAAAAATTCACCCAGTGAATCAACATTCCACTGTCCCTGATTCCAAAAATCTGATACAGTAAGTTGAGGGTTACAGTTAGGAGGACAAGGAATGGGCCCATCAGGCAACCAATTTTCTAAGAAGAAATTAACATTACCAGCACCAATCTCCCAGTATAGGAACTGATTAGCAGTATCCCTTACCTTCAGCAAATGTTTCTAGTGCTTGGAGTCCCCAAATTTGGCTTTAACAGTATTAGGATGTGACTTCTTACAGTATTTCTTTTTAAAGAATCTAGCCCACATAGTGTCTTGCTTAGTAAATTTAATCCACTGTTTACAGTGAAATAAATGGCTCATCTATTTAAAGCTTTTAAATCCCAGCCCTCCAGCATTAGTAGGTTTGTAGAATTTGTTCCAAATAGTCCAGTGAGGTACGTTTATAATGGCCATCCTAAAGAAATTTGTTGAAGATTGTTTCCAACATTTTCTAGGTACTTCATTTCATACTAACCATTTGCATGGTAAAGAGAGGGAAAGTAGATAGAATGCTCTTCAACAAAGTCAGTCTGCCCCCATTAGACAGGAATTTATTTATCCAACAAGTGATAAAAGAGGATATCTTTTTCACTACCTCATCATATTGAGATTGCCTCGTTCTGCCTTTGATCAGTTGTACCCCCAGATATTTGAGAGATAGTTCAGCAGCAGTAAACCCAGTCAGATTTTTCAACCAGCAGCTATGTTTGTAATGCTTCCCTGCCAGAAATTGGAACTTCTTCTTATTTAGGTGCAGACCAGCCAACTTGGACAGATGTTCCATAATATGTAATATTTTCCTTACAGCTTGCTTATTGCCATTTGTAAAAATAATTGCATCATCTGCATAGGCCAGATGGCTGATTATTTGGGAGGAGCTATGTTTATAGTTAAGATAAGGATATCTGTGTTGGGCAGCATTCAAAACTCTAGAGAAATAATCAAAAACCAGAATAAAAATAGTAGGAGATAAGGGGTCTCCTTGATTCAACCCTCTACTAGCAGTGAAAAAACCATTGCTATTTCCTTTTACTAATATACTATACCAAGCACCAGAAAGCCATCTCTGAATAAGATTACAGAAAGAAGGGTGAAAACCTCTAGCCTTAAGAACTTACTCAATAAAGTTCCAATTGATGGAGTCATATGCTTTTTTAAGATCCATTTTAAAGATGAGGTTATGCCCTCTGCATCTCTTATCAATATCCAGTAGTAGGTCTTGAGCCAACAAACAATTATCAGGGATATTTCTACCCTGCACAAAAGCTGATTGGTTAGAACTAATAAGTTGATTAATATGAGGTTGGAGCCTTCCAAAAATGATCTTGGTGATGATTTTGGTGAAAGTGTTGGTAAGGCTTATGGGTCTAAAGTCTGTCCAGCTAAATTTTTGAGTATCTTTGGGTATAAGAGTAATGCTGGTAGTTGCAAAGTACTTAGGAATATCTGCACCACAAGAAAAAAGAATGAACAACATTAATGAGGTCAGTGCCCACAATATCCCAAGCTTTTATAAAGAAGGTAGAGGTGAAGCCATTTGGGCTTGTAATTTTGTTTCCATCAATAATTTTTAGAGCATTAAAGATTTCAGCTTCTTCAGGTAACATGGTAAGATTTGAACGTTGTACATAATTAACAACTTCTCTAAACACCTCAGGTTTAAAAGAGTTAGGAGAGGAAGATTGAGCATCTAATTGTGAATGAAAGTATCATACATCACTTTAGGAGATTAATTGGGGGTCAGAAATCCAGCTGCCTTCAGTATCTTTGATTCTAAGAAAAATATTAATCTGCCTTTTGTATTTAATCACATCATGGAAGAACTTTGTGTTTCTATCTCCAAATAAGTGTTTATTGACTGCAGCTTTTTGTTTCAAAAATAATTCTTCCCTTTCTAGAGTTTGTAACAAATGGTTTTGTGCATTAATCAACTCCTGAGTATGTGCCCATCCCTGATCCTGTATTGCTTCCAGAACTTGGACCTTGTCATCAACATCTTTTACCTGCTAAAAAACATTGCCAAAATACTGTTTGTTCCACAACCTTAATTGAAAGGCCACAACTTTCTATAATTTCCAGAGTTTAATCATATAGTTGGAGCAAAAACTAGATTAAGTAATCCAAGCAGACCTTACCACTTCCAAGAAACTAGAATGCAAGGTCCAAACATTTAAAAATCTAAAAGTGGAAGGGCCAAAACTAGGACAAAAGGAGATTTGAATGAAAAGGGGGGAATGATCTGAAGTTGTTCTATGGAGATGTTGGACCTGAGTAATAGGGAAGGTATTCAGCCAGGAGTCATTAGCCAGTATTCTGTCTATCCTTTCCAAAAGAGCACCTCTCTGCCAAGTGAAAGGTGAACCAAAAAAACCCAAGTCAAATAAACCAGCCCTGGTAATGTTTTGGGAGAAAGTAAGCATAGACTGAAGATCAGGGGTTCTACCACCCAACTTCTCACTGGGATCCCTGATGCAATTGAAATCCCCGCCACCAACCAATTTGTATTGATGCCATTACTGATATTGATCAACTCATACCATAAAGAAGTTCTGTCATTAATGGTACTTCCAACATAAACAAAAGTACTAAAACCAGTAAACTGATCCAATCCAAACTAAAGATGTACGAATTGGTAATTATCAATAAAAATTTTACAGTTCGATTACTTCCTATTGAGCTCCAGATTTTGTCATTGTAGTTAGAGTGAAACTGAAAACCTGGAAAGTTTTCTGTGAATTTCTGGATATTTTTTTGTACCATAGGTTCCAACACAACAATTAACCACAACTTATGAGTCCTGTTAAGGTGTAAGAGTCTATTAAGGGTGTCAGGACTAGCCACACCCCTAACATTCCAGCATAGTAGATTAATCATGGTGAAGAGCTTTACCAGCCCTAGTGAGCCTAGGGGCTGCAGAGCTTTCCAAACCAATAATGTTTGTTGGAGATAAATTTTGTAATTCTAAAGTGTCTCTTCTTCTTATGCTGCTTTTTTTGTTGAGACCATACCTCTTCCACATTGTTTGCAATTCCTGCTAACACAGATTGAGTAGAAACCTCATTGAGAGAGTCTGGTGGAGTAATAATGGTGTCAACAGCTTCAAAGCTTAAAGGTAATGCCTCCCCCTCAGGGGGGTACTGTTTTGTATGCTAGGATGCAGTGTTAGTTCATCATCATCAGAGGGATCTCTTATGTCAATTGCCTGGGGAGGAAAAGGTTCATACTGGATTTTTGGTTGGTTATGAGCAGTAATAGTAGTAGGTATTGGTACATGATGCCCAACTGCAACCTTGTTTTGAATAGCTTCAGAAAGATTTAGACATTATAAAGGTTCCAACTGGTCAACCATAGGAAAAGGGACAGAATTAGGTGCATCACCAAAGGGTCTTGGATTCCATATATTGACCTGAGAAGTTAGATGAGTAACTTGATCTGCAGTTTTCTTTCCTTTCTTGGCAACATATAAGGCCTAAGATCAGAATGTATTCTGAAACATTGGACCATTGTATGTCGAAAGATTTGGCAGTGTTTACAATAAAGGGGCTGATACTCCATCACTATAGGCTGCCAGTACCCATTGTTAGCAATACCCAGCCAGACACCATCTAAGTAAGGATGTGTGATATCCCAATCCACTAAGAACCTAGACTTTGAGATTCTTGTTACATTGGCAGATGGTATGTCTAGCTTTAGTGGCCTTCCCATTGAATCTGCAGTATCATATATGATTCTATAATTGTTGAAAGGTAACTTGAGGTTAGGAAGGCTAAACCATACTGGGACAATTGGTGGCTCCATAGAAGGATCAAAGTCCAAGGTCCATTTAAGCAATTTAATTGGTTTGCCATCAATCATAATAACCTTCTTAAAGAATATCTGGGCATAGTCCTCTTCCTAAGAGAGTTGCAACATGATATGTCTACTGTCAAACACTCTTATTTTCCAGCTCCCTAATAGTTTAAAGTCATCCACAGCCTTCCTTAAAACATCAAGTTTAGGATGTCCAAACTGAAATTTGCCCAACAAAGTGAATCTATATGGCTCAAATAGATTAGCCATTTCCTCCTCTGTGAAGATCAAAACAAGTTTGCCAGCCTTTTTAGTGCAGCGCCTTATAAACTCACAGTCGGCTTTACCTTTAATAGCATCATGGTAGATCTGGGGAAAAACCAGTTTGTCTCCAAAGGTGGTGCCTCCTTCCTTCCTTACAATAACTTCAGCAAAAGTACCCATTCCCACAAAATTAGGGTCAGCCTTGGTAAGTTCAGTAGCCATTACACCAATGTAACAGTAACCCCCACCCAAATTCAAAAAAGGAAAGCCCGGGAAGGACCAAAACACTTCCCAAGCCAAAAAAGGAGAGAAGAACAGAAGTAGAGGGAAGGAAAAACTCAGTCAGCCACCAAACCTGCTTCAACATCCACCAAGAAGACACAGCCGCCAAGAAACCCTCACCCCCTCCATAGAAACCCTAACAGAGCTTCTCTCACATCAGCCGCCACCATCATAACATTATATATATATATATATATATATATATATATATATATATATATATATATATATATATGACAAGGCAAATGTCTTTTAATCTTCCAAGCTCCCACTCGTTGCCATGGATACATTGGAGGCTGAAGTTATAGTTGTTTATTAGGCTCTTTATAGTGCAGTGATATCCGTAAACTTATTATTGAAATAGACTCTCAAGTATTTGTAAATATCCTCTCAACATTTGCATTTCCCCTAGCACATACTTTTTAGGGTTCATAAGATTGAACAGTTTGTCAAGTCCATTCATACAAGATACCAATTCATACATAGATTGCGTAACCGTCCAGCTAACTGGCTAGCTAAATCAAGATTAGTTTCTGATATTACTGTAATTAGTGAAGTTTTGTCTACCACCCTTTTGCTTCTTGCGGAGTGAGACCTTTTTTAGAGCACTATAAACATCCATGTTTACTCAATGAATCCCTTCCACTCTGAGAGTACATTATGAACTATCCTAGTTGAAGCCTATTTACCATATATATATATTTTTTTAACCAAAAAAAAGAAATTTCATTTAAATAAGAGAGTTACATACATCTAATGTAGGGGAGATCATTGAGATCACCTAAAATTAAAGGCTTAAGAGGCCCAAAAGGTGTGGCAGAAAAAGAAATAGTACTAGTGGATGTAGCATTTTTGGCCAACCAATTAGCTGGTTGGTTACCTTCCCTATATATATGAGACCATTTTAAAGTAAAGTTGCTGGAGAGATGGAGAATTTTTCTGAACAAGTAGACCAACTGCCAGGAAGGAGATGAGAGACCTTGTAAAATGTTGACTAAGGACTTTGAATCAGATTCAATCCAGATAAACTTGTAATTAAGTGCTTTAACAGTTAGTATTGCCCAATAAGCAGCTTGCATCTCGGAATCCGCAGCTGAAACGAAATAATGGGTATCATGAAGCACCACAAAAGTTGACCCAAAGAATTCCTACACACAGCTCCAATACCAGCAGATGAAGGGGTATAGCTACCATTAATATTGATTTTTATCCATGGCAAGGAAGGAGGGAACCAATTCAGCAAAGCAGGTTTGCTTTTAGGTGGGACTTCTAACATTGAGTGCTTATTCAAGAAGCTACAACAGTTAGCCACAATTTGATTGATAAAAGCAAGTTTGCTATCAAACTTTACTCTATTTCTTGCCATCCATATGAACCAAAAGATAACCATAGGAACATGAAACCATTTTTCATTTTTCCAATCCTCCCAGCAAGCCTCCACAGTGACCCAGTTATATTTGAGATGAGATAAATTGAGATGCATTAGTACAGCCTTCCAAACCTGATTAGAAACTTCACAGCTTAAGAAAAGGTGGGAGACAGATTCTTCATGGGATTTGCATAGCCAGCATCTAGAGGCAGTTCTTAACCCTTTTAGCTTCAGAATGTCATCCAATGGGAGGTATTTATGAAAAAGTCGCCAGCAAAAATAAGACATTGATGAAGATAGCCTGATTGTCCAGATTTTCTTACCCCAACTAATGTCAGGCCAATGATTAAAGGAGCTGTAAATCATCTTGTTTAAGGATTGATTTGTAGATTGTTTCAAAACAATCCTATCTGCTTTGGTTAAATCAATTGGTGTAGGAAGTATCTGCTGCACACTCTCCTCATCCATCACCTCTCTAAGCAAGTTGGTATTCCATTGGTCGTCAATCCAGAAATCTGAGACTGTTAGTTGTGTGTCAAAAGCAGAAGTAAAGGTTAAAGGGTTACCCATTGTCCAGTTATCATATTGAAAATTAATTTATCCTTTGCCAACTTCCCAGCAAAAAAACTGATTAGCAGTGTCTCTAATTTTCAGCAATTGTTTCCAGTGTTTGGAATCCCCCATTTTGGGCATGGCATCATTTGGATGGGACTTCCAGCAGTACTTGTTCTTTAAATAAGTAGCCCACATAGTGTCTTGTTTATTGAACTTAATCCATTATTTGCATTAAAACAGTTGGCTCATTTGTTGAAAGCATTTGAATCCCAGCCCACCAGCCTTGATAGATTTGCAAACTTTATTCCACACAGTCCAATGGGGTTGCTTGGATTGGCCCTCCCAAAGGAATTTGTTGAAAAGTGTTTCAATCATTTTCTGGGTGCTTCTCTTCATCCTTATCATTTGCAAATTATAAAGAGGGAAAGTTGCAAGAATGCTCTTCAGCAAGGTAAGCCTACCCCCATTGAGACAAGAATGTATTGGTCCAACAATTTAAAGTTGAAGTAATTTTCTCGGACCACACCATCATACTCGTGATCGTTTTTCATTAATCGCATTCCTAGATACTTCGTAGGAAGATCAGCTGCAGAGAAGCCGATTTACCTCCTTTATCCACTGTAGATGTTTAAAGCCTTTACCAGCTAAGAATTGACATTTCTTGTGATTAAGCTCCAGCCCAGCTACCATGGCTAAGTGATTAGTTAATTGCAAGGTTTTCCTTAAAGCCTGTTTACACCCATTGGTGAAGATGATAATATCATCAGCATAGGCCAAATGGCTGATGCATTGAGAGGATCCATGTTTGAAGTTGAGATAAGGGTAATGGAGATGTGCAGCATTTAGAATTTTGGAGAAATAGTCAAATGCTAAAATGAATATAGTAGGGGAAAGTGGATCCCCTTGCTTTAATCCCCTTCCTGCTTGAAAAAACCACAAGTCTGTTACCATTTAGAAGAATACTATAATAAGCATCAGCTAACCGTCTCTCGTATTAAATGACGAGAAAGAAGGATTGAAACCATGAGCTTTAAGTACCATATCAATAAACCGCCATGCTAAGTGTATCATAAGCTTTTTTAAGATCCAGTTTTAAGATTAAATTCTGTCCCCTACACCTTTTATCAAGATCAAGTAAAATCTCCTGTGCAAGCAAGCAATTGTCAACAATGGATCTACCTTGTACAAAAGCAGATTGGTTAGGGCTGATTAACTGATTGAGATGTGGTTGTAATCTTCCAACAATAATTTTGCTGATTAGTTTAGAGAATGTGGAGGTTAGGCTGATAGGTCTGAAATCAGCCCAGCTGGTTTTATGATTATCCTTGGGGATCAACACAATACTAGTAGCAGCAAAGTATTTAGGTAATTCAGTCCCTAAGAAGTAAGATTGAACAGCCTTAATGATGTCTTGTCCCACAATATCCCAAGCTTTGAGGTAAAAATTGGAAGTGAAGCCATCAGGACCAGCTGTCCTGTTACCATCAATATTCTTTAAAGCATTCCGAATTTCCTTGGCATCGGGAATAAAAGTCGATTAAGCTGATTGACATAGTTATAATTTTCAGAGAAAACTTCTTCAAATAGACACTGGGAGGGGTTAGGTTGTGAAGCAAATAGTAGCTGAAAGTGCTGAAGAGCACTATTTGAAATATTAGTGGGGTCTGTAACCCAATTACCAGTTGAATCCCTTATTCTGAGAATGGCATTTATTTTCCTCCTGTGTTTGATCATAGCATGGAAATACTTAGTGTTACTATCCCCAAAAAGATACCTTGTGGTAGCAACTTTTTGTTGCAGAAAACTCTCTTCTCTATCTAAAGCTTGTGCAAGTTGAGAATGAGCAGTCAACAATTCCTACTCCTGAATCTCTCCCAAATCCAGTTGAGCCTCCAATAATTGGATTTTTGTTTCAGCATCCCTGACTTGTTGGAACACATTGCCAAATGTGTGCTTATTCCAATACCTGAAATGAAATGCCAGATTCTTATGCAGTCTCCAAAGTCTGATAATTGGATTGCTATTATGACAATCAGAGACTTTCCAAGAGTTCTTGACCTCTTCCAGAAAGTTGGGATGATCACACCAAATGTTAAGGAATCTGAAGGGGGAGTGTCCTGTATGAGTGCTGAAGGAGATCTGAATCAATAATGGAGAATGATCAGAAGTAGCTCTATGCAGATGAAGTACTTGAGTGATAGGAAAAGTATTCAACCAGGAATCATTTACTAGCACTCTATCCAGCCTCTCCATTAGTTTGCCTCTCTGCCAAGTGAAGGGGGATCCAATGAATCCCAAATCAAAAAGCCCAAGTAATGGTTATATTGTGAGAGAATTGCATCATAGTTTGGAGATCTGGGGTTCTGCCTCCCTTTTTTTCACTAGGGTCTCTGATACAATTAAAGTCCCCACCCACTAACCAGTTAGAGGGATTAGAAGCACTAATGCTACAAATTTCAGCCCAAAGATTAGATCTGTCAGTGGAAGAACAACTAGCATATAAGAAGGTGGCACAGCCATGGAATTGATCTAACCCAAATTGAATGTGTAACAATTGATAGTTATCAATAAGAGTAGTACAATTCAATTCTTTTCTGGTAAAAACCCAAATCTTATTATTACATTTTGATTGGAAGTGAAAACCAGGGAATCTTTTTGTAATTTTAGTAATGTTAGTGTGAACCATTGGTTCTAAGAGAGCAAATATCCATAGTTTATAAGTCCTGTTCAAATGCAGCAGCCTGTTGAGGGTACCAGGACCTGCAACACCCCTAACATTCCAAGCGAGAGAAGATTAATCATGATGGAGTGCCTTACCAGCCCTAGTAAGCTCTAGGGGAGTGGCTGAAGACTGATCCATACCAATGATGTTATCTTGTGATAAATTTTGTAGTTCCATAAGATATTTCCTCCTTCTCCTACTCTTTTGCATAGACCATGCTCCTTCTGCTTCAGTATTCAATCCTGAGAGTATAATTTGGGCTGACTCACCTGTTATAGGTTCAGAGGGGGGAAATAACACTGTATTTGTTGTAGGCTCTGTGGGAGTAGCAAAGGTACCACCTGCAGCTGAACTATTAGGTAGTTCCTGTACAAAAGTATTAGGGGGTTCTTCAGCATTAATCTGGAGTGAAGGACTTTTATCAGGGGGGTCTCTTATTTCAATAACTTGATCAGCATATCTCCCAGCAGCTGAGAGGTCAAAACCAGTTGCAGTCCCATCCTTCCCAGGTTCAGACACTGCTGTAGTTTTAACCTGAGCAGGATTAAAAGAAATAACTGGAGTGTGGTGATTGTGTATTGCTTGAGTAGTGGAAGTGTTCTCCATATTTTTTGTGCCTTTCTTCTCAACATTGTATGGTCTGAGTTCAGGGTGGAGTTTGAAGCACTGCTCCATTGTATGGCCAAAAAGATGACAGTGTTTGCAATACAAAGGTTGGTATTCCATATATATATATATATATTAGAAATTAAGCAGACCCTACATGTAAACCCCTTCTCACAAAAAACAAAACATACATTACACAAGTAAAGGCAAAGGGGGGTAGGAATGAAAATAAAAACAAGCTCTGGATAGCAGGATACACAGCGACATAACCCCAGCAGACAGACCACCAGCCAGTGTAATGGAGAAGAAAAAGTCAATTCCCATCAACTCAATACTCCACCCTGAGGTGTGGTGTAGCAAGATTGTCCCCACCAATGAGAGTGGTTAACTGGGGAGGTGGAATAGTGGAAACAGTCACTATATCAGTAGTAGAACCAATTTTGGCTAACCAATCAGCAGGTTAGTTCCCTTCCATGTAAATGAACTAAAATCTGACATGGAACTGGGGTAGCAGGAGCTGCATTCTCTGAAGCCACTGAGATTGGTGCCAAGGGGAGCATTGAAGCCACTGAGAATTTAGCAGTTCAATCACCAGCTGAGAGTCCCCTTCCACCACAATATAATTCCATTATACTCTCAAAGCAATCTTAAGGGCCTAGTACACAGCAATAAGCTCAGCCTCCAATGCATCAGCAGCAAGGGTAGGAGCATGAAAGTACAGTAAACAATCCCCCAATTGATTTCTTAAGATTCCACTTATGCCAGCATTCCCATCCTAGAAACTACCATCACAATTGACCTTGAGGTAGGGGGGACAAGGGGGGTGCCAGAACACCAGATCAATCCTAGGAGGGGGTCTTTTTTGGGTAACATATAAGGAGCATATGTTAGGAAATTTAGTGTACCTGATAAGTTTGTGTATATAAGACATGCAGTTCTTAGTAACATCCAGCTCACTGACTATAATGCCATCAAATTTTTCATTGTTCCTAGCCATCCAGATAAACCAAGCAGTAAATAATGATATTGCTTTAACACCCTGAAGGTCCCAGCTAGCCCAGCAGAAGGAGATGTTACCCCAACTCAGATTCAGAATGTTGATATTAATGGACTTCAACAGATTATTCCAAGCAAGCTGGGAGAATCTGCAACTGAAGAACAAGTGTGGGTTTGAGTCTTCATCCATCCAGCAAAGCCTACAATAGGAAGGACCCCTAAGTCCTTTAAGTTTGAGAATTTCATTTGTAGGAAGGAGATTCATGAGGACTCTCTGAGAGAAAAAACTCACAGAGGGTGACAGGTGCCTGTTCCAGGGGTCTCACCCCATGAGACAGCATCCCATTGGTAAAGCTTTGCATAGATAGTTTTGGATAGGTTCTGGTGAGGATTAGTGCTCAAGACAATGATATCTTTCTTCAACCTGTCAAATTGAATGGTAGAGACCTGCTTGGCTGAGTTTCCTTACAAGACAGTATGAAGAGTAGGGAGTGACCAGTTGTCCCCAACCCAACAGTCAGCAACCTTCAACTTCAAATTGGGGATGGTATTGCAATGGATGAGCCAGTCAGAAGGACACTAATGATCAAGCCAGAAAGATAGCTCTCCTTTGCCAAGATTCCAGATATACACATGTTCAGCATGTTGCCTTACTTTCAGCATAGCTCCCCAGAGTTTGTAATCCCTAAGCTTCCTAGAAACCTGAGAGGGATGTAATTGTTTACAGTATTTACCTGAGATGAAGTTGGCCCAAAGAGAGTCTTGAGATATGAATTTGATACAAATCTTGCAAGGATTAACCAGGATAATCTGATTTAGGCTCTTGAATCCCAACCCACTAGCCCAGGTGGGTTTAGTAAATTTGTACCAGGAAGCACAGTGAATTTTCTTTCTCTGACCAGCCCAAAGGAAATGATTAAAGGCTCTTTCAAAAAAGATTTGGGTGCTCTTTTTCATAGTTGTCATTTGCATCACATATGAATGCAGAGTGGTGAGAATACTCCTGAGGATTGTGAGTCTACCTCCAGGAGACAAATAAATATGGGACCAGTCGGCTAGGTAGGAACTGATCTTATTAAGGATCTCATCAAAATGTCTTTGCTTGGTTCTATCCATATTGAGTTGCACCCCAAGATATTTCAGAGGTAATTGGGTGCTGGATAAACCTGTGTAATAAATAATCCAGTGCTTCACCACTTATGGAATCTTTTGGGGGAATAGGAGTTGGATTTTGGTTTGATTAAAGATCATGTTAGATTGTGTTTGGAAAGATTGCAGGCATTTAATTATGTGTTTCACAACATTCTTGGTGGCATTATAAAATATCATGACATCATCTGCATAAATTAGATGAGATATAAGGATGTTAGATCTATGGTGATACCTAATGGAGTTGTGGGATGCAAACGTATGATTGAGAATTCTGGAGAAATAATCCATGGTAAGAATGAACAGTGTGGGGGATAAGGGCTCTCCTTGTTTGAGACCCCTGGTGGCAGCAAAATTGCTCTGGCTAGTACCATTTAAGAGGATGGAGTGGGCATTAGCAGAAAGCCATCTTTTGATTAAATTGCAGAAGTCACTTCGAAATCCTCTGGTAGAAAGGGTCTCTTTTAGAAATTCCCAGTTATTTGTATCATATACTTTTTGTTGTCAAGTTTGTAGATGAGATTTCCACCTTTGCAATGCTTGTTCAATTCAAGTAGCATATCTTGAGCCAGGAGAATGTTGTCAGCAATGGATCTGCCCTTAACAAAAGCTGTTTGGTTTAGGCTGATAAGCTTGCCCAGTAGAGGTTGGAGTCTGTTGACAATTATTTTGCTGATTGTTTTACTGATGACAGATGTGAGGCAAATGGGTCTAAACTGGTCCCAACTAGCATGTACAGTGTCTTTAGGAATAAGAACAAAGTTGGAGGAGTGGAAGAATTGAGGGATTCCCCCCCTGGGAAGAAGCAGATAATGGCCTCAATTACATCAGTTTTTATGACATCCTATGTTTTTTATAGAAATCAGAAGTAAACCCATCTAGGTCAGCAGTTTTAGAGCTGTCGATGGAGGAGATGGCATTCCAGATTTCAGTTTCAGAGGGGGGTTTGGTAAGAGCCATCCCATTAAGGTAGTGATAGTGCTCTTAAAAATATTCAAGAATGATGGGGGTCCTTTCTACATTAGGCTGCTCCACCAATTTCTGAAAGTTTTGAGTGGCACTTCTACCAATCTCCAAGCAGTTAGAAGTCCATTCCCCATTTTCCTTTCTGATACTATGAATATTGTTAAACTTTCTCCTATATTGAAGATAGGCATGAAAGTAGGCAGTATTTATCTCTCCAGTAAAATGATTAAAGGATGCCTTCTGTTTTAGGAACATTTCCTGAATGTCAATAGAGTGCATCAATTTCGCTTCAGCTACAATCAATTGAGGTGTCAGATCACTAACTGCCTGAATCTTCTCCTCAATTGCCATTACATCCTTTTCAGCCTCCTCTACAGCAGAAAACACATTACCAAATAGTTGCCAACCCCATATTTTTAGATTTTTACTGGTTTTCAGGTGAAGAATATTCAGTTTAATCTAGGGATCATGATGAGAGACTCCCCTCCAGTGGTGTTTCATAAACTGATGAAAATCAGGATGAGTAGAGCAAAAGTTCTGATATCTGAAGGGAGGGCTGGACATGGTGTTTGGAGGGGCAGTAAGAGTGATTAAGAGGGGTCTGCGGTCAGAGCAAGCAAGGGCTAAATGGGTAACATGGGTCTAAAGAAATTGAGACTGTCAATGCCCATTAACAAGGAATCTGTCCAGTCTTTCCCAAGTGAGTTTCCTTTTCCAAGTAGAGGGGCCCCTGAAACCCAAGTCAAAAAGCCCAGCAGAAAAAATGTTGTCACAAATGGTGGTCATGGTCTTTACATTGGGGTTCCTACCACCTAACTTCTCTATTGGAGTGGAGATGCAGTTGAAGTCACCTTCCACAATCCAAGGAGATGTGATATTATTGCTGATGAGATGAATTTGTTCCTAGATGTTGATTCTGTCTGCATTCCTACAGCCAGCATATATAAAGGAGGCAAGGGCACTGTGACCAGCAAATTGGAGGGAGAGATGGACCAGTTGAGGGTGATCAATCAGAACTGACCAACTTACTTCCTTTCTACAGAAGTTCCAGATCTTGTTATTGGAGTTGGCAAAGTGAGAGAAACCAGATAGTTTATATGCATATATATATATATAATGGCGGCTGGACTTTTTGCTCTGCTAGGGTTTCTCCCTGGATGGCTCCACCGGTGCCGCAAGCTGATGGCTGGCAGTTAAGCCGGGGAAGGTCTACTTGGCGTGGTTGTGCTGTTGGTTTTACTTTTGGGTGGTGTTTGCTACTTTTTTGGCCTTTCCGGTCTATTCTTCTTTTGAATTTTACTGTTTTGTTGCTTTGACATTCTGTTTCCTGTGGCATCTAAGTTATCAAAGGCTGATCCTAACTTCATTGGATGAGGCTCCTATGCTGAAATTACTAGAAAGACTGTGGGTGGCACAACTCTGGGAGACAAGTTGGTCTTTCCTCAGTTGTACCATAATGCTATAGAAGGGAAAGCTGAATGTTATTTCATCAAAAGCGGAACCAAGAAGGCAGGAAAACCAGCACTGATTTTCACTGAAGCTGAGATTGCCAAGCTGTGTGAACCTTATAAGTTCACTATAGTGGGTAAATTTCAGTTTGAACACCCTAAAATGGATGTCATTAGAAAAGCCTTTGACGAGTTTAAACTTTGGGTAGCTGGAAGGTTGGAATTTTTTATGGCAGACACATTATGATACAGTTGTTCAGAGAAGATGATTACTCTTCTCCAAAAAGACCATAATGCTGGAAGGAAAACAAATGAAGTTGTTGAAATGGGCCATTGAATTTGATTATGCTCATGAACCTCCAATAATACCTGTTTGGTATACAATTCACAACTTAATGCTTCCATATTTTAACCAGGAGGTGCTCTACAATATTGGTGATGTTTTGAGAAAACCATTAAAACTTGATATGGTTTCATGTAATGTGACAAGGCCTTCTACATCAAGAGTTTCAGTTGAAAGGGATATTACCCTCCCTGCCATTGATGAAGTGTGGATTGGTACAGCTAACAATGGTTATTGGTAGCAAGTCATTTTGGAATATCAACCCTATATTGTAAGCATTGTAAAATTTTTGGACATTCTATGGAAAGACGCTACAATTTTCATCCTGAGCTAAGACCTTACAATACTGCACAAAAAGAAAAAGTTACAGCTACTCTTCAATGAAAAGACCTGCTAAACTAGTGAAACAACAAGAAATGGTTAATTTGGAGATTCTGCCAGAATCTCCTACACAACTTCAGGACCACCCTCAGCAAACTCTTCCTGTAGAACTTCCTCTTGTAAATGACCCACTAAACACACTTTTAACACAAAATGCAGATGAGGTGGAAGTAGCTGCAGACACACTGGTGCCCGTTTCAACAATTAAAAGAGATTCAGGGACTGTTGATGATGTACTTGAAACAAAATTGCAACAAACTTCCAAGTCACAACCTACAAGATATGCTTTGGATGATAACTTAGTCACTCTACTCAATTTTGAGTTGGAAGGAGAATGGCAAACTAAGAAATATAAAAATAAGATGAAAGGATTACGAGAACTAAAGAGTTTACAAGATGATGAGGTAGCTGGAATTTCTGTCAATAATTTGTTGGACTCCCTCTCTAAAACAATGAAAAGGGGTAAAACAAATAATGATTAATATCATTTGCTGGAATGTTAGGGGATTGGCTCATCCAAGGTCCCTTAACAAACTTCTTACTCTGAATAGGATGTATAATTTTTTTGTTATTGCTATACTGGAACCGATGATAACAAAGCATACTCACTAGGAAGAGGTTGGTTGATTATTGCTCCATGGCTTCCAATTTTACTATAATTGCACAAAAAATTTTGGCTTTTGTTCAGACAAGAGGTTGGTTATCATATTTTGGTTGATAACCTTAAGTTTATTCACTCTTCTTTCTCTTTGGCTGGAAACACTGATCTAGCCACTTTTTTTATGCTGGTTGTACTAGCGAAGCTAGAAGGGAACTTTGGAAGAATTTAACAAATCTCAGCACCACTGTCAATGTCAAATGGATAGTAGCAGGTGATTGTAATTTTTTAACTGCACCTTGGGAGAAGATGGGTGGAAGAACTCCTAACCCTAAAATAATGGAACTGTTTGCAGATAATATTCAACAAGCAGGATTACATGATTTGGGCTTTACTGGCACTAAATTGACCTGAAGAAGAGGAAACATTTAGGAAAGACTGGATAGATTTTTGGGTAATAGTTTGTGGCTCACTGATTTTCTAGTTTCAACTGTGATGCATCTGTTTATGAATTGCTCAAATCATAAACCTATACTTTTTATCTATTACAAGATCTCATATGACAACCCAACACCCTTCAGATATATCAACATTTGATCCTCTCACAATGATTTCCTAGCTCAGGTGAAACATGTTTGGCAAATTTATCAACAAGATAATCCATGGATAAAGCTCTCATTTTTGCAGAAAAGATTAGACAAACATTTGAGAAATTGGAATACTTTTGGTGATTTAAATACTAAGGTTTTGGAAGCTGAAAGTTTGTGTTACTATGGAACAACTATTTACTGATGGCATTACTCCTGAATCTGAATTGTTTAATGCAAATGAGACTTTGGTGGTTAGTCTACATAACCAGGAAACGTTTTTGAGGCAAAACGCTGCTACTACTAAGCTGTGTGGGGGGGATAGAAACTCTAAATATTATCATGCTTGGATTAACTACAAGAGAAAGTGTAACACAATCAACAAGATCCAAGATTCTAATGGCCAATGGTTAAAACATCCCATATCCATTGCTAACAGTGTTGTAGAATATTTTCAAAATCTCCTTACTCATTCTCCATGGGTTAGAAGGGTTGTGAATGATCATTTATTTCAAAAGGAAAATGATTATACCAGTAATTTGACTCTCACTGACCTCCCTTCTGAAGATGAAATTAAAGCAGCTATATTTTCACTGGATAGTAATAAAGTTGCAGGTCTTGATGGTTTCTCAGCTGACTTTTACAATAAAGCTTGGCATATCATTAAGGCTGATATAGTTAATGTGATACAGGATTTCTTTAATGGAGGCAACCCTCCCCAGTATTTCACATCATCCACTGTAATTTTGATTCCCAAGGATCATAACTACAATAATTAGCATTCTTTTAGACCTATCAGTCTTACAAATGTAATCTCCAAAGTCATTAGCAAGATTATAGTGCATAGACTTCAGCCACACTTGGATTCCATCATGTACCAAAATTCGACAGCCTTTATGCAAGGAAGAAGTATAGTTGATAATGTCTTACTTGCATAGGAATTATTGCTTGATATTGATAGAAAATGTAGAGGCGGGAATGTAATTTTCAAATTGGATATTCAAAAAGCCTATGGTACCATTCATTCGGGTTTCATCCTTAAAGTTATACATGCTAGAGGATTCTCTTTATCTTTCACTAATATGATTCAAAGATGGCTACAGAATAATGGTCATTCAATGCTAATCAATGGTAACACCAGGGGTTTCTTTCATTCTACAAGAGGCATAAAACATGGGGATCCACTCTCACCTACCATTTTTATATTTGTTTTTGATTACTTATCTTGAATGTTAAATCAACTTGCTTTTCACTCACCTCATATAATTTTCAACCATAGATCCACCATGGCTATAACACATATTGCTTCTGCAGATGATATCATTTTATTTGCAAAGGCCACTAAACCTGCTATTTAACTGATATATTAATGTCTGCAAACCTTTCAAGACTACTCAAGAATGTAACTCAATAATCAGAAATGACTGGTACGTTTTAACAGCTGGACCCAGGCTCATATAAAGCAATCGATTGCTGATTATACAGGTTTCAACTCCAATCTCTATCCACTGAAATATTTGGGGGTTATTCTGATTAAGGGCAGGAAGAAATAAATACAATTTGATGAGGTGGTGACTAAGATTCATCCAAAAATCAGCTGTTGGACTAATGATTTTCTCTCTAATGGAGGAAGGACCACTTTGCTTAAACATGTTCTATTTTCTTTCCCTTCCCATATCCTTCAACTGGAAACCTTGAAAAAGAGTACACAATTACTTATTAAAAAAAAATTTCAATAGATTCCTTAAGGCTGGCCAAAGGAAGTAGGTTCATTGGACTGCTTGGAACAAAATATGCAAGCCTTTCCAGAATGGTGGTCTGGGTTTTAGGAGTTTCAACCATTTAAAATATATTAATTTATGTAAGTTGTGGTTTCATTTCAGGGCTCAGAATTTTTTGTGGGCTAAGTTTATGCAAGGGAAGTATTGCAAGGACTCTCACCACTCACTAATTGTTTCAAAACTGGGAGAATCCAAAATATGGGCTAATATGTTAAAAGTTAAACATAAAGCTGTAGAACGCTTCATTTGGAAGTTGGGAGATGGTAACATTAATTTCTGGTTAGATAAATAGTTGAGAGATGGCAAGCTGATTTCATCACACCAAAATCCCCATAATATCAATCTCATAATGGCTGACTGCTGGATTGATGGACAATGGGATTTCAATTTTGTACAGAACTTAATTGGGGAATAGAAAGCACTAGAGATTATTACTACACCATTTGATAGAATAATGACGGATACACTGGTTGTTAAGAGGACTGTTTCACAATCCATTTCATCCTTTATCTACTCCTTTTGTGATAATGGACAAATTATTAAGTGGGGAAAAAAGATTTGGGGGAAATTTCTATCACCTCCATGTCTTTATTCGGCCGGAGATTATTCTATAAATACTTACCAAATGATGAAATTATGAAATTAAAAGGATTAAGGGGCTCATTCTGCTGTGTCCTTTGCAGACTGGAAGAAGAATCACTACCTCATTTATTCTTTAGTTGTTCCTTTGCCCAACAAGTTTGGAACAGTATAATATCTAAATCTAATATCCCTACTTTGAATCTTTCTTGGAAAGATTTTAATACCTAATGGGAGGAACGAAATCAAGCAAAACTACCAGCTATTCCTTGTAACATTGCCTGGTTCATCTGTTCAGTAAGGAATCAATACAAATTTGAAGGTAAACTAATACCAAGTGGTTTGGTTGCTATAAATTGTATTTCATATAAAAACAAACCCATCCAACTTAAGCAATTCCCTAAATTTTTTTACTCTGAGACACCTTCATATGTTCAAACTAATCACACAGCCCTGGTTTACTTGCAAAGACCTACAAGAGATTGGATCAAAATAAATATTGATGGCAGCTTCCAAGATACTGAAGCTGATATTGGTGAATTTTCAGAAATTGGAGAGGTAAATGTTTATTAATCTTCAAAACTCCCACTGTGGCCTTATATGCACTTGAAGCTGAAACTATTGCAGGTTTTTGGGCTCTTCAAATTGCTACTAAATGCAATTTTAAAAAAACTAGAAATTGAAAATGATTCCCAAAGCCTAGTAAACATCCTCTCTCATATGCTTCAACCTCCATGGTATCTAATCTCATGGATTTAAAAGATTAAACAAATGATTATCCCTCTACAAATCAACTTCCAATTAATTCACATGGAAGGAAATCGACAAGCTAATTGGCTTGCCAAATCATAACTTTTGACTGAGCAAGTTATTATTAGCAAGACTTCGCCTTCTAATCTTGTATTTTTGATGGAGGGAGATCTCTTAGGACTCCCATTTTTGCATGTGTTGTAACTCCTTTTCATTTATGAATGATTTTACCTCCCCTGGATGTTACTAATCCGGTGAGAGCCTTTACTAATACATATATATATATATATATATATATATATATATATATATATATATATATATATATATATATATATATATATATATATATATATATATATATATATAATGGAGTTGGTGGCTGAGGTTGCTCCGGTAGTTGTGGTGGTTCTAGTGTATATTTCACTATTTTAATTAGAATCCAACTCTCCCTTGTTTCTTTGGTGCTTGTTTTCTCCTTTAAATTTTCTCGGGCAAGCTAATTTTGAACTGGTTACTATTACATTGAGTTGTATTGTAGCTTCTTTACTAGTTGGTGTTGTGTTGTTGTTGTCCTTTGTTGGAAATTTTGAATGCTAACTCTAGCTTTGTTGGTAAGCCTTCTTATGCTAAGGTTATGGGTTCTATGGTTGATGGTCCCTCTCTAAGTGATAAACTAGTATTCTGCCAGTCTTATCATGATGTGTAATAAAATCAGGAACCCCTTTTTAAGCATGCCAGTAAAAAGAATTGGATACCTACCCTCATTTTTATAGATGAAGAACTGAATTAATTAAATGACCACTGCAAACTTACTCTTATTGGTAAACTTTAGTTTGGACACCCCAATAAAGATGCTATTCAAAGAACCTTTGCTCAATTAAAACTAGTTGGCCCTTGGAAGGTAGGATTGTTTGATGGCAGACATGTGATGATCCAACTAAAAATGGAAGAGGACTAAGCACAAATCTTTTCTAAGAAATAGTTTATCATTAAGAAAAAGAATATAAAAATATTAAAGTGGACCCCTGATTTTGATCCCAATAAATAGCCCCCAATTATCCCAATTTCGTTCAAATTTCCTGAGCTATAACTGCACTTCTTCCACCACAGAATCATTTACTGTCTTGGCGAATTAATTGGGAATCCTTTGAAACTGGACAGTTCAACATTTTATAGTACTAGAGCCTCTGAGGCTTGAATTATGGTGGAAAGGTGATGCAAATGAGAGCATGGATGACAACAACATGACTTCAAGAGAAGCTTTAACTCAAGTTCCATGTGGGCCAATTACTAGATGCTATGTAAAGAGGTTGAAGGAAGCTCTTAATGGATTAGTCTAGGGTCATGGAGATCTAAGGAGAAAGAGCCACCAAGATTTCTCAACTTAATACAAGCCCAAGGATAAAGGAGTCATATTATTATGACTGGATATTTCTTTTATTTGAATTAATAATGGCTTGCATACCAACTTGAAGTTTTTTTTTTATTTGTTTTAGAAGATATTTTATCTTCTCTTTTCTTTGGCATGTAAGCTTTAGCCTATAAATAGGCCTCACTTTAAATGAAAAGGGGACATTAGACTTTGGCAAAACAACTTGCATGTGGTTCTTTCCTTAGGATTCCAACGGAGCTCTTGGTCATCGCCCAGTGAGTTCTTCCTTGACTTATCAAGCGGATTTCCACCCCGTTTGTGGCGTCTACCATCGTACCAAGGTTCTTTCCTTGCTTCAAGCATAGGGTGAAGGTCTTATACCACCGTTCTTGTTTGAGTTGAGCATTGGGTCAAGGTTTATCTCCATCCATTTCACCATCAAGTTCTATCCTACCTTTATTTTCGATTTGTTCTAACTTTAAGATGTTTTTCTTCTGTTGTTTAGGCATTTCATACAAATTTGAATCAATTAATTTTAGTTTTAGCTTAGAACATCAGGTTTTCTAATTTGAACATCGACTCCAACAATCTTTTCTGGTGTATGTTCACATCATTTGGTATCAGAGCCTCGCGGTTCTTGAAACATAATTTTCTTGTTGGGTTTTTTATGTTCTTGTTGGAATCTTTTTCTTTTCTTTTTTCATATTTTTCTTGGGTAATGGATGAGATTAGCTATGTTCTTATTGCTTTTGTCTGAATTTTTTTTGTACTTTTGAATTTCACTAGGTAATCCAATTTAACCTTTCATTTCATAGCTAGTTGTTTAATTTGCTGCAATCTTTATTATTCATATTCGTTTTCCTATTAAGATTCACATCTTTATTATTCATATCATTTGTTCTTGTTATTGTTCAAATCAGTGTTCTTGTTATTGCTCAAATCAGTGTTCTTGTTATTGTTCAAAATCATCTTATTCTTGATATTGTTTTTGATAAATATTATTCTTGATGTGATCTTGTTATTTTAGTTTCTTGTTATTTTCGTTTCTTTTATTGATATTATTGTTTTTAAAAGTTTAGTTGTGTTTTTGTATTGATTCAAGATATAAAAATTTTTATTTCATTATCATCATCCCAACAATTTGCTTAGCATTTCATTTTTTCTTATTTGTGGTAATCCAGAATTTGATTTGAATTGTTAATTTCGGATTCTTGCTTACTTTCTTTCATTATAAATTTGCAATCATGTCCCAACTGAATTTTGAAGATGATGAAAGGCAACCAACAATTCCTAATATCCAATTTCAAGCATTGATGATGGAGATGAGAAGAATGATGAGGGATGAGTTTGATCATATTCATGAAAGGTTGGAACAAGTAGAGGGAGGAATTCAAGAAGGAGAGTGACGAAATATTTCTAATAGGCAAAGGGAGAGAGTTCCAATGAGAGGAGTGAGAGAGGAGGATGAAGAATATTATGTGGGTGGATTTGATGAAGAAATCGATAAGGATTCATTTGTTGAGAGAAGGCGTTATGGTGGGCAAGCTAGAGATAGTAGGAATAGAGAAGATAACAACTTAGGGAGTATTAAGATGCGTATTCCTTCTTTTCAAGGAAAAAACAATCCTGAGAAGAAGGTGGAATTTGTGTTCGACTGTCACAACTATTCTGAACTAAAGAAGGTGAAATTGGCCTCCATTGAATTTACTAATTATGCTATTGTTTGGAGGGATCAATTAATGTTGAGCAGGAGAAGAAATGGAGAACGTCCCATAAAAACATGGGAAGAAATGAAAGTTGTCATGAGGAAGCAATTTGTGCAAAGCCATTACTATCGAGAGTTGTATCAGAAGTTACAAAGGCTTAGGCAAGGTAATCAAAGTGTGGAAGATTACTATCAGGAGATGGAGATTGCTATGATTAGGGTTCATGTAGAAGAAGATAGAGAAGCTATTATGGCTAGATTCGTAAATGGTTTAAACCCAGAAATCCAAGTTAGAGTTGAAATGCAACATTATGTGGAGTTGGAGGACATGTTACATGTGGCCATCAAGGTGGAGCAACAACTCAAGAGGAGGGGTGGCCCATGTTTATCAAACTGTGTGGGTTCTTCATGGAAGCTGAATTTTTAAAAAAAAGAGAATAAGCTAATCACACAGTCTAAAGCTGGGTCAATAACTAGAAGCTATGTAAAGAGGTTGAAGGAAGCTCTTAATGGATTAGTCTAGGGTCATGGAGATCTAAAGAGAAAGAGCCATCAAGATTTCTCAACTTAATTCAAGCCCAAGGATAAAAGAGTCATATTATTATGACTGGATATTTTTTTTATTTGATTTAATAATGGCTTGCATGCCAACTTGAAGTAGTTTTTTTTATTTGTTTTAGATCTCCTCTTTTCTTTGGCATGTAAGATTTAGCCTATAAATAGGCCTCACTTTAAATGAAAAGGGGACATTAGACTTTGGCAAAACAAATTGCATGTGGTTCATTCCTTAGGTTCTTTTCTAAGGATTTCAACGGAGCTCTTGGTCATCGCCCTATGAGTTCTACCCTGACTTATCAAGCAGATTTCCACCCCATTTGTGGCGTCTACCATCGTACCAAGATTATATCCTCGCGTCAAGCATAGGGTGAAGGTCTTATACCAACGTTGTTGTTTGCGTTGAGCATTGGGTCAAGGTTTATCTCCATCCATTTCACCATCAGGTTCTATCCTACCTATATTTTCGGTTTGTTCTATCTTTAAGATGGTTTTATTGTGTTGTTTAGCCATTTAATACGAATTTGAATCAACTAATTTTGGTTTTGGCTTAGCACATCAGGTTTTATAATTTGAAAATCGACCCCAACAGTCTTTTCTCGTGTATGTTCACATCAAAAGGGATATCACCATGCCACATATTGATGGGGTGTGGATTGGTTCTGCACATACAGGCTAATGGCAATCCATTATCATGAAACAAAAACCATATTATTGTAGCATTACGGATGTTTGAACAAACCAATGATAGATGCTTCAGACTTCATCACACATTAAGAAATCAAGGCAAGCCACATCAGACTCCAAAAACTTTCCTAGCTGCCCCAAGTGGGACTAACTTGCCACATGTAGAACTTGTTTTGATCACTGAGGAAAACATTGGGGCTGCTCCTATGGCTCAGGTTCTCCCAATTCAGGTTGTCTCTGATGTCAACAACATTGGAGATTTTCCTGTTGCTCAGGCTTTCATTTTCACAGCACCATATTAGGTTAAAATTGAAGCATTTGGCGATGTCAGAATTGAAATTGTAGAAGCTCCCACTTTAACACTTGATGGAGATACCAATCATATCATTAGTGCTCAAATGAATGTTGAGATGTCTCCTTCCATTAATTTAGTGGTACAGAAAAGTATAGATGATGTCACAAGGGACTTTCCAGATGATGGGTCAAATGCCAAACTAATTACTGCAAGTAATGCCCTAGAGGAAGTATGGCAAGTTCAGAGGACTAGAAAGAAGGATAGAGGTTAGTTGGAGCTAAAACATTTGAAGGATGATTAGAAGTTACATTTAATCTCAGATTCTACTCACCAGGAGTTTGAATCCCTCCCTAGAATTAGGGGGAATATTCAATCATCTGCACATGTTTAATTTACTCTGTTGTAATGTGAGAGGGGTGGCACACCCACCTCTCTACACAAGACCAAGCACCTCATCCAGGTGCATCAGATTTGGTGTGTAGCTATCCCGGAACCTATGGTAACTAAATTTCCACATAAGGTAATGAAAAACTTCTAAAATTTTCGAAATTTTCGCTAATATCAACAATAAAATATGGATACTGGGCAGGAAAGAATTTTCATGGTCAGTTCTCCAGGATAACACTCAATTTGTACATCTAAAGTTCTCAATAGAGGATAAGATGGGATATGCAACTTTTATTTATGCTAGTTGTCTTAGCCATTTGCAACATAGCCTGTGGCATGATCTCATTCTTCTCTCCCTAGATTGTGAGGGGGGTGATCCACTTAAAAAGTTCCTAATTTTATGCCTTATTTATGATTCAATTTTTAAGGATATTATGCTTTAATGAAATGTATTTGTATTTTTTTTGATATTGGTGATGAAAAAAAGAGTTCAAGAAGGAAAAGGAGAAAAGATAGAGCTAAAAAAAGAAGTTTCCAAAATTATAGGTCTGGCGCCTAGGCGCTAGAATCCGGCGCCTAGGCTCCAGTTCGATACTAAAGCAGTTAAGATTTTTGACAACTTTGGGCAGTTATTTTGATGGTGTTAAGCAGTTATCAGATCTTCTAGAAGACTGGAAGTTACTCTTGATACATAGGACATGTGATAAAATGCATCTGGACAAAAGAAAATGGTTTTAATCACGAAGAGGTGCAATTCAAAGTGAAGGGGTGCAAAGATCTGGTCACGAAGTCCTACTCCTAGGTGCCAGATCCCGGTGCCTAGGTGCCACAGTTACTTTCTAGAAGATTCATTGAATTTGGACGAATTTTGAAGAGGTGCCTTAAGAAACCCTTGGTAATTTTTGAAGCTCTATAAATAGGAGACATTTCTACAGAAAACAGTGCTCTCCCGCACCCGGAAATAGTTATAGAGAGCCACAAATTACTTTCTTAAGTATTTAGTGGGTTTATTTTAGTTTATTTTAGTTACTTTGAGTGTTACTACTCAATTCCTTGAGTATTACGTGAGAGTTTGTAAGAGTTGGTGCTCTTGAAGTCTTGTACTTTGCATTGGAGTTAGTAAGAGTCAAAGGATTACTTGAAGTAATATTTCAGATAAGTATTTGTATCTTGGTTCAAAGTTTTATAAATATGTTTTATTGTATGAATTCAATGTGTTCTGAGTAGTTACCTTTCTTTCTCCTTTCAACCATGAAAAGATAATAAAGATAATTTGATTTCGTTGGAGAACTTAAACTTAATTTTAAAAATTATTGTGATGATATTCATAACTGATCATAATTTACTTTTTAAACTGGTCATTTGAATTATTAATATTTGTTGAAGAATTCTGAGACCAATCCAGAGATGAGTTATTAACTAGTAGATATCACATGAATCCTTGGCTAATCGAAGGCCATGTGCGAGTTATTCAAGGTGAAGTGCAAACAAATAGGAAAATATTATTTATTGGGCGTAGAATTAAATTGGTTTTAGAGTGACAGACTAAATTCTATTAATTTGGTTTATAGAAAGGGAACGGGTCACTAGTAGGGCCGACCATAGCCACTCTTGGACATCTAGAAGTCTGAGTCTAGATTAACCCATTCTACTAATAATACATCCTGAACCAATCTATAGATTAGTCAATGTTCTTTATACTATCGAGCGAAGTTAAAGAATAGGAATGTTTCTATTTGGCGTAATACCATAATTTCAAGTTCTCCACAAATGATAGTTTTTCTGAAAAATCCTAGGATTAGTTGAAAAGGACAAAGTTGTTTTATTTATACTTGCATCAACCTTCACTTTATTGCTACTTTACTTACATATAGTAGAAATTTCATAAAACTTAAAATCTGATTTTTGAAAAGAAATAAAAATTATAATTACTTTTAATTTGAAGATCTATTAATTTCTAAAATTAATCTTCCCAGTGGGATCGATAACCAGGACTCCAATAGAGACCTATATTACTAGATACGATATGTATACTTGAGTAGTACCTCTCGTGTGCAAAATATTTTCTAAAAATATATATTTCTTTTTGCATACTACCCTTTCAAATATAAATTAAAGGACAAATTGTAGGCATAGTTACGGGTCGAGGTCAACACAGTTTTTGGCGTGATTGTCGGGGAAGTGAAAGACAATTTTTAGAATTTTCAAATTAAAAATATTTTATATAAACTTTTATCTCTTTAAAAATACAAAAATATTTACAAAAATAAAAATACCAAAAAGATTTTATATTATTTTCAAATCCTTTTATTTAATTTTTATGCGTAGTTCTGGATCTGAAGGATTATTACCTTTTGACTCTGAATTAGAAAGAACTATTGAAAGAATTAGAAAAGGAAAACAAATTCAAAAATATCAAGTAATGGCTAACTTACATAGCAATAATGAAAATCCAATAGAAATTAATGAACAAAATGTTTATAAACCATTAATGGATTATGCAAACCCTACAGCTGATGAACTTCATCTTAGTATTCAAATGCCTGTTGTAGATGTTAATTGTTTTGAGCTTAAACCTTCTTTTATCCAAATGGTTCAAAATAATCAATTTGGAGGAATATCAAATGAGGATCCAAACTTACATCTTGATAGTTTCTTAGAGCTTTGTGCTACCTTTAATTATAATAATGTTTCTGATGATACTGTTAGGCTTAGACTCTTTCCTTTTTCTTTAAAAGATAAAGCAAAAATGTGGCTGAACTCATTAGCAACTGGTTCTATTAAAACTTGGGCTGATATGGCACAAAAATTCCTTGCTAAATATTTTCCTGCTTCTAAAACTACTAAATTAAGAAATGATATTACTTCCTTTATTCAATTTGATGGAGAGAAAATTTATGAAACATGGGAAAGATTTAAAGAACTATTAAGAAAATGTCCTCATCATGCTTTACTCAATTGGTTAATTATTCAAACATTTTATAACAGACTTATTGGATCACTTAGAACTATTATAGATGCTGTTGCTGGAGGTTCTTTAATGGCTAGGACATTTGACGAAGCTTATACTCTAATTGAAGAAATTACTAACAATAATTTTCAATGGTCTTCTGAAAGGGTTAATTCTAAAAGAGTGGAAAGTATTCAAGATAATGAAGCCTTTTCTATTTTAGCTTCACAAGTGGCTGCGATATCTAAAAAATTGGATAATTTTGCTATTAAAGTATCACATGTAAGTAATGACAATTCTGTAAATATTGATGATCCTCAAACAATGGAGACATTGCAAACTATTGCTAGTAAAACTCATAACCCTTATTCGAATTATTATAATCCAGGTTGGAAAAATCACCCTAATTTTAATTGGAATTATGGACATCAACAATGGGGTAATAATCAAGTTAATCCAACTGAGAATTGGAACAATCAAGGAAGTTCAAACTTTAAACCTACATATCCTCCTGGTTTTAATAATGAATAGAAAAAGTTATCTTTTGATGAATTAATCTTGCAACTAAGTAATCAGTTACAAAGTCAAAACACTGTTATTCAAAATATTGAGAATCAGATGGGACAATTTACTAATTTAATTAATTACAGACCTCAAGGAACACTTCTTAGCAACATCGAAATTAATCCAAAAGAAATTAGAAAAGACCAAGAATAAGAAAAACTGTACAACTTAGAAGTGAAAAGGAATTAAAAAAAAAAAATTTAGAATAAAATTAAAAAAGGGAGAGAGGTTAAAGAGATTGAAAAACCTATAGAAACTCTTTCTCCAAGTAAAGATCAGACTATAATTTCTATTGAAGTGGAAGTTGAAAGACCACCACTACTTTTTCCTCAAAGACTAAAACAACAGACTTTACCATCAATTTGCTAAGTTCTTCGAGATTTTTAAGAAACTTACCATCAACATTCCTTTTGCTGAAGATTTGGAATAAATGCCGAGTTATGCAAAATTTATGAAGGATATTTTAAGCAAGAAACGGAAATTTGAAGCTTATGAAACCGTTGCATTAAGTGAAGAATGTAGTGCAATAATTCAAAAGAAACTACCTCAGAAGCTTAAAGATCCTGGAAGTTTCACTATACCGTGTGCTATTGGAGAAAAAATTTATGGAAAAGCCTTATGTGATTTAGGAGCAAGTATTAATCTCATGCCATTTTCTATCTTTCGAAGGTTTGATTTAGGAGGGATTTCTCCCACCACTGTAACCCTTCAGTTGGCTGGTCGATCTATTACTTATCCTAAAGGACTTATAGAGGATGTCCTTGTTAAAGTGGATAAATTTATCTTCCCTGTGGATTTCATTGTACTAGATATGGAAGAAGATAAATAAATACCTATTATTTTAGGGAGACCTTTTCTAGCTACCAGACGTGCTATAATTAATGTGCAAAAAGGAGAATTAACAATGAGAGCTAATGTTCAAGAGATAACATTTAATGTTTTGAAATCAATGAGGTACCTGACAAAGAAAAATGATATCGGATGGATATTATTGATTATATAATTGAAAAGCATTATCAATAAAAATGTAAAGTCATTTCTGAAGAAAAAATGATGAATTTATGTTATATAATGAGTCATTAACTGAATTGAAGAAGTGAATTAATAAAATTTATTTAAAGAAACTCATTATATTAATGATAAATGGGAAACTTTAGACACGACTAAAAATGATATAATTTTACCCTCAGTTGAAAAAGCCTCTGAACTGGAATTAAAAATGTTACATGCACATTTAAAGTATGCATTTCTTAGAAATTCATTAAGTTTACATGTGATTATATCTTCAGAACTAAGCAAAGATCATAAAGAAAAATTAATAGGAGTTCTGAAGAACTATAAGAAAGCTTTTGGTTGGACTATTACAGATATAGGAGGAATAAGCCCTTCAATCTGTATGCATAGGATTTTAATGGAAGAAAATTGTAAACCTATTATTGAACCTCAAAGAACATTGAATCCAATTAGGAAAGAGGTTGTTAAAAAAGAGATTTTAAAATGGTTAGATGCTGGAACTATTTATCTTATTTTGAATAGTCAACGGATCAGTCCTATTCATTGTGTTCCGAATAAAGGAGGTGTAACTGTCATTGTTAATGATAAAAATGAATTAATGCCTACAAGACAAGTTAGTGGATGGTGAATTTGCATCAATTATTGAAAATTAAACAATTCCACTAGAAAGGATCATTTTCCATTACCTTTCTTGGATCAGATGCTGGATAAATTAGCTGGACACTCAGATTTCTATTTTTTGGATGGATATTCTGGTTATCATCAATTACCTGTTGCTCCAGAGGACCAAGAGAAAACAATATTTACAAGTCCCTATGGAACATTTTCCTTTAGAAGATTGCCTTTCAGTTTATGTAATGCACCTACAACTTTTCAGAGATGTATGATGTCAATATTCTGTGATCTAATTAAAAAAGGAATTGAAGTACTTATAAACGATTTTTCAGTATTTGGAACTTCTTTTGAGTCTTACATGGAAAATATAACAAAAGTTCTGAAAGGTTGTGAAGAAAAAAATTTGGTTCTAAGCTGGGAAAAATGTTAGTTTATGGTTACAGAAGGAATTGTTCTTGGACATAAAATTTAACAAAAAGGGATGGAAGTTGATCAGGCAAAAGTGAAAAGTATTGTTGAACTTCAACCACCTACTATTGTTGCTAATGTGAGATGTTTTCTGGGTCATGCTGGATTTTATAGAAGATATATAATGGATTTTTCTAAGATTGCTAAACCTCATTGTCATTTATTAGAAAAAGAAGCTAAGTTTGAATTTAATGAAGATTGTCTGAATGCTTTCAATATTCTAAAAGATAAATTAATCACTGCACCTGTCATTGTTACACCTAATTGGAGTAAACATTTTGAATTAATGTGTGATGCAAGTGATTATGCAATTGGAGCTGTATTGGGACAAAAATATGAGAAAATATTCAAAGTTATATATTATGCTAGCAAAACTCTTAATGGAACTAAAATAAATTACACTACTACTGAGAAAGAGCTCTTAGCAATAGTATATGTCTTTGATAAATTTAGACCTTATCTTCATGGGACCAAATGTATCATACATACCGATCATTCCGCTATTAAGTATTTAATGTCTAAAAAAGGATGTTAAACCTAGATTGATAAGATGGGTTCTACTTTTACAAGAATTTGATTTTCAAATAGTGGACATAAAAGAATCTAACAACCAAATTGCTGATCATTTATCAAGAATTAAAAATGATAGTGAAAGATTACTGAAGAAAACATAAATGAGAAATTCCCTGATGAACATTTATATGTTATTCAAGGATTACAAATGCCTTGGTATGCAGATATAGTTAACTATTTGGTTAAGAATATTTTACCATATGGATTGAATAACAAATATATTAAGAAATTCAAGAATGATCCTAAATCATATATTTGGTAATATCTTCATTTATTTAAAATAGGCAGAGTTTCTGTGATACGAAGATGTGAACCTTATGAAGAAACTTTTGCAATTATTCAAAAATGTCACGATTTTGAATTTGGAGGACACTTTGGAGTGGATAAAACTGCATTTAAAATTTTAAATTCTTGATTTTATTCGCCTACAATATTCAAAGATGTTGAACATTATGTGAAAACTTGAGATCAATGTCAAAGAATGGGGAATATATCAAGAAAAGATGAAATGACTCTAAGCTATATATTAGAAATTGAAATTTTTTATGTATGGGGTATAGACTTTATGGGACCTTTTTTACCATCATCTGGAAATATTTATATTTTATTAGCAGTTGATTATGTTTCAAAGTGGATTAAAGCTGTAGCTTTACCTAACTGTGATTCCAAAAGTGTTTCAAAATTTTTAAATAAAATGATTTTTACAAGATTTGGAATGCTGAGGGTAATTATCACAGATGGGGGAAGTCATTTCAGAAATGTAAGAATTTAATCATTACTGGAAAAATTTAGAATTAAACATAGAATTGCAATTGTTTATCACCCACAAACAAGTGGAATGTCTGAAGTATTAAACAGAGAAATTAAAAGAATATTAGAGAAGGTTGTTAATCCTAAAAGAATTGTCTGGGTTGATAGACTTGATTCTGCATTATGGGCTTATAGAACAACTTATAAGACACCTATTGAAATGTCACCTTATTGGTTAGTTTATGGTAAAAGTTATCACTTATCTGTTGAACTTGAACATAAAGCTTACTGGGCGATAAAGGAGTTCAATTATGATTAGAATGCTGCAAGAGAGAAACGACTATTACAACTGAATGAAATGGAAGAGATAAGAAATGAGTCCTAAGAAAATGCAAAGATTTATAAGGAAAAAATGAAGAAATTGCATGATAAAAAGATTTCAAGAAAGATATTTGAGCTTGAACAAGAAGTATTATTATTTAATACTTGTTTAAGAATTTTTCCTGAAAAATTAAGATCTAAATGGATTGGACCATTTATAATTGAGAAAGTATACCCTTACGAAGCTGTGGATATTAAAGATCCCAAGATGGGAAAATATTTGAAGTTAACGGATTAAGACTGAAGCCTTGTATGGGAGAAATGAAACTGATTTACAAGGGGGCTTATGAGCTTAGTCTACCCGATTAAAATAACTGATTAGGACGGGCTGACGACGTTAAACCAAGTGCTTTGTGGGATGAAACCCATATATTATCATTGTGATTGTTTGTGAATTGAAATTATCTTAATCAATATGTGTGTGTTGATCACACCATTTTAGTAGAACTTTTTTAAGACCGAAACTTTGTAAATTTGACGATAGGCGAAACAGAGTCGAACATGGTTCTGGCACCTAGGCACCCAAACTTGGTGCTTAAGCGCCAGCATAACCTATGTATCGATGGTCTGGCGCCTAGGCTCCAGATATAGGCGCCTAGGTGCCAGATTTCGGTGCCTAAGCGCCCCAGTTACAGGTTCGTGAAAAAAAATGAAAATCTTCAGTTTTTCACATGAATTCTTCTTATAAACTACCCTATCTTCATTCCCAATCCCTATGCAACCCTAATTTCATCCAACACAACTCATTTTGGAAGAGAAAGAGAAGTTTAGAAGAAATGGAGAGAGGAGATCATGGCAATGAGTTAAGAGATAAGTCTTCTAAAGATCCTCAACCTTATTTCAATGGTTATATTGCAGTAAGTTTGGATAAATTATTCAGTCATCTAGATAAGATTGAGGTGGAATTGCTAAGTGTTGGAAATCGTCTACATGAGATATATCACCAAATCGAGCACTTGGAATGGCAGACGAAGCTTCAATTTGATCATATGGCAGCCTTTCAAGATTCTCAAGTGACGAGGTATGCAAAAAATAAATGGATTGACGAGAAGACGTCTTTGGAATTTCCACAGGCATTAGTTTTATACCCATGTGGGCCTAGCAATCTTCATTGTGAGAGGGATGGAAATTTAAAGTTTGGAGAAGAATAGATCATTGGTGTGTTCTAGGTGTGATCGAGTCATGTTTTAGTGAGTCGAATATTTAGTTTGTGTGTTTGCTTTCAATGTTCAAAGTGTGTTGTTTGATTGTGAATTTTCTTTGAATTAGTGATGTTTGTGTTGTTTATTAAGAGTTGAACCTTGTTATAGTACTTTTATGTAATTTCTTAAGCTTTGAATGGAAAATTTTGAAATGGAATTGGAAGAGTTTGATTATATCTTGTGATTGAATGTTGGATTTATTTTATCATTTAAATTGTTTGTGGAAATGTTTGGAAGTTAGAAATTGGAGTAATACTCTCATATGAGTAATTAGAAGTCGAGTTTGTTAAGTTTTTGTGGAAAATAGAATTTTTAAATCAAATTTTTGGGAAGTCGAGTCTGGCGCCTAGGCGCCGGTTCGGCCTGAGCCCGAAATTCGGGCTTTTAAAATCACGACTCCATTAACGATGCCTAGGCTCCTTCTTCCTCCATTTTCACAAAATAAATACTTAGGGATCCATTTTTTGGTCAGTTTTTTGAGTTTTTGAGCTTGCAATCACTCGATTTCTTCATCTCGAGGTCAGATCTACCTTCTAATTCATTTATTTTTTATTTTCACCATGGATTTTTCAAATTTTGAGAAAAACTAAAAATTTTGCTTTTTGGAGTTTAGTCCATGGATTTAAAGCTTTATTTAAGTTTTTAAAGCTTAAATAATTTTATTCTTTTGATCCTTTAATTTATTTTGCGTTTTCTTTCTCTTACATTTAGATGGCTCCAAAATCTAAGCGAGGGAAAGAATGAGAAAATTCGATCGCAGCAAATTCGCTACTGCCGTAGGGCATTTTTGTTACAATGAAGTTGCTACGATGAGAAAATTTATCTCGGAGAGGAGTTTCTACAATCCTGGTGAAATGATTGAAGATACGATTGTTGCACTGAGCTGGCAACGATTCTGCTACTTCACTGCTATTGCCGTGATCCCTGCCGTCAGAGAATTTTATGCTAATTTTATGGATGCCGAAGATTACAAGATCTTTGTGAGAGGAGTTGGAGTAGGATTTACTCCTGAAAGAATCAACATTTTCTACGGCCTGCCACCGATCATTGAGTGTTACTATTCTGGATTATTTACATCTGAGGGAGATTTGGAGAGGATTTTTGCCTATTTGACTGATGGTACTGGAGTTTGGAAGATCCGGAATGAGAAACAGGTAAATTTTTCATCTTTTAAGTTAAATGGTGTTTCTAAGGCCTAGAATTACTTTATTTCTGCTTGCCTCCTTCCATCCAACCATTTGAGTGAGGTCACAAAGGACAGAGCTATCCTCAGCTACAACATATAGGAGAGGAAGCCAATTGACGTCGGGAGTATTATTTATGATTCTATGGAGGCCACTGCTCATTCCAGCACTTCTATGGGATTAGGATTCCCATCTCTGATTTATTCTCTGTGCGAAAGTGCTGGAGTTGTTGTTGAGCTTTCAGAGGAGAAGCTCAAGTCTACCAAGCCCATTGGATGGGACAGTGTTAGTTTTTATGATTGACTTCGAGGTAAGAGTTCTACCGCCCCTCTAGGTCATTACCTACTTCAGATAGACCTTCTACTTCTTGACCCTGTACTTCTGCTGCTGAGCCACCATCTATTTTTTAGGAAAAGCTGCATGATAAATTTATAAAGCAGCAGAATATGTTACTTTTAAACCATTGTAGAGTGGATACAATAGATAAGAAAGTGAGTCATTTTTCTGAGTACACCCAGAGGAAGAGTGATTTTGATGTAGAGTACTCTGAGACTCTTGTTAGATTCCTTAAGGGTGATCATTCAGTTCAGTTCCCGACCTACCCTCGATTCTCACCATATGATGATCGCCAAATAAGAATGTAGATTTTTCATTTGATGATGATGAGAATGAGGAGACAACTAGTGATGAGTAGATTTCTAGGATTGAGTAGTTGTGTTATTTATGTTATGTTTTTTTTAGTGTGTTAGTTTTGGATGTATGTGATGATTTGTTTTTATGTTTGATGCACAGTTTAAGTTAGTGTACTTTTGATGTTTAGAGTATATTAATTCTGAGACACTTATTGTTGTACTGATGATTGTTGGATTGTTAGAGTTTATTTTTGTAATGAGATGTTTTGTTTCTGTTTTAGTACTGTGATCAGTACACCTATTTAGTTTAGTTATTTTTGTTTAAAATTATAAAAGAAAAAAGAATTAAAAAAAATTGTAGAAATTGATCGTGCTTACTAAAATTTTTCTATATATGCTTAAACATTTCTTTTATATTCATTAAAAACAGGTGTAGAAATAAAATTTTCCTTTCTAGATTATTTTTCATATACTTAGAAAAATTCATGGTGGAAATATGTTATTCTTTCTCTCATGCTTTAGATATTTTCATAATTCATGTTTATACCAAACTTGAAGTTTCGGGGAAGGAAAAATTCTTTGAAATTTAAATATTATTTGTCCTTAATTACTAATATTTTCTTTGAAAATATTAACATAACATAAGGAATGAAAAGTTTATTTAAGATTACTTAAATTTTTGAATTTATAAATAATTTAGTAAACTTAACTAAAATTTTAATATTTTTGATTGATTTCAAGAATAGAATTATTTAACTTAAAGAATAATAAGATTAAAATTTTTTCTATTTATAGTAAAGAGATTTGTATTTTTGAAATACTAAGGAATCACGATTATTAGTTGAAAAAGAAAAGATTGAAATAATTTTTGAAAAATACTTATTAAGAATGTCATATTTATTAAGTGAAAATGTATATGTTTTAAATATAAGTTTAGGATATTGAAGTTCAAAATCATTAACAGGCTATCCAAATATAGTAATCCTCACAAATTTTGAAAAAAAAATGGGGGGGGATTGAAAAATAGTCTTAAAAATAAAAAAGAAAAAGAAAAAAGAAAGAAAATAGCAAAAAAAAAGTGTGAGGAGAAGCTTGAGGAGATGCCTAATCAAAAATTGGCTTCACTTGAATTATCTTATAGGAAGAAAATGAATTACATTTTTAACTTAATTTTTATGTACAAGCATCCTTACTAGAAAAGTTTTCATGAAAGTCTTTTTCTTGTAAATTATCTATGTGACCTTAATTTGATAATTTACAATTATTCTTGAAATAAATGAAAATTTTAAAATCTTATGATTTAGTAGTTAAGTATTCTTTAAATTTTTAAAATTAACTTTAATTAGTGAAATTTGGTTAATGATTTACTAGAGCATTTAAAAAACTAAAAATTACAAGGAATCTTAAATATTTAACTTCATTCCTGGTGTTATACATTTTATGTAATAAAAAGGGTTACTTGAGGACAAGTAACATTTAAGTTTGGAGGAACTTGATCAACTTTAAGTACATATTTTTATGCCTTATTTATGATTCAATTTTTAAGGATATTATGCTTTAATGAAAGGTATTTTTATGTTTTTGGATAGAGGTGATGAAAAAAAGAGTTCAAAAAGGAAAAAAGAGCAAAAAGGAGAAAAAATATAGCTAAAAAAACAAAGTTCCCAAAATTATAGGTCTGGCGCCTAGGCATACTGAAGCAGTTAAGATTTTTGACAACTTTAGGCAGTATTTTGATGGGGTGTTAAGCAGTTACCAGACCTTCTAGAAGACTAGAAGTTACTCCTGATACATAGGACATGTGATACAATGCATCTGGACACAGGAAAATGGTTTTAATCGCAAAGAGGTGTGATCCAAAGTGAAGGGGTGCGAAGATCTAGTCACGGAGTGTGGTGCCTAGGCGCCAGATCCCTATGCCTAGGCGCCACAATTACTTTCTAGAAGATTCATTGAATTTGGATGAATTTTGAAGAGGTGCCTTAAGCAACCTCTGGTTATTTTTGAAGCTCTATAAACAGGAGACATTTCTACAGAAAACAGAGCTCTCCCGTGCCCAAAAATAATTCTAGAGAGCCACCAAGTACTTTTTTGAAGTATTTAGTGAGTTTATTTTAGTTTATATTAGTTACTTTGATTGTTATACTCAATTCCTTGAGTGGTAAGTGAGAGTTTGTAAGTGTTGGTGTTGTTGAAGTCTTGTACTTTGCATTGGAGTCAGTAGGAGTCAAAGGATCACTTGATGTAACATTTCAGATAAGTATTTATAACTTTGTTCAAAGTTTTATAAATATGTTTTGTTGTGTGAATTCAATGTGTTATGAGTAGTTACTTTTCTTTGTCCTTTCAACCATGAAAAGATAATAAAGATAATTTGATTTCGTTGCAGAACATAAACATAATTTTAAAAATTGTTGTGATGATATTCATACCTGATCATAATTTACTTTTTAAACTGGCCATTTGAATTTCTAAAATTTGCTGAAGAATTCCGAGACCTATTTGGAGATGAGTTCTTAACTTGTAGATATCACATGAATACTTGGGTAATCGAAGGCCATGTGCAGGTTATTCAAGGTTAAGTGCAAATAAAAGGAAAATATTATTTATTTGGCATATAATTAAATAGTTTTAGAGTGACAAACTAAATTCTATTAATTTGGTTTATAGAAAGGAAACGGGTCACTAGTAGGGCCGACCATAACCACGCTTGGACATCTAGAAGTGTGAGTCTAGATTAGCCCATTCCACTAATAATACATCCTAAACCAATCTATAGATTAGCAAATGTTCTTTATACTATTGAGCGAAGGTAAATAATAGGAATGCTTCTATTTTGTGCAATACCATAATTTCAGGTTCTCTATGAATGATAGTTTTTCTGAAAAAATATTGGATTAGTTGAAAATGAGAAAGTTATTTTATTTATACTTGCATCACCATTTACTTTATTGCTACTTTACTTACATCTAGTAAAAAATTTATAAAAAATCAAATCTGATTTTTGAAAAGAAATAAAAATTATAATTACTTTTAATTTGAAAATCTTAATTTCTAAAATTAATCTTCCATGTGGGATCGATAACTAGGACTCCAATAGAGCCTTGTATTACTGGATACAATATGTATACTAGCGTAGTACCTCTGGTGTGCAAAATATTTTCTAAAATTATATATATTTTTTGCATACTACCCTTTGAAATATAAATTAAAGGATAAATTATAGGCATAGTTACAGGTTGAGGTTATCAGGGGGGATTTCAACTGTCTCACTTCTTCTTTAAATAAGTGTTGGGGGGAGGGTAGACCTCTTCTACCCTCTACCATGATTCACTTTTCTGATGCTTTGGAAGCTGCAGGTCTATTTGATCTTGGGTTTAAAGGCCATTTTCACTTGGAGGAGAGGTATTCTTTGGGAAAGGCTGGATATATTCATGGCCAACACTGAATGGATGCAAACTTATCTACACACCACCATTACTCATTTACCAATGTCAAATTCTGATCACAGACCTCTACTGATTTTTATTAATAAAAACTCCTTTTCTGGTGGAGCTTCTTTCAAGTTTCATAATATGTGGACACAGCACCCAGATTTTATCCAACAGATCAGTCAAGTTTGGTTGGACAATCTAATGGTGATCTCCGGTTAAACCTTTGGAGTTTACAAAAGAGTCTTGGTAAACATCTCAAAGGTTGGAATTGGAATTGCTTTAGTAATGTCTTTGCCAATGTTACTCAATTTGAAAACAGAGTAAAGCAGGTAGAAGAGGATTTTAGCATGGTTTAGTTTCTAAAGCACAACTCTATGCAGCCATTGAAAACCATCTCTCAGTTGTGAATCTGTATGAAATATACAATAAGCAAACGATGGCAGGCACTAAGTTTATTGAGGGGGATAGAAACTCCAAATATTATCATGCCCATATCAATTATAGGAGGAAATGTAATATGGTACTAAGTATCAGGAACTCCATCAGGAAGAAATTGAACAAAGCTGAGGACATTGCTAAAAAAGCTATCCAATTTTATCAAAAACTATTCACTAAGGGCAAGGCAGAAGAATGAATGTCCAACAAGATGTGTTTCAAGCAGAAAGAAACTCTATTTCCTTACTAGAACTCACTCAATTGCCACTAGAAGAGGAAATTTGGGCAGCTACACTCAACTCTATTGATCGTAATAAAGTTACCGGTCCATATGGCTTCACAGCTGAGTTCTACAAGAAATATTGGCCCATTATAAAAAATGAGGTGATATAAGCAGTACAAACATTCTTTCTTGGCATAGAACCCCCCAAGTATTTCTGGACATCCTCTATAACCTTAGTTCAAAAAAAAATATTATGCAAACTTGGGATGACTTCAGGCCTATCAATCTCACCAATGTTATTTCTAAAACAATAAGTAAACTACAGGTTTATAGACATCAACCCTATCCCAATACATTAATCAGTGAAAATCAGTCTACCTTTTTCAAAGGTAGAGGTATTGGAGACAACATCATGCTTACACAAGAACTGTTACTGGACATAGACAAGAAATGTAGAGGTGGCAATGTCATTTTTAAGCTGGATTTAAAGAATTCCTATGATACCATTGAATGCGACTTTATTATGGAGGTTCTTCAAGCAAGGGGATTTTCATAGGGATTCATCAAATTAATTAGCAAATGATTGTCCAATAATGCTCATTCCATTTTGCTAAATTGAGCTACACATGGTTTCTTCCAAGCTACTAAGGTATAAAGCAGGGAGATCCCTTATCTCCTTGTATTTTCATCCTAGCTTTTGATTATCTCTCCAAGTCCCTTAATCAACTCTATAGAAATCACCCCCATCTTGGATTCAATCATAAATTAAATCTTTGTATCAAACACATCTCATATGTTGATGATGTAGTGCTTTTCTTCAGGGCTACCAAACCTGCTGTTAAATCCTTCTCTAAATGACTTAAGGAATTTCAATCTTTTTCCGGGATGTTACTGAATAAGCAGAAATGCCAAATCCTTTTCAGCTCAAATATCATTACCACTATTAAACATTGGATCAGTGAATTTACTGGGTTTAGAACTGCTTATCTTCCATTCCATTATCCTGGGTGCAGCTGCTTAAAGGGAGAATCAAACATACTCAATTTAATAAGGTAGGGGAAAAAATCTCTAAACAGTTGAATTACTAGACTTCTTCCTTTCTCTCTAATGGGGGCAGGATTACACTCCTCAAGAGTATTCTCACGACTATCCCTTCTTACATTCTCCAAATGTCAGATTTGAAGAAAAGTACACAACTTTCTTTGAGCAGAATGATTAACAAGTTACTTTGGGCAGTTTAGAGGAAACAGATTCATTGGATGAGTTGGGTAAAGGTTTGTAAACCTACTCATGTAGGGGGACTAGGCTTCAAATCATTCAAGCAACTCAAAATGATTAAGCTTTGTAAGTTGTGGATCAGATTTAGAGGGGACATGATTCTTTGTGGGTAAATTCCTTAAGGGGAAATATTTTAAAGAGATTCATCCAAATTTGGTATCTAAGAAGGTGGGAGACTCCAGAACTTTGGTCAGTTTTCTTGGCTGCAGAGAACAAGCTGAAAATCTATTTATATGGGAGCTGGGGGAGGGAAATTTAAACTTCTGGCTTGATAACTAGGTTAGAGCTGGAGAGAGGCTTCAGGCTACCTCTATTTGAAGCAAAAACACCCTACAAATAAAGGACTGCTAGGAAGGCTCACAATGGAATATCAACTGCTGTACAGTATCCTTACTGATCAACAAATCCCTTTACTTCAAAATACAACATTTAATATCAATAGAGTTGATAGGTTGATTACCTAACAAGGTTCTCCCAAAAACTCTCTACTTATATTTATAAAAACTCATTCCACTTTTCTAGTACTAAATGGGGCGCACAAATATGGTGCATATTTTTTTCTCCTTCCATGTACTTTTTCTGCTGGAGACTATGGCACAAAAACCTCCCTACAGATGATATCCTTAAATTGAAACATTTGAGAGGACCTGCAAGATGTTCTTTAAGATGCATAGATCTGGAGTCAGTGACACATCTCTTTTTTAAATGCTCTTTAGCTAAACAGGTTTGGTCCATCTTTCTCACTCTCCTTAAGATCAGAAGATAACATTGAGCTAGCTTTCCTTTCATAACTGTTAGAATGATTGGTTGGTTGTGGGTCTCCATCCTATCCATTGTATTATGGCTTTGTTCATCTGGATGCACAGAAACAGTGTCAGGTTTGAAGAGCACCACCCCTCCCCTAAGAAGATTGTCAACAACTGTGTATCATACCTTTAAAAAATAATGCAGTACCCACACTTCCTCAACATCTGCAGTACTTGAGCCCCATTAGGTCCTTCTTATCATCCCAACCCCCATATTTCTTTGGTGACTTGGACTAAAACCCCTCCTCATTGGTTCAAAAGCGACAAAGATGGTAGTTTTGCTAAGGGTGATGCTGGAATTAGGGGGGGTTCAAGAATTCTGCTGGCTCCTGCCTTCTTTTCTACTCATCCCCTACCTTGGCATAGGAGGCATTTGAGTTAAAATTGATTGTTGTTTACTGGGTTCTATTCATTGTTTCCATGAACATATTTTAGAAGGTGATAGTGGAGACAAACTCTTAAAATGCTGCTCCTATTCTTAACAATCCAGAGGCAGCCCCTTGGTCCTTATTGATTTGGTTGTCCTAGATACAAAGCTTCCACAATACCATTAATATTGTGTACTCCTACATTCCTAGAAAAGGAAATAGATCAGCAAACTGGCTAGCCAAGTTGGGCAACAATTCAAAAAAATTTTTAGTTAGTTCCACACATCCCCCACTCCCCACTCTCCTTTTTGTTACATGGTGATGGATTAGACATCCTATATATTAGAATCTTGTAATAGCCTTATTTTGATATTTTAATGAATCTCCATTGGTATATATGTGTATACCCTTACATATATATATTTAGGTGGATCTTTTTTTGGCAATAAATACACACACACACACACACATAGTAGTATAATATTTTTACATTGTTGTGTGATTGCTTATTTTAAATTTTTAAATTGTGCTTGTGTATGTGTAGTTTGGAATCTGTAGGTTTAGTACCTTATGATAATCAAAGAATTTAAAATGGACATCAACATAGACTTTCAATATATTATGTTAATCCTATAGCAGATGAAATTCACTTAAGTATAAAAGCACCAATTATTAATGCTAATTCATTTGAGCTTAAACCTGTTGTTATCCAAATAGTACAAAGTAATCAGTTAGGCAGAACACTGTCTGAAGATCCTAACTTGCATCTTGTCAAGTCTCTAGAATTGTGTGCTACATTTAAATTTGATGGAGTCTCAGTTGTGTTGTCAAGCTTAAACTTTTTCATTAATGGATAAAGCTAAGATGTAGTTAAATTCTTTAGCACTAGAATCTATGAGAACTTAGGGAGACTTATCTCAGATATTTTTAGCCAAATATTTCCTACCAACAAAAATTGCGATATCACATCTTTTTGTCAGTTTGAAGGGGAATCAATATATTAAGCTTAAGAATGATTTAAAATCTCCTCAGGAAGTGTCCACACATGCTTTACCAGATTGGTTAATAATTCAAAATTTTTATAATGGATTAGTGGGATCATTTAGATCTATTATAGATGTTGCAGCTTGTGTATTGTTAATTTCAAAACCATTCGACGAAGCATATTCTTTAATTGAAGAGATGGCTAGTAGTAACTTTTAATGTCTCTCTAAAAGGGTAAATCCAAAAAGAGTATCCAGTGCTCATGATTCTGATGCAATATCTATTTTGGCTTTTCAAATTACTACAATATCAAAGAAGATAGATCAATTTGGAATGAATTTACCTCAAACACCATTTCTGGTTGAGGAAAATTCATTGGGACAAATGTTAGATTCTTAGTCATCATATAAGACATTGAATTTAATAAATAACTAATATAATAATCCCTATTCTAATTATTATAATCATGGTTGACAAAAATCACCACAATTTAACTTAGAAAAATAATAACTCTAATGTTGTAAATCTATAATGGGGGAACAATCCAGTGAACCCATTGGGAAATTCAAACAAGTAGGGAAGTACTAACTATAAACCTTATTATTCTCAAGATTTTAATAGCAACTCACAATTAAAAAAAAACTATCTATAGAACAATTGGTATTACAAAGGAGTAATCAATTACAAAGTCAATGAGCTGCTATTAGAAACATTGAAAATAAAATGGGACATATTGCTGCTGCACTTAGCAATAGACCTCCAGGAACTCTGCATAGTAATGTCGAAGTTAATCCTAAGGATCAAAATAAAGCGTAAATTAAGGCTATTCAATTGGGAAGTGGAAGAGAACTAGAAACAAAAGATCAAAAAGAAATTATAGTTAATAATGAACAGGTGGAAATGAAAAAATCCGTCAAAGTTTTTCATGATGATTCATAATATCCTTTTAAACCAATGAAAATTACTTTAAAAAAACCACCACCTCAATTTCCTTAAGGACTGAGATAGTAAAAGAGGGATAAATAATTTTCAAAATTCTTAGAAATATTGAGAAAATTAACCATAAACATTTCATTTGTTAAATTTTCGGTGATTTGGAAATTTTGGAGGATTTCAAGGGTTTTGGGTAGGCTAGGCGGGTGTAGGGTCCCGGGGGTCAAAAATTGAAAATTTGGAAAATTGAAGATTAGGTAAATGTAAGTGGAATAAAATCATTTTGGTTGAGCCATGAAGCCATATCAAGCCCACATGAGCCATGAAGGGACTCATTTGAGGCATCCACTATGTTGTTCCTAACCCTCTTAGCCAAGGGCTTAGGGGTTAAGGACCATCCATGTGGATCACCTTCATGAGTCAGGAGGTCAAGTTGGGTATGGGTGTGTTTTTAGGAGGTGTGTGAAAGTGTAGTATGTTTGTAAGTCAGCCCCTCACCAGACCAGGCCACCCAGGACAGTCTTAAGGCCAAAGAGTCCTATAGGAACTCATCCTTTAAACTTCCACATTTGATTTCAACACTCTAGGTGATTAGGGGTCTACAATAAAGTTTGTGGAGTTTGCAGGGAATTAAGAAGTGGTTTGAATTTCTAAGTGGTGGGTCCCAATTCTAGTCCTCTAAGATAGTCAAAGGAAAATCCTAAGGCTAGATCCTAAGTACTAAAAAGAAGAAGAGAAGACCTCATCGAAAATGAGGTCGAAAAATAGACCCCAATAGGTGTGGTGAGCTGACGGAGCACACCGCGCGTATTGGCGTTGACCGAAAAGATCAACAAAACCAACACGAGATGTCCAAGTGACAAACTTAGGACAAAGTAGAAGAGTTTCCGTCGGGGAGTGTCGAGTATATCTACGAGGCTCGAGATTCCTGAACTCTCGGCCAGGGAAAGGGAAAGGAGGTAAATCCCAAATCACATGATCTGGGGGAATCTCGATTTAGATTTTATTTTGTTTTAGTTCAAGTTTCGATGTGTGAGCTTAGATTTTAGTTTGAATTTCAATTTAGATTGAAGTTTTGTCAAGATCAATTTGAAGGAATTCGAACTTGAAATGCAAATTGGAATTTTGTGGTTTTAGATGTAACATTTTCAACCTCAAAAAAAAATTGAATTGATTAGATTGAATCATTACAATGAGGAGAGATCTCAGAGCAATGCGGTATTGGATGTAAAATCCTTAACCTCAAGATTTTGATTTTGATTTATTTCATTGCAATAGGGAAAGAATCCTAAAGCAATGCAGTCTCGGATGTAAAATTCTCAACTCCAAGAATTTGATTTTGATGTATTTCATTGCAATAGGGAAAGAATCCTAAAGCAATGCAGTCTCGGATGTAAAATCCTCAACCCCAAGAATTTGATTTTGATGTTGATTTATGTCATTGCGATAGGGAAAGAATCCTTAAGCAATGCAGTCTCGGATGTAAAATCCTCAACTCCAAAAGTTTGAATTTGATGTTTTTCATTGCAATAGGGAAAGAAATCTAAAGCAATGCAGTCTCGGATGTAAAATCCTCAACTCTAAAAATTTGAATTTGATGTATTTCATTGCTATAGGGAAAGAATCCTAAAGCAATGCAGTCTCGGATGTAAAATCCTCAACCCAAAAATTTGAATTTCATGTATTTCATTGCGATAGGGAAAGAATCCTAGAGCAATGCAGTCTCGGATGTAAAATCCTCGACCCAAAGTTTGAATTTGATGTATTTCATTGCGATAGGGAAAGAATCCTAAAGCAATGCGATCTCGGATGTAAAATCCTCGACCCAAAAGTTTGAATTTGATGTATTTCATTGCGATAGGGAAAGGATCCTAAAGCGATGCGGTCTTGGATGTAAAATCCTCGACTCCGAAAAGTTTGATTTTGATGTATTTCATTGCGATAGGGAAAGGATCCTAAAGCGATACGGTCTCGAATGTAAAATCCTCAACCCCAAAAGTTTGATTTTGATGTATTTCATTGCGATAGGGAAAGGATCCTAAAGCAATGCAGTCTCGGATGTAAAATCTTCGACCCCAAAAGTTTGAATTTGATGTATTTCATTGCGATAGGGAAAGGATCCTAAAGCAATGCAGTCTTGGATGTAAAATCCTCGACTCCAAAAGTTTGATTTTGATGTATTTCATTTCAGTCTCAGATGTAAAATCTTCAACCCCAAAAGTTTGAATTTTGATGTATTTCATTGCGATAGGGAAAGGATCCTAAAGCAATGCAGTCTTGGATGTAAAATCCTCGACTCCAAAAGCTTGAATTTGATGTATTTCATTGCGATAGGGAAAGGATCCTAAAGCAATGCAGTCTCGGATGTAAAATCTTCAACCCTAAAAGTTTGAATTTGAATAGTCATTGATTTTGCAAAGATTTGTAGCGTTGATTTGAAAAGCGTGGAATTTTGGTGTTTCGAGAATTTCATGAAAGTTGTAAAAGACTTTCATGGAAGGAAATAGATTAGGCGGGAATATGTAGATGTTACATATCCCGCTCAAAAGAGCGATCGGAAGTCAGCGATTTGGATTGGATATAATTCCTCGCCATCAGATTCGATCCGTGTCAATGGAATCAACCGCTTCCATCCCAGACAAGGGAAAGAGCAGAACGGATTGGATTTCAGATTTGGGAGATTGAATTTGAATTTTTGATTAAGATTTGATTTGAGATCTGGAAGATCGAATTTGAAATTTGATTGAGATTTGAAATCTGGAAAGATTGAATTTGAATTTTATTGAGATTTGAAATCTGGAAAGATTGAATTTGAATTTGATTGAGATTTGCTTTGAAATTTATGTTCATTTTGTTTGTCTTTAACGGTTCGAATTTATTTTATCGTTTATTTAATGTTCATGTGAATTTGGTGTTCATCATTTTTAGATGTTTAAGGAAAGTTTTCTTTTATTTTTTTAATATTTCTTTTCTGTTCTTTGCTCGAAGTTCATTTAACTTTAATGGCGTTTCCCAGTCAATTTGCACAAAAGAGGTGAAGGCCAAAAATGTGACATGGTCACTTTCATTCCAATCAAGTTGAAGATACATCATACAACTTGATGCGGAATACATCTCATACAATCCATGTAGACTCAAAACGGATATGTATGATCTTTGTCGATCCATCCGAAAAAGTATACGCAGAAATCCATGTACGGAATAGTGGGGTACATGGTCGATAACATCACCTTCCAAGCCATCCTTGGCGAGGATGTCGTATGGATGTACGTTGGAGGTGTGATATTTTCCATGTAACTCACGGCTCGTAAGGCGGAGGCTCTCAAGCTACGGGTCAGGTTGGAAGTGGTAAGGTATCTTCTGTCGTCCATCCTTACGAAAGTAACCGAGATCCGCTTCATTGGTACTCCTGGTATGCAATGTTTAGCGACATGCTGCTCCGTTGCCCTTCGGTATCATGACGAAACCTACCGGTAATGGTATCTTTGCGGCCCTCGGAACTCACACGGGCTCGCTATCCGGAGGTCGGATCCGAACATGATATTACACTCGTTCGAAGAAAAGCTGTGCAAAGGTCGACAAAGTCGTGGTGATCTATGTGCGGGGGTATGAAGTCACCCTTCTTGTAAATGTTAATAATGCAGCTGTTGGGTATGCAATCTGCTGGCAGTACCCTCCATGTTATCAATCTTCTTACCATTCTTTTGATGACTAATGGCATTGGGTCCACTGGCCATGACGGAGTATTCGGGTGGGTTTCCCTTCTGTCTTCGCGAAGTTGTAGCGGCATCCGCATTGTATTGTAATTCTCCCTTTCCACGGCATCCATCTCCGGGGTTACGAGTAAGTGTTTTCTCTTAGGCGGCCCGCTCGGCCCATTCTTTTCAAATCCCGGATGCGGTCCACGATTTATTGTTGTTCGTATTCGAGAACACGTACGTATGTAGCTCGAGGCCTTCAGTAAATTGATCCTCCTGCCTCCGATTCTCTCGAAGTATTCGAAAGTTTTCTTTTCGACATTACGCATTCTTTCCGGCTCGTATTCGGAATAATCTGCAAATGGCGGGGCACAGTGACGTATTGTGGGATATACGGCCCAATCCCTTCACGTTCCCCTGCATACCTCGGCTCCTCGGGGATGGTGTCCGTCGGGACATCCTCCGGGGTTGCTTCTGCAACAAGGTTATGCATTACTGGTGGTTCTATCTTGTGGCGTGGTAGCCTTCTTTCTTCTGATCTTCTTGAGATTTCCCTAGTTTCTTCTGTTATCCTCGGAGCTGGCCTCCTTCTTTCGAGTCACCTGTTGGACGGTGTCCTTGAAGTGTATGTCTTGGTAGTAGCAATTGCCTCGTCGCGGTGTCGCTGCTAGTTTGTTTAACATTTTGCGGATACGGCGATTCTTATTTCTTCGTTGAGTTCTTTGTGAGAGTAGCTCTTCGTACTTCCGAGTTTACGTGGGCGCGGCGCGAGCAAGCACGCCCTCTGTTATAGCTGACTACGGACTTGATTTTCTTGTGTTCTTCGGTGTTTGTTTTCCTTTTCTTCTTCTTTGGATTGGTGGCTTGGGCCACCCACTTTCATTCTTGTCGATCGGGCGGTTCCTCTCGGTCAGTGGGACCCGAGTCACTTTCCTCATATTGCGAGCCTGCGGTGCGAAGTCGAGTCGATCTCTATTATCGCTCCATCTTTCACCCTCTTTTTGTCGAGTGCGAGGCTTACGCCATTTCTAAAGTTCGGAACCGACCGCCGTTCGACATTTCCATGCGAAAAGACAAGGAAAAGGATCGGGAGGCTGTACTAAGAACAAGAACATTAAGAAAATGTTTATTAAAGACAGTTTTTTTTTATTGCTTTTGTATTTTTAAATTTAACAGGAATGAAGTGGGATAAGATCAGGAGAGATTTTGATATGGAAGAGAAAACAAGGAAAACTTTATTATCATGATTTTATTTATTTTAGCACATTTTTTATTATTTTTGGGTTCGGACCCAGTCATAAGTAACTACTTCGCCCGTGCTTCTAAGGATGAAGAATTCATTCCTTCGAAACATCAGGTAGTGTAATACTTCTTCAAGTATCGTTCGTTGATCGGAAGCATATGTCGTTCTCCTTGGCAATTCACTAGCTGGTAGGAGCCTCATGGGTATACTGCTTTAACCACAAACGGCCCTTCCCAAGTGGGTTCAAATTTTCCTCCTATCTTGTGGTGTGCAAGGATAGGTCTCTTGAGAATGAGAACTAAGTCACCAACTTTTAAGGTTCTTGGGCGGACCAATCTGTCATGGGCTTAAACCATCTTAGCTTGGTATAGTTCTAAATTATGCTGCGCTGCAAGTCCTTTCCCTTCCAGGCTTTCCAACTCTTCTAGTCGTAATTTGACATTCTCTTACGTCGTGATTTTGTTTACAGCTGCAATTACGAGTGAAGGAAGGCTTGAACCTCTCAAGGGTAACACTTGCCTCGGACCCATACACCGGAGCGTAAGGTGTAGCTTGAGTAGGAGTTACGAAGGTTGTCCGGTAGGCCCATAAGGCTTCCAATAATTTCTCATGCCAATTTCTCTTATTATCGTTCAAGGTTTTCTTTAAGATTTGAACGAGAGTCTTATTAAAAGCCTCGACGAGGCCGTTTGCTCTTGGGTAGTAAATTGTTGAATATCGCCGGTCGATTCCGTGTCTCACGACAAAATTGTTGATTTGCGTGCTTCGAATGCGACCCATTATACGAGATGATCCTGCGCGGCACTCCGAAACGGTAGACAACTTGTTTCTTGAAAAAATGTAGCACGTGGTGTGCTTTCACTTCTCTGAGTGGAACTGCCTCTACCCACATGGAAAAGTAATTTGTAGCCGCAAGAATGAAGCGATGTCCTTTTGAAGATGGTGGTTCTATTGGACCCACTATATCCGTACCTAACATTCGAATGGCCGCGACGCGATTGTCGGATGTAACACATTTGGAGGTTGGTGTAGAACCACTCCGTGCACTTGGCATTGGTAACGAGCTCTTGGCGATATTCATGCGGTCGGTCATCATCGAGGGCCGGTAGTACCCTAGTCTTTTAATTTTCATTTTCATCTTCGAACCCGTCGGTGAGCGCCACGGAGTCCTGAATGCACCTCTTTAACAATTTCACGGGCCTCGGACCCGCTTAGGCATCTTAGCCACATTTGATCGAAAGACCTACGTATAACGTGTTGTTTATTAATGCGTAGGACGAGTTCTTTTCTTGATACGATGGGCTAATGACCTATCGTCCGGTAGTTTTCTCTTGTTTGCGGGTGAGTACAGTAATGGTCATCGCCGATCTTACGTGTTTTACATCACTACTGCAATCGATCCTTTTTCTTTTTCGATTTGTGTATTGTGTCATGTCGAGCTTGTGATAGGACTTGACGTCAGTGAGCCCGACCTTCCATCGATTCATCTTGCAAGCGGGCAAATTCTTTTGCGAGGCGAGCTAACGCATCTGCTTAAGCGTTTTCTTTTCAGGAATTTTGTAGATTGTCACATTCGAAATCTGTTCCAACAAGCTTGTATGGCATCTTGGAATTATTGCTCGAGTCTTGGTTTTAAAATTACATGCTTGTCAGACGATCCGTTGAATGATTAACTGCGAATCCCCATAGATGTTGATGTCCGTTATTCCCATTTGAATAGCTAATTCCAGTCTGTTATGAGGGCTTCGTATTCGGCTTCGTTGTTTGTACACGATTCGTCGAGTGGTAGGAGTATCTTAACATCCCCGCTCCGGTGTTATAAAGATTAATCGATCCCTGCCTTACCGGGCACTATCACTTGTGATTCTTCGTCTTTGTGTGCTTGAAGATGCTCCGTCGAAATATAATTCCCAACGTCGATCATCGGGGTCTTCTAAGCTCATTATTTGTTCGTACGCGCAAGTCGTCATTGAGAGGAGATTCGCCGGCAAAGGGTGTCTTTGCGAGGAAGTCTGCTAGGACTTGTCCCTTTATGGCACGAAGAGGCACGAAAGTTATATCGAATTGCAATAATATTATTGACCATCTGGCAAGCCTGCCAGAAAGCGTTGAACGAGTCATCAAGTATTGCAATGGATTAGATTTCGAGATTAGGTTGACTTTATGAGAAAGCATGTAGTGCCTGAGCTTTTGAGCGGCAAAGATCAGGGCCAAACAGTGCTTTTCAATTGTGGGATACCTTACTTCCGTCGGAAGTAAACGACAGCTTAGGTAGTAAAGAGCATTTTCTTTACCCTCATCATTGACACAGGCTAACGGGGCTCCGAGAGAGTCGTCTAAAGCCGCGGTATAAAGTATCGTCGATGCTACTGAGGCCGAGGCTGCTAAGACGGGAGGTGTCATTAAATATTGCTTAATGTCCTCGAAGGCCCTACGGCATTTCTCTTCCCAAATAAATTTGGCGTCTTTTTTAACTAATGCCGAGAAAGGCTGACACCTACCTGACAAGTTTGAGATAAAGCGTCGAAGATATGCCAGCTTCCCTTGAAAGGATCGTAGTTGTTTTAAGGTTTTGGGAGGCGACATTTCTAAGATAGCTTTAATCTTTCCGGGTCGATTTCGATTCCACGATGTCGGACAACGAATCCTAAGAATTTCCGGAGGTGACGCCGAAGGCGCATTTTAAGGGATTCATCTTAAGGTTAAATTGTCTTAATCGTTCGAAAACAATTCTCAAATCATACAGGTGGTTGTCCTTTACTTTGCTTTTGATGACCACATCGTCCACGTAGCATTCGACTTGATTGTGTATGAGATCATCGAAAATTCTTGTCATCGCTCACTGGTACATTGCTCCTGCATTCTTCAGTCTGAATGGCATCACTCTATAGCAATATACTCCGATCGGTGTTCTGAATGCTGTAAGTTTTTCATCTTCTGGAGCCATTTTTATCTGGTTGTATCCTGAAGATCCATCCATGAATGAGAATATTTCATGTGTCGAAGCGATGTCGATCATTAGTTCGGGATCGGTAGAGGGAATTCATCCTTTGGACATGCCTTGTTTAAATCTCCGAAATCCACACAAATTCGATACGACCATTCTTCTTTCGATTGGCACCACATTGGCTAACCAAGTTGGGTATTGTTCTTCACGGACAAATTTAGCGTCTATTAGCTTTTTAACTTCAGCTATGACTTGTTGTTCGATTTCTAGACGCATTCTTACGGGACCTTGTCGGTCGGGACGAAGTAGGATCCACTCCTAGCTTATGGACTGCGACCTCTGGAGCTAATCCTGGCATCTCATCGTAACTCCAAGCAAAACAGTCTTTAAATTCCATTAATAACTTGATTATTTCTTCGTAATCTTCTTTGTTGAGTAAGGAGCTAACAAAGGTAGGTCTAGGCTCTTTGTTAGTACCTAAGTTAACTTCCGTTAACTCATCTATTGTAGATTTGATCTCTTCTTCGAATTCTGGTGGAGCATCTCCAATTTGTAAATCTTCAAATTCTTCTGTAGTTTCCATGCGGTTTTCATTAGACTCGTAAGTGACAACCAAGCAAAATTCGATATCGTCGGCCGATCCTACTGTGCCTAATCCGAGACCATGCTTTGAATTGGGTGGACGACCGGAGTTATTCCATAACTTTTCAAAATGTTGTGATTGACCTTTTGTCCATTTTTGAGGTAAGAAACCACGCTGAATTAAATTTTGAACACAGGGAGAGTACAACTCAAAAGGTAATTCCATTAATTTTGATGAAGTGACATCTTCAAATTGTACATTATTTTCAGTTTTGGAGGAAGAAACACCACGGTAGAATTTGATCGGCTTTGCACCGCCGCTATATACCTCTTAGACCACCATACCCTCGATCTTATTAGAATGGATCGGGGTCAGGGTCATAGTATGTACATAGTGGTTAATCTTCTCGTACATCGATTTATATTCTTCATTCCTTTCATCTTCAAGCGAGATCCTGAATTGCGGCTTCTTCCGACTTTTTGTCGCCGCTTCTCGCTTGATCTCTTTTTCTTCTTCAGAACTATCTTCCCAATCAACATTGATGGTTGGTTTCTTCTGTCCAACTGTCCTAACGTCTCTGCCACGACCTCGTCCCCGGCCTCGACCTCGGATGCGAGTTGTGGAGAAACCTTCACCATCTCGTCGTAAGGGAGTGGTGAGTGACTGTTGGACTAGAACTTCGGGTTCTTCGTTGTCCCGAACTTTCTTTGCTTCATTTGTTATGGTATCTCTGGAGAAGATTGTTTTCTTCGGAGGTGCATAATAAGCTGTATCTTCATGGATTCCAATTTCATGTACGGAGAATGGTTGTAAGTCACCTTTGATGCACTTGTTCCCCTCCATCGTAGTATTTGATGCACTGATGTAGAGATGATGGTACCATCTTGTTTTCATGTATCCATGGTCGGCCCAGTAGAGCGTTGAACGACGTTTCTGAATCAATTATGTGAAATTTTGCGGTTGTCTTTGCTAAGTCACCGGTCTTCATTAGTAGTGTTATTGATCCGAGGGCTCTTTCTCCTTTACGGTTGAATCCTCTTAATAACATTTTGTCGGCTTCGAGCTCGCGAGCATCAATTTCCAAATTTGCTAGCGTTCGAAGACTCATTATATTAATTGATGCTCCTGGATCCACCAATACTCTGGAGAGTGTAAACTTCCCAATTGTAACTGAAATGTACAACGGTCGGTTGTGATCTGTTGTCCCAAGTAGTAGGTCATTGTCCGTGAAGGTAACACCTCGCTGTTCCTTTAACGGGCAAACCTCATCTAAGGAATCTCCGGCCATTTGAGCTAAATAAATTTTTGGATCAAGTAAGGCCTTGATCAGAGCTTCTCTCATCTCCTTTGATAAGATGAGAGCGTCGTAGATGCTCAGTTTGGTCGGTAGTTTCCTAAGATGGGCTAGCACGTTGTAGTCCACTTTATTTCCATGTGTCTCGATTTCTTCTCGAATGGGTATTTCTTCTACGGGGTTGGTTCTTCCCGAACAACCACTCGCTTTCCTTTGTCCTTTGGACCCATTCTCGGAGGTAGAACTCTTCCACTTCTTAAGTTAACTTCGTAATTTCTTCGACTCTAGTATTGAGTTTGCTTGGTGTTTCCTCTCGAATCGGAATGACGGGTTCTTCGGGATTAGCTTCGAGTCCGAAGGCTCTCAACTCTATTGTGACTGGAGCCCCTCGAAACTCGCAGATAGATTCATTGCTCGTTGAACTCTCGTAGCCTCCTTGATGGATGTCTTCTTCATCATTGTGATCGTCGAGATTGTGTATGATTTGAGAATTGTCATTGGTATCGAAATCGATGTCCGGATTGTCGCTAGTTACGTAATCGTTAGAAACGATCGAAAACGTAGCCAACGCCGTAACCCTTATCATTATAAGATCCCACCGGAGTGAGCGGATAATCATACGAGTCGGAGGTTCGAGGGATTTCTCCCGAATCCGAAACATCTATCATAGGATAAGCAGCCCCTAGTCTAGCCTTAGGAGCCTCGGTCTTCTCTTCTTCATCAATTTTCTTCTTCTCTTCAATCGTCTCCTGTTGAGGTGGTTCTTCTATTGCAAGTGATAGTGCCGAATTAACAGGTTTTGAACTCTAAATTGAGGCTCGCACCGAAGCGGTTTGGATGTGATCCAAAATCTTCTTCGAAGACCTTGTCCAAGCGGTAGTCCACCCATCATCAGTCGCATAGGGATCTATCGGAACAATGAGATCAGTCGAGACAACATTGACAGAACCTCCTTTCTGGGGTTCCTTCATGTACTCCTTCGGGATTATTATATTCCCTTTCCAAAGGTTGTCGTTGAGCCAAATTTTGAAGGTAATACAATCTTCTATCTTATGTCTAAGCATCCGGTGGTAAGGGCAAAAGTTAGGATCACCTTTCTTGTTGACTTCTTACGGTCTCTGTAGGCTGCAGCGAGTTGGAAATCCGGAGTCTTCATCGATCGCGGAACATTTTTGGTACTTGCCTCATTCTTGAACGGGTACTCCCGCTCGAAGCTCCCTTAATGTACGTTGCGGACGAGGCGGTTGTTTATACTTGTGGAGATGAGTGATAGGCTGGGTCGGGAGTTCTTGGTAATTCCGTTGAATTTCTTGCGGCCGTTACGCAGTATTTGCATCGGTTGCTTGCCTTTGTCGGCTCGCTGTAACGATCCGGATTTCTTTTCAAAAGTCTTCGCGGGCTTTTGCTTGTCTGTCTTGTAGGCGAAACTTAATTGCTTCGCCTCCTCTTGCAAGCTTCCGGCCTTGCTTAACAACTTCTCAAAAGTCTTAATAGTAAATCTCTTGAGGAGAAGTGCTATCGGGCCGTGAATACTTTTAAGTAAGATGCCGACTGCATGCTGTTCTTGTAGTTGTGGTTCACACTTCTGTCGGCATATTTTTAGGTTGTGTGTTTTATTTTGAAAAGGGGGTCGCCTAACAGAAGCTGTCGGCAAATTTTTAATTTAATTAAAATAAATAATTTGAAAAGTAGTATTTGATTTTGAAAATAATTTTAAATTTGAAGGTTTTAAGATATGAGATTAAACCGATCTCACATCCCAAATAGTTTATATAAACGAGCACCGCACCACAAGCCAGTGTATCTATCTCTAAGGATAGACACACTGCTCGACGGTGGGGCTCGATTAAATAACTAGAAGATTTGTGACATCCGTTTGGTCGCGAACCAATTTTATAAGCCGACAAAATTCCCCAGCTTAATATGAAAGCATTAAAACGGGGTTTATATTACACAGGTTCTTTAAAATTCCATATAAGGGCAAGCCCACATAGTTAATTACATCTCAAGTGACGGGAATCACCTAAGAAAACTCTCGATAATAATCGATAATTCTGCTCTCGAGAATTTAAAGTTTAAGTTTTCAAAGGATTGAATTTTGGAATTTCAAAAGGAATGGATCAAATTTGGAACATTTTGTTTTGGGAATTCAAAGGAAGAAAAGTAGGAGAAATCACAGATTCGAAGTGAACTTCGGTAATTTCCCGACTATCCTATTGTTTGGCTTAAATTTAGGAAAATCCTAATGTTTATTTAAATGTTTTGATTTTGTCAATTTTAATTAATTAGGACTTATACTTATATGATAGAATCATACAAATAGCCTTGAAGATGTGAGGGTTTATGTCGTATCAGACGACTACCTCGGAATCTAAGTCGAGTTAGGGCTTAATTTGCAAGGCAAATGCACTAACAAAAGGTTGAGGATTTATGTTGCACTAGGCGAACTACCTCGAAATCCTATGGCTTGGTTATTTAATTCTAGGAAAGTTTCTGTGAAGTAGGTTCGAGTTTTGTCGACGACGATGGCCGTCCTTGCCCACCCTGCTCCGAGCTCCTTATTGTTGCGAGAGGTTTAGTTTTAGAAATCATAAATCGGGAGATGAGAAAAGTGTTTTGGTTTAGAGAAGTCTTAATTTTCCAAGTCTTTTTTTGTGTTTTGATTAAAACAAATCTTAAAGTTGATTATAACGACACCGGTTAAGATCCCGCGGTTCCATCCTTCCGGCATCATTATTTTTATCGGATTCACTTAGTCCGGATGAATTTGCTAAACTCAACTGAATGAGTTCCACACTTTCATTTAGACCGTGGGAAATCCCGTTAGCAACACGTAGGTTACATCATCCGAGGTATTCCGATCATCCAACGGGGCGTTTTAATTTAGTTGCAATTGTAGTTTTGTGTTCTGTTTGTGATTAAATTTTGAGTTGTTTTATATTTTGAAATGTTGTGGCGGTGAATTTTATCTTGCAATGACTTTTAACTAAGTTTTGGTTTCAGTTTTAGGGTCTATCCTAAAGGTGTGGGTTTTCATGCAACAGTTGTTTTTCATGCAAGAAAAGTAAGTGCGATGCAGTTAAATAAATTGCAATAATGTAAATTGCAAGAAAGTAAATTGCAATAAAATACAAGCGTACCTGGAGGGTCTTCCCGTCATCCTAAGCTACACTTAAAACACAATTAGAATATTTAAGCAAGTTCCTAGGTAAAGCTAAGGTAAGGGTTATGGTTTTCTACCAAGTTCCTAATCCTATGGCTAGTCATTTCCTATGACGTCTAGGTTCTTTGTGTTTTTTTGTTTAAGGACGATTTTCTTCATCGAAAGAATAATTAAATTCAATTGTTCTTATAAACATCCTATCGTATCGAGGAAGTGCTTAAGACAAATCTTAAACATCTTTTCAATATTGCTTAGAATTGTTTTAAGTCCAGAATGAATTCGATTATATAAATGAATTAATCGTCCAGGGATTCAAGTTTTGTTAACTTACTCGGTGAACTAGGACATTTGAATATCACTATAAGTGAAGTAACATTTCATTTAATGTTCTATTTAGAAGTTATGATAACTAAAGCTTTTGAGGGTAAATTGGTGTTGAAATGGTTTGTGATTTAGTTTAATTTCCATTAATGAGTTTAAATTTGGAATAGTGTTCAAGTTATTTTAGATTTATTTTGAATTCTTTATGTCTTAGGTGATGTTATATTTAATTTAATTTAATTTAATTTAATTTAATTTAATTGAGTTTTAATTTAATTTAATTCGATATAGTTCAATTTAATTTGATTTGATGTTTAATTAATTTGATTTGATTTAATTTTAATTTAATTTGATTTAATTTAATTTAATTTAATTTAATTTTATTTAATTTAATTTAATTTAATTTGATTTGATTTAATTTGATTTAATTTAATTTAGTTTAATTTAATTTAATTTAATTTAATTTAATTTAATTTAATTTAATTTAATTTAATTTAATTTGTTTAATTTAATTTAATTTGATTTAATTTAATTTAATTTTTTAATCTTAATTTAATTTAATTTAATTTAATTTAATTTTAATTTAATTTTATTTAATTTTAATTGAAATTTTTTAAAAGAGTTTAATAATTTAAATTTAGTTTAATGATTAAGTCTTTTAATATTTTAAATTTGAGTTATCATTTTAATTAAGAATTGAATATTAATGAGATAATTAATTTAGGGATTTTTAAATTAAAGAATAAATCTCTTCCTAATAATATCCCTATTTTAATAATTCCAATTTTATTATTCTTCCAAATTTAATCAATTATTTAATTAAAGTTTAATCATTTTAAAATTATTTAATGGGTTTCTACCCTTTAATTATTTGAATTTCAATCATCCAAAACAGATTAGGATCAAATATTTTTCTTGTTAATTTTTTATTAAACCTAAAGTTTTAATTAAGGGTTAAAAAATTTAATTACCACTTTACCCTTTAAGCTTAATGATTTCATAACTCACTAAATTGAACTCAAATGAACTTGAAATTTTTATGTGACTTCACTCATATGCCAATAAAGACATGAGAGGAGAAAATGTGATTTTTCTGTATTTAATTTATTTATATAATTATTTTTGGTAGAAAATAGAGATTTTCAAGGAAAATTTAATAACATGACCAAGGGTAAGTTTCTGTCCTTAAGAAAATTAGGGGACATTCCTAATGACCAGAGAACCACTTGGACCAATTTTGGTGATTTTTCGAATTATATTATTTTTATTATAATTATTTTAAATTTTGGATTATTAATTAATTTAAAAATAAAATAAATGTTGAAAAATGAATTTTATATTTTTCAAAAATCTCTCTGAAATCAAGGAAATCAGAGAAGCAAATTTTACAATTTTCTGATTTTTCTATGATTTATTATAATTATTTTAGTGAAAATGCTAGAAAATACATTTTTTTTTATTTTAAAAATTACCTTTAAGCTTTAAAATTTAATATCTCACTAAATAGACCTAAGAAAAATGTGGGATTTGTTCCTAAGTGATTAAAATTCAAAATGTGACATTTTGGTGAATTTTATTATTTTTGTGATTTTTATTATTTTTTAATTATTAAAAATATCAAAATATTATTAAAAATCAACTTTTTTAGAAAATTGAAATTTTAATTTTCTTAGGTTCCCCTGATATCAGAGAGGCCCCAAAACCAATTTAGTGAATTTTTGAAAGGTATTTTAAAAGTTATGAATTTTTAAAGTTTAAAATGGCTAAGTGGTTTAATCAACCCAATTAGTGGAGCTAACCAAGTCCAATTGACCTCAAACTTTTATGGTGGATTCCTCTGATCCTAAAGGTCAGTGGAGAATTGATTTCAAGTCAATTTGATGTCTGGTTAACTCTAATTAAATAAAGACCTATTTTGGGTGTTTAAGCCAATTAGGGTTGTTTTAAATGAACTAAGTCAAAACCTATTTTTCCTAGGGTTCTCTGGTCATAAGGAACATCACCAAATTTTCCTAAAATTTATTTCATAACATGCTATTTATTGGAATTAAAATACTCAAAACGGTAACTCTGAATTTGAAAAATCAATAACTTTTCATAGGGATGGCCTCCGACTTTGAAAAATTCGGGGAATGTTCCCAAATTCGGAGGCTTCAAAGCCCTATGGTCTCATGCCATGGTGAATTGTATACATGCATGGAGAATTAAAATAATGCAGAGAGTAAATAAATTATAAAAAATAAAATACTTGATGAAATTAAATGATTTCTTTTCCACATTATTCTCCTACGTTAGGCTGAGCAAGAGGGTATTTTTATTTTATTTTTCGATTTTTCTACACGAGAGATATGAATTTTTGAAGTTTAGGGAATTAAATAAATAAAAAATACCCTAATTTTCTATTTATCCACGCGGCGCCGCGTCGGCCTCGGCGGCTCCGAACGCACGCGCGTCGCGCTCCCATTCGACGCCGCCACCCGAGTCGGCGGCCGGGCCCCGCGGTTCTCGTACCGTCTCTAGGTCCGACGCCATCGAGCCGTTTGTCCGCGCGTGTATTGAATGGACGGCATCCGTTCATCGTCCCCGAGCGTCCTCGCACGAGAGCCGTCCACACTAAATCCCTAAGATCTCGCTCGATACTCGATGGATTTTCATGTTCTTATGCTCTATGGATTCATCTTGAAGAGACAAACACATCTATACGGTTAACATGCATTGAAATTAAGGCATTTGAAATGGAGAATCTCCGAAGCTCGGGATAAAGAATTAGCTCATACCTTTGCTCGGAGAAGTGTGGCTTCGATCGAGAGTTGTTGCACCTTCGATTGGATCCGGCAAGCTCCGGATGAAGTCTCTCGGTGCAGTGAATTGTGCGGATGTGATTTCGACCAAGCCCGATCACAATGCTTGGAGGCTGGAGCAAGCCGGGTGGCACTGGAGATGGGGCTTTTGTTGGTGGACACCTTCCCTTGGTGCAGTGAAGGTGTAGAACCAATCAATTTGGGAATTGGCTCATCGTGGAGAAGTGTCCTGGTTTTGGGTGGAATTTCGGTTGGGAAATTGGATTTTGTCGGTGGGGATTAGGGCAAATTGACGCTGGGGATCAAGCTGCTCTAAGGGTGGAGAAGGGTGCGGAACAATTTTGGCGAGTTTCGGCAAGGTTTTTGCTCGGCTCCTCTCGTGGCCGAGAGGGGTGGAGTTTAAATAGGAGAGGGTGGAGGGCCTCCCGGGGGAGTTGAGGCATGGGATCAGTTGCTGCGGTGAGGAGAAGAACGGCCATGGTGGCCATTGGGCATGGGGCAACTCGGCGGGTGAGAATTCCAAGCTTGGGCTCACATGATGCTCTCGGGTGTGGTGTTTTCCGGCGATCCGGGCGGCTGGCCGGCGAGGCATGGGTCACCATCTTGACCGGGGAGGTCGGGGCTTGGCAATGGTGAAGTCGATTGGGCTTGGACATGTGTAAAGTGTTTGAATTAAAATGGAATGGGGAGGGGGTCATTTTGGCCTTAATTTGGTCAACCCATTGGTTTGGGTTGGGTGCACCTCCCCATGGCTCTGATTTTGGGCTGAGAGGATCGGTTGGGTCGGCCAAGGGAGAGTGGTGTGGTCTCCATCCATGATGAGGTGGCTAAGCATGGTTTAGTGTGTGACATGCTTAAGGTAAAAAAGGGGTTAAGGAGGATTAGGAAAGGGGCCCCTCCTTTTGCCATTAATGGCTTGATCACATGTCAAGCCTTCCATGGCTTCATGTGGCTTGTCCATGGCTTGCATGGCTCACCTTTGGCTTGGGAAAAGCTTTGGTCAATTTCATGAAAATGGGTTTTAAGAATTTTTGGTAATTTGATGGAAATTTGTATGAAACTTGATTTGGAATAATTTGATGGTGAATTTAGGACTTAGGTAATGGATTTAATTAAGTGGATGACAAATGGAGATGTCATGTGGGCTTTAGGGTAGATTTTGGGCCTTTGGATGTGGTGAAGTGGGCTTTTAGGAAAGTTTAAGGGAAATGGGCTTTTGATTTTAGGATGGGCATTTGGATAAAAATTTTGTGAAGACCTTTGTCAAATAAATGTCATAATTGGTTTAGGGATGTTCTATGAAGGGCTTGGAATCAATTTGATGTGATTTGGAGTTGAATTGGTTTGAATTTGGGTTTATTTGGTAAGTGGGCCTATGTAGGTCCAAGTGGGCCAAGTTGGGCTAATGTTGGGCTAGAGTTGAAATTGATGTAAAATCAATGTTGAGAAATGTTTATGGGGGTGTTTCAAAGAGGTTTTGGCTTTGGTTGGGCTTTGATTTTGGGGTTTGGGCTCATTTGGGTTAGGTTTGGGTTTAGGTCGAAAATGGGTCCTTTAGCCTTCGGGTTGAATTTGAGTGGGGTTTGGGTCTAAATTTGGGCAAATCATGTTAGTGTTTTGTTTGTGGGAATGTTAAGGAAGATTTAGAAAAGGTTTGGGGTTAATTGGAGTTGAATTGGGTGAGTTTGGGTTAGGTTTAGGTCATCGGTCCAAATTGGGCTTTAAGGCCAAAAGTGAGATTGGATCCAAATATCAATCAAATTGGGCTTGTATTTGGTCTATATTGGTATTTGGGATATTGATTTGAAGTTTAGAATTGAATTGGACCAAAATTGGAGTCAATTGGGTAGGTTTGGTTTGACATTGGGTGCACTTAGGGTTAAAATGGGTCAAATTGGGGGTTTTGACAAAAGTAGGGTAAATTGACAAAATTGGCCCATGGTGTAATTGGACAAAATGAAATTGGTAATATTTGGGATTTTCTGGAATTTTCTGGGAATTTTCTGAATTTTTGGATTTTTAGGCTAAGAGGGGTATTTTGGGTATTTGGAGGGTATTGGGAGGTTTTCTTGGAATTTTTGGTATTTTTGGGTATGGATGATCAGTTTAAGTGATGTGGAAATGTTTGGGATTGATTTTGGAGAATTTTGGGTAATTTGGAAATTTTTGAGAAATTTGGGTAATTTCAAGGGTTTTGGGTAGGCTAAGCGGTCAAAAATTGAAAATTTGGGAAATTGAAGATTGGGTGAATTTAAGTGGAAAGAAATCATTTGGTTGAGCCATGAAGCCATATCAAGCCCACATGAGCCATGAAGCCATATCGAAGCCCACATGAGCCATGAAGGGACTCATTTGAGGCATTCACTATGTTGTTCCTAACCCTCTTAGCCGAGGGCTTAGGGGTTAAGGACCATCCATGTGGATCACTTACATGAGTCGGGAGGTCAAGTTAGGTATGGGTGTGGTTTTAGGAGGTATGTGGAAGTGTAGTGTGTAGGTGTAGTGTATAAGTGTAGTGTGTGTAAGTCGGCCCCTTCACTGGACCGGGGCGGTCCTAAGGCCGAAGAGTCCTATAGGAACTCATCCTTTAAACTTCCACATTTGATTTCAACCCTCTAGGTGATTAGGGGTCTACGAGTCGAGTTTGTGGATTTTGCGGGGAGTTAAGAAGTGGTTTGAATTTCTAAAAGGTGGGTCCCGATTCTAGTCCTCTAAGATAGTCGAAAGGAAAAGCCTAAGGGTGGATCCTAAGTACTAAAGAGAAGAAGAGAAGACCTCATCGAAAATGAGGTCAACAAATGGACCCCCAATAGGTGTGGTGAGTGACGGAGCACACGCGCGTATTGGTGTTGACCGAAGCGATCAACAAAACCAACACGGATGTCCAGTGACGAACTTAGGGCGAAGTAGAAGAGTTTCCGCTGGGGAGTAGCAAGTATATCTACGAAACCGGAGATTCCTAAACTCTCGCCGGGGAAAGGAAAAGGAGGTGAATCCCAAATCACATGACACTGGGGAATTTCGATTTAGATTTTATTTTGTTTCAATTTAAGTTTTGATGTGTGAGTTTAGATTTTAGTTTGGAGTTTCAATTTAGATTGAAGTTTTGTCAAAATTAATTTGAGGGATTTGATTTGAAATGAAAATTGGAATTCTGAGGTTTTAGATGTAACATCTTCAGCCTCGAAAGAAAATTGAATTGATTGGATTGAATTATTACAATGAGGAGAGATTTCAGAGCAATGCGGTATTGGATGTAAAATCCTTAACCTCAAGAGTTTGATTTCTGATGTATTTCAGTGCAATAGGAAAAGAATCCTAAAGCAGTGCAGTCTTGGATGTAAAATCCTAGACCCAAAAGGTTGAATTTGATGTATTTCGGTGCGATAGGAAAAGAATCCTAAAGCGATGCGGTCTTGGATGTAAAATCCTCGACCCAAAAGTTTGAATTTGATGTATTTCGAGTGCAATAGGAAAGAATCCTAAAGCGAGTGCGGTCTTGGATGTAAAATCCTCGACCCAAAGGTTGAATTTGATGTATTTCGGTGCGATAGGAAAAGAATCCTAAAGCGATGCGGTCTTGGATGTAAAATCCTCGACCCAAAAGTTTGAATTTGATGTATTTCGAGTGCGATAGGAAAAGAATCCTAAAGCGGTGCGGTCTTGGATGTAAAATCCTCGACCCAAAAGTTTGAATTTGATGTATTTCGGTGCGATAGGAAAAGAATCCTAAAGCGATGCGGTCTTGGATGTAAAATCCTCGACCCAAAGGTTGAATTTGATGTATGTCGGTGCAATAGGAAAAGAATCCTAAAGCGATACGGTCTTGGATGTAAAATCCTCGACCCGAAAGGTTGAATTTGATGTATTTCGGTGCGATAGGAAAGAATCCTAAAGCGGTGCGGCCGGTCTTGGATGTAAAATCCTCGACCCAAAAGGTTGAATTTGATGTGCTTCGGTGCGATAGGAAAGAATCCTAAAGCGGTGCGATCTTGGATATAAAATCCTCGACCCAAAGGTTTGAATTTGATGTATTTCGGTGCAATAGGAAAAGAATCCTAAAGCAGTGCAGTCTTGGATATAAAATCCTCGACCCAAAAGTTTGATTTTGATGTATTTCAGTGCAATAAGAAAGAATCCTAAAGCAGTGCAGTCTTGGATGTAAAATCCTCGACCCAAAAGTTTGATTTTGATGTATTTCAGTGCAATAGGAAAGAATCCTAAAGCAGTGCAGTCTTGGATGTAAAATCCTCGACCCGAAAGGTTGAATTTGATTTATATTTGATTCGAGATCTGGAAGAAATTGAATTTGAATTTGATTGAGGCTGGATTTGGAATGCGGAAAGATTGAATTTGGAAATTTGAAAGGATGAGTTTGAACTCGATTGAAATTTGATTTAAGATTTGATTTGAAATTTGGAAGATCAAATTTGAAACTTGATCGGGAGTGGATTTGGAATTTGATTGAGAATTTGATTTGTGATTTGAAAAGATTGAAATTTGATTCGGTATTTGGAAAGATTGAATTTGAAATTTGATTTGAAATTTGGAAGGATGGAATTTGAGATTTGTGTTGATTTCGTTTATCTTTTAATGGTTCATATTTTATTTTATCGTTTATTTAATGTCCATGTGAATTTGGTGTTTGTCATTTTTTAAGATTTTTTTTTTTTAGGAAAGTTTTCTTTTATTCTTCTTTCTTTATTTCTTTTCTGTTCTTTGTTCGAAGTTCATTTAACTTTATTGGCGTTTCCCAATCAACTTGCACAAAAGAGGTGAAGGTCAAAAACGTGACATGGCCACTTTCATTCCAATCATGTTGAAAATACATCATACAACTCGATCTGGAATACATTTCATACAATCCATGTAGACTCAAAACGGATCGTGTATGATCTTTGTTGGTCCATCAAAAGAAGAATTTGTCAAAAAATCCATGTACGAATAGTGGGGTACATGGTTAATAACATCACCTTCCAAGCCATCCTTGGCAAGGATGCCGGCTGGATGTACGTTGGAGGTGTGATATTTCCCATGTAACTCGCGACTCATAAGGGCTGGAGGTTCTCTAGCTGCAGGTGCAGTTGGAAATGGTAAGGTATCTTGCTTGTCGTCCATTCTCACGAAAGTAGCCGAGATCCGCTCCACTGGCACTCTGGTATGCGATGCTTAGCGATATCCGCTCGTTGCCCTTCGATATCATGACGGAACCCACCGGTAAAGGTATCTTTCTCGGCCCTCGGAACTCACCGGGCTCGTTATCCGGAGGTCGGATCCGAACATGATGTCACACTCGTTCGAAAGAGGCCGTGCGAAAGGTCGACGAAGTCGTGGTGATCTATATGTGGGGCTATGCGGTCACTCTGTTTGTAGATGTTGATAATGCGGCTATTGGGTATGCAATCTGCTGGCGGTACCCTCCATGTTATCAATCTTTTTACCATTCTCCCGATGACTAATGGCATTGGATCTACTTGCCCATGACGGAGTATCCCGGTGGGTTTCCCTTTCGTCTTCGACAAAGTTGTAGCGACATCCGCATTGTATTGTGATTCTTCCTTTCCACGGCATCCATCTCCGGGGTTCGAGTATGTGTTTTCCCTCGGGCGGCTGCTCGGCCCATTCTTTTCGGATCCGGGATACAATCCACGATTTGTTGTTGTTCATACTGCGAGAATACGTCGGTATGTAGCTCGAGGCCCTCTAGTATGTTGATCCTTCTTCCTTTAATTCTCTCGAAGTATTCAAAAGTTTTCTTTTCAACATTACTGCATTCTCTCCGGCTCGTATTCGGAATGATCTGCGGATGGCGAGGCCTTGTGACATATTGTGGGATATATGGTTCAATCCCTTCGCGTTCCCGCATACCTCGGCTCCTCGGGGATGATGCTGCATCGGGACATCCCCGGGGTTGCTTCGCTAACAAGGTCATGCATTATTGGTGGTTCTATCCGGTGGCGTGGTAGCCTTCTTTCTTCCGATCTTCCGGAGATTTCCCCGGTTCTTTACGTTATCCTAGGAGGCGGCCTCCTTTCTTCGAGTTCTCGGTGAACCGGTGTCCTTGAAATGTGTGTGCTGGCATTAGCAATTGTCTCGTCGCGCTGGTCCGCATCTAGTTTTGTTAACATCTTACGGATACAGCGATTCTTATTTCTTCGTTGCTTTGCTGTGAGAGTAGCTCTCCGCACTTCTTGAATCTCCGTGGGCGCGGCGTGACAAGCCCGCCCTCCAGCCGTAGCTACTACGGACTTCATTTTCTTATCTTCTTCGGTGTTTGCTTTTCTTTTCTTGTTGTTGGATTGGTGGCTTGGGCCACCCACTTTCATCACTTGTCACGCCGGGTAGTTCTTCTCGGTTAGCCGGGACCCGGTCACTTTCCTCGTCTTGTAGGCTCTGCTGGTGCGAAATCCGAGTCGATCTCGATTATCGCTCCATCTTTCACCCTCTTTTCATCGAGTGCGAGGCTTACGTCATTCTTAAAGTTCGGGACCAACCGCCGGTTCGACATTTCCCTGCGAAAAGACAAGGAAAAGGATCGAGGGTTGTACTAAGAACAAGAACATTAAGAAAATGTTTATTAAAGACATTTTTTTATTTCTCCTATATTTTAAAATTTAACGGGAATGAAGTAGGATAAGATCGGGGAAGAGATTTTGATTTGGAAAGGAAAACAAGGAAAACTTTATTATCATGATTTTATTTATCTTAGCACATTTTATTATTTTTGGGTTCGGACCCGATCATAAGTAATTACTTCGCCGTGTTTCTTAGGGATGAAGAATTCATTCCTTCGAAACATCGGGTAGCGTAATACTTTTTCAAGTATCGTCGGTTGATCGGAAGCATATGCCGTTCTCCACAGCGATTCACTAGGCGGTAGGAACCTCACGAGTATCTTGCTTGACCACAAACGGTCCTTCCCAAGTGGGTTCAAATTTTCCTCTCTATCTTGCGGTGTGCGAGAATAGGTCTCTTGAGAACGAGAACTAAGTCACCAACTTTGAAGGTTCTTGGGCGGACCCGGTTTGTCATGGGCTTGAACCATCTTAGCTTGGTATAGTTCTAAATTCGTTCGCGCTGCAAGTCTTTTCCCTTCCAAGCTTTCTAATTCTTCGAGTCGTAATGCGACGTTTTCTTCTATCGTGATCTTCTTTGCAGCTGCGATTCGAGTGAAGGAAGGCTGAACCTCTAAAGGTAACACTTGCCTCGGACCCATACACTAGAGCGTAAGGTGTAGCTTGAGTAGGAGTTCTGAAGGTTGTCCGGTAGGCCCATAAGGCTTCTAACAACTTCTCGTGCCAATTTATCTTATTATCGTCCAAGGTTTTCTTTAAGATTTGAACCAGAGTTTTATTAAAAGCCTCGGCGAGACCGTTTGCTCTTGGGTAGTAAATTGTTGAGTATCGCCGGTCGATTCCGTGTCTCACGACAAAATTGTTGATTTGTGTGCTTCGAATGCGACCCATTATACGAGATGATCTCGCGCGGCACTCCGAAACGGTAGACAACTTGGTTCTTGAAAAGCTGTAGCACGTGGTGTGCTTTCACTTCTCTAAGTGGAGCTGCTCGCCCACTTGGAAAAGTAATCCGTAGCCGCAAGAATGAAGCGATGTCCTTTTGAAGATGGTGGTTCTATCGGACCCACTATATACGTGCTCCAACATTCGAATGGCCACGACGCAATTGTCGGGTGCGGCACATTTGGAGGTTGGTGTAGAACCACTCCGTTCACTTGGCATTGGTGACGGCTCTTGGCGATTTTCATGCGGTCGGTCATCATCGAGGGCCGATGAGTACCCTAGACTTCTAATTTTCATTTTCATCTTCGGACCCGGCGGGTGAGCGCCACGGAGTCTGAATGCACCTCTTTAACAATTTCGCGGGCCTCGGACCCGCTTAGGCACCTTAGCCACATTTGATCAAAAGACCTTCTGTATAATGTGTTGTTTATTAATGCGTAGGACGAGTTCTTTTCTTGATACGATAGGCTAGCGACCTATCGTCCGGTAGCTTTCTGTTTGCGGGTAGTTCATCGATGGTCGTCGCCGATCTTCGTGTTTTTACGTCATTCTGCTGCAATTGTTTCTTTTTCTTTTTCGATTTGTGTATTGTGTCTATGTCGAGTCTGTGATAGGACCCGACGTCCGTGAATCGACACTTCCATCGATTCATCTTGCAAACGGGCAAATTCTTTTGTGAGACGGGCTAAAGCATCTGCTAAAGCATTCTCTTTTACGGGAATTTTGTAGATTGTCACATTTGGAATCGTTCCAACAATTTGTATGGCATACTTGGAAGTATTGTTCGAGTCTTGGTTTAAAAATTCTGTATTGTCCGTGACGTCTACTTGAATGATTAACTGTGAATCCCCGTAGATGTTGATGTACGTTATCCCCATTTGAATAGTTAATTCCGGTCCCGTTATGAGGGCTTCGTATTACGCTTCGTTTTTTTACACGGTTACGTCAGTGGTAGGAGTATCTTAACATCCCCCGCTCCGGTGTTATAAAGATTAGCCCGATTCCTGCCTTACCGGGCACTATCACTTGCGATTCTTCGTCTTTGTGTGCTTCGAAGATGCTCCGTCGAAATATAATTCCCAACGTCGATCATCGGGGTCTTCTAGGTTCATTATTTGTTCATCCGGCAAATCATCATTGAGAGGAGATTCTCGCGCAAAGGGTGTCTTTGCGAGAAAGTCTGCTAAGACTTGTCCCTTCACGGCACGCGAGAGGCACGAAAGTTATATCGAATTGCAATAATATCATTGACCATCGGCAAGTCTGCCGGAAAGTGTTGGACGAGTCATCAAGTATTGCAATGGATTAAATTTCGAGATCGAGTTGACCTTATGAGAAAGCATGTAGTGCACTGAGCTTTTGAGCGGCGAAGATCGGGGCCAAACAATGCTTTTCAATTGTGGGATACCTTACTTCCGTCGAAGTAAACGACGGCTTAAGTAGTAAAGAGCATTTTCTTTACCCTCATCATTGACACAGGCTAACGGGGCTCCGAGAGAGTCGTCTTAAGCCGCGGTGTAAAGTATCGTCGGTCTACCCGAGGCCGGGGCTGCTAAGACGGGAGGTGTCATTAAATATTGTTTAATGTCCTCGAAGGCCTTCCGGCATTTCTCTTCCCAAATAAATTTGGCGTCCTTTTTAACTAGTGCCGAGAAAGGCCGACCCTACACGACGGGTTTGAGATAAAGCGTCGAAGATATGCCAGCTTCCCTTGAAAAGATCGTAGTTGTTTTAAGGTTTTGGGAGGCGGCATTTCTAAGATAGCTTTAATCTTTTCCGGGTCGATTTCAAGTCCACGATGTCGGACAACGAATCCTAAGAATTTCTCGGAGGTGACGCCGAAGGCGCATTTTAAGGGATTCATCTTAAGGTTAAATTGTCTTAATCGTTCGAAAACAATTCTCAAATCATACAAGTGGTTTTCCTTTACTTTGCTTTTGATGACCACATCGTCCACGTAGCATTCGACTTGATTATGGATGAGATCATCAAAAATTCTTGTCATTGCTCTCTGGTAGGTTGCTCCCGCGTTCTTCAGTCCGAATGGCATCACTGTGTAGCAAAATACTCCGATCGGCGTTCTGAATGTTGTAAGCTTTTCATCTGGTTGTATCCTGAAGATCCATCCATGAACGAGAATATTTCATGTGTTGAAGCAATGTCGATCATTAATTCTGGGATCGGTAGAGGGAATTCATCTTTTGGACATGCCTTGTTTAAATCTCTCGAAGTCCACACAAATTCGATCTTACCATTCTTCTTTCGATCGGCACCACATTGGCTAGCCAAGTCGGGTATTGTTCTTCACGGACAAATTTAGCGTCTTTTAGCTTTTTAACTTCGGCTATGACTTGTTGTTCGATTTCTAGACGCATTCTTCGGGACCTTGTCCGACTGGAGCAGTAGGATCCACTCCTAGCTTATGAATTGCAACCTGCGGAGCTAATCACGGCATTTCCTCGTAGTTCCAAGCAAAACAGTCCTTAAATTCCATTAATAATTTGATTATTTCTTCGGAGTCTTCTTTGTTGAGTAAGGAGCTAACAAAGGTAGGTCTAAGCTCTTTGCTAGTACCTAAGTTAACTTCCGTTAACTCATCTATTGTGGATTTAATTTCTTCTTCGAATTCTGGTGGAGCGTCTCCAATTTGTACATCTTCGAGTTCGTCTGTAGTTTCCATGCAGTTTTCATTGGATTTGCAAGTGAAAACCAAACAAAATTCAGTATCGTCAACTGACCCTACTGTGCCGAATCCGAGTCCATGCTTTGAATTGGGTGGGCGACCGGAGTTATTCCATAATTTTTCAAAATGTTGTGATTGGCCTTTTGTCCATTGTCGAGGTAAGAAACCACGTTGAATTAAATTTTGAACACAGGGAGAGTAGCACTCAAAAGGTAATTCCATTAATTCTGATGAAGTGACATCTTCAAATTGTACATTATTTTCAGTTTTGGAGGAAGAAGCACCACGGTAGAATTTGATTGGCTTTGCACCGCCGCTATGTACCTTTTTGACCACCATACCCTCGATCTTATTAGAATGGATCGGGGTTAGGGTCATAGTATGTACGTAGTGGTTAATCTTCTCGTACATTGATTTGTAGTCTTCGTTCTTCTCATCTTCAAGAGAGATCTTAAATTGCGGCTTCTTCCGACTTATTGCCGCTGCTTCTTGTTTGATTTCTTTTTCTTCTTCAGAACTATCTTCCCAATCAACATTGATGGCTGGTTTCCTCTGTCCAACTGTCCTAACGTCTCTACCACGACCTCGTCCTCGGCCTCGACCTCGGATGCGAGTTGTGGAGAAACCTTCACCATCTCGCCGTAAGGGAGTGGTGAGTGACTGTTGGACTAGAACGTCGAGTTCTTCGTTGTCCTGAACTTTCTTTGCTTCATTTGTTACGGTATCTCCGGAGAAGATCGTTTTCTTTGGCGGTGCATAATAAGTCGCATCTTCATGGATTCCAATCTCATGTACGGAGAATGGTTGCAAGTCGCCTTTGATGCACTTCGTTCCCCTCCATCGTAGTATTTGATGCACTCTGGTGCAGAGATGATGGTACCATCCTGTTTTCATGTATCCATGGTCGGCCCAGTAGAGCGTTGAACGACGTTTCTAAATCGATTATATGAAATTTTGCGGTTGTCTTTGCTAAGTCACTGGTCTTCATCAGTAGCGTTATTGACCCCAGGGCTCTTTCTCCTTTACGGTTGAATCCTCTTAATAACATTTTGTCGGCCTCGAGCTCGCGAGCATCAATTTCCAAGTATGCTTAGTGTTCGAAGACTCATTATGTTGATTGATGCTCCCGGATCCACCAATACTCGGAGAGCGTAAACTTCCCAATTGTAGCCGAAATGTACAACGGTCGGTTGTGATCTGTTGTCCCAAGTAGTAAGTCATTGTCCGTGAAGGTAACGCCTCGGCTGTTCCTTTAACGAGCAAACCTCATCTAAGGAATCTCCGTCCATTTGAGCTAAGCGAATTTCCGGATCGAGTAAGGCTTTGATCAGAGCTTCTCTCATCTCCTTTGATAAGATGAGAGCATCGTAAATGCTCAGTTTGGCCGGTAGTTTCCTAAGATGGGCTAGCACGTTGTAGTCCACTTTGTTCTCATGCGTCTCGGCTTCTTCTCGAATGGGTATTTCTTCTGCAGGGTTGGTTCTTCTTGAACAACCACCGCTTTCCTTTGTCTTTTGGACCCATTCTTGGAGGTAGAACTTTTCCACTTCTCGAGTTGACTTCGTAATTTCTTCGAATCTAGTGTTGAACTTGCCGGTGTCTCCTCCTGAATCGGAATGACAGGCTCTTTTGGATTATCTTCAAAATCTGAAGGCTCTAACTCTATCGTAACTGGAGCTCCTCGAACCTCACAGATAGATCCGTTTCTTGTTGAACTCTCGTAGCCTCCTTGATGGATGTCTTCTTCGTTATTTTGATTGTTGAGATCGTGTATGATTTGAGAATTGTTGTTGGCATCGAAGTCGATGTCCGGATTGTCGCTAGTTACGTAATCGTTAGAAACAGTTAAAACGTAGCCAACGCCATCACCCTTATCATTATATGATCCCACCGAAGTGAGCGAGATAATCATACAAAATCGAGAGGTTCGAGGGATTTCTCCCCGAATCGGAAACAACTATCCTAGGATAAGCGGCCCCTAGTCTAGCCTTAGGAGTCTCGGTCCCCTCTTCTTCGTCAATTTTCTTCTTTTCTTCGATCGTCTCCTGTCGAGGTGGTTCTTCTATCGCAAGTGATAGTACCGGTTTAACGGGTCTCGAACTGCGAATTGAAGCTCACACCGAAGCGGTTCGGATCGTCGTCTAAAATCTTCTTCGAAGACCTCGTCCAGGGCGGTAGTCCATCCATCGTCGGTTGCATAGGGATCTATCGGAATGACGGGATCGGTTGAGATAACATTGACGGAACCTCCTTTCGGGGTTCCTTCATGTACTCCTTCGGGATTGTTATATTTCGTTTCCGAAGGTTGTCGTTGAGCCGACTTTTAAAGGTAATGCAATCTTCCATCTTGTGCCTAAGCATCCGATGGTAGGGCAAAAGTTGGGATCACCGTTCTTGTTGACTTCCTCCGGTCTTTTAGGCTGCGGCAGTGGAAATGCTGGAGTTTTCATTGAGGCTACGGAACATCTTCGATGCTTGCTTCATTTTTGAACGGATATTCTCTGCTCGAAGCTCCCTCGATGTACGTTGCGGATGGGACGGTTGTTCATACTTGCGGAGACGATCGATAATTGGATCGGGGTTGTTGGTAATCTGTTGTGGTTGCTTGCGTACGTTTGGTGGTATTTGCATCGGTTGCTTGCCTTTGTAAACTGCTGCAACGATCCCGGATTTCTTTTCGAAGGTCTTCACCGGCTTCTTCTTGTCCGTCTTGTCGGCAAAACTTAATTGCTTCGCCTCTTCTTGCAAGCTTCCGGCCTTGCTTAACAACTTCTCAAAAGTCTTAATAGTGAATCCTTTGAGGAGAAGTGCTATCGGGCCGTGAATGCTTTTAAGCAAGATGCCGGCGCATGTTGTTCTTGCGAGTTGTGGTTCACACTTCATGCTTAAGTTTCTCCATCGAAGTATGTAATCCACCAAAGTTTCATTCGGCCTTTGTTTTTCTACCACTAAATCACCTATAGTGATGTGGTCGTGAGCTCAGACAAATCGCTTGATGAAGAGGCTCTCTAGCTCCGAGAATGTCTTCAGCGAGCCATTGGATAATTCCGCATACCGGTCGAAGGCGATTCTCGACGGACTGGCGATGAACCTGTCGGAAGAGTAGCGCATCGCTCCCGCCGGCATTGCAACAAGCGGCACGAAAGTGTGCAACATGCTTGTCGGGGGTTCCTGGTTCCATCGAATGTCTTGAACGAGAGGTGGTACAAAGCCTTTCGGGTATTGGACGGCGTCGAATTCTTACGGGTAAAGTCTACCCGTCCGAATGGATGTCCCGTTCTTCGATTGTGCTAAGGCTTCTCGCACTTGCTGTTCTACCAAGTTCTTGATATCCTTTTCGAGGATCATACTTTGTGTTGTATCCTTTTCAATTTGGTCATCCCCATTGACGGATGTAATCTCCTTTCCTCCGGTCTACGATGTGAATGACCTGCGGGGGTGTCTCTCTATGTGGTTGTACTTGACTGCGGAGAGTGGCTAGAGCTACGGCCATCTCTTCCATCCTTTTCGCCATTTGAGCGATCGTGTCGTCTTTTCTCGAAGGCTGTCTTCTCATCGGTTACGGCTCCTCTCTTCTGCGGGCTGCGGGAGCACCTTGCGAAGGCCGATGAAGCTCGTGTCTCGACCATATTGATTTCGCATATTCGTCGTCCATGAACTCAGATGAATCGATCTCATCTCACGAACTTTTCTTCTCTTTCTTTTGCCAACCGTCGGATATCGGTTCTAAACTTTTCCATGGCATCTTCTAGCGGAGCTTTCTGTGTGTCTTTGCGGTTGTCATGTGATAGCTGTCAGGTCCCTTTTTCACGAGTCCCCTTTATCGCAGTAGCACTTTCTTCGAATTCCGGCCTCCGGCGAGACTTTCTTTTTCGAGTTCGTCGTTTCAATCTCGAGCGCCGGTAGTGGGACGCTACACCATCCTTCTAGCGGCCGAAGGTCTAGGACCGGATGTTCGTCGGCCAAATGCTTGGAAGGTGGTATCCTCCCTGTCCGTAATCCCGAGACTACGATAGGCGGGCTAGCCTTCATTCTCTTGCTTGGCTTTTCGTCATGACGGCGGGCTCTACTCGGGGCCCGAGACGGGATTTGGCCGGCACCCGCCCTATCGTTCGTAGAATTTCCGATACGGGGCGGTTTTCCTTCCTTGCTAACTTTTCTACCAAAGTTTGCGGTCGAGCAACCGGCGTAGTTCTAGTTCTTTTCTTGCAGTATCGTTGTAGTATGCGGGTCGAGGTAATGTGGCGAAATCTTGCGAACATTCTCCTCGTCCTCTGCGGCGGAGAGGGGATGGAACCCGCTTCGTCCCAAAAGTGGAATGTAGTCGGGCGGCGGTGTATATTACGGTAGCGGTGTATATCATGGCGGTTACGGAATTTCCTCCGGGAAAGCGATTTCGGCGGCTACGGCTTCTCGCGGCGATCCTTCTACTTCGTTTCTTCTTTGGGTCTTTGTCGGTGACGGAATCTTTGAATCGGACCCGATTTCGAAAACGAGATGGTCTTACGGGAAGATGCTCGTACCCTCCACGGTAACGGGTTTACCATAGTTACGGATTTTTTCCCCTTTGATTTGGCGAAGTCGGGGTAGGTGCGGAAACGACTAGACCAGGTGGGGGTAGTAAGAACGGTCCTCCTGCGGACGGCGAGTACTCCTCCTAGTCGGGATCCTTTGCGGGGAGGAAACTCTTGGGTCGACCTGAGGTTGAACTCGAGCGGTGGCTCCTCGGCTTCGGATACCTTGTTTGCCGGTGCAAAGAGGGAGACGTCGGTGACCTTGACGTTCGTGTTTTCGAATCACTGTCCAAATCGGATGACCCCATTGTCGGGCGGCTCATCCTTATAGACGGCGAAGTCCGATCCGTTGGTGAAGGAGAAAATCGGTTTCGGGGCTTCCATTTACGGGGTAGATTCCGGTTGTCGGTCCGAAGTTATGCTTCTTTTCTTTAGGACGAAAAGAAAGGAATTGAAAAGAGTCCGAACTCATTCTTGTTCATGTATTTATAAGAAAGAATCATTTGTTAAAAGAATCACTTATTAGAGGGTTTGTTTATTTAGAACGGAATGTTCAAAAGTGTAGAGAAGGTAAGGAATCTGATTCGGAGTTGGAAAGGAAAAGAGAGTCTTAAGCAAGACTTCTCGACTCGAAGGATCATTCCTAAGCTAACACCTATGGGGGTCCGCCCCACCTCGAAAATGAGGTAAAAGGATCTCGGAACCTCTCTGTTTAGGGGTGTCTAAACAGTGACTCCTAAATCCGAGAGAATGTTGGCTATACTCATTCAAGATAGAAATGAACATAGTATTCCAACGGAAAGAATGGTAGTTTGATCCACTAAGGACATGGATGCAATTCCGATTTTTGAAAGCAGAATTATCTGATTATAATGGAGAGAGGAATTGTCCCCAGCGGAGTCGCTAGAAATCTGTCGGCATATTTTTAGGTTGTGTGTTTTATTTTGAAAAGGGGGGTTGCCTAACATAATCAGTCGGCGAAATTTTAATTTAATTAAAATAAATAATTTGAAAAGTAGTATTTGATTTTGAAAATAATTTTAAATTTGAAGGTTTTAAGATATGAGATTAAGCCGATCTCACATCCCGAAATAGTTTATATAAACGAGCACCGCACCACTGAGCCGTGTATCTATCCCTAAGGATAGACACTACGCTATGACGGTGGGGCTTGATTAAATAAACTAGAAGATTTGTGACATCCGTTTGGTGCACGAACCAATTTTATAAGCCGACAAAATTCCCCTGCTTAATATGAAAGCATTAAACAGGGTTTATATTACACAGGTTCTTTAAAATTCCCTATAAGGGCAAGCCCTATAGTTAATTACATCTCAAGTGATGGGAATCACCTAAGAAAACTCTCGATAATAATCGATAATTCTGCTCTCGAGAATTTGAAAGTTTAAGTTTTCAAAGGATTGAATTTTGGAATTTCAAAAGGGAATGGATCAAATTTGGAACATTTTGTTTTGGGAATTCAAAGGAAGAAAAGTAGGAGAAATCACAGATTTGAAGTGAACTTCGGTAATTTCCCGACTATCCTATTGTTTGGCTTAAATTTAGGAAAATCCTAATGTTTATTTAAATGTTTTGATTTTGTCAATTTTAATTAATTAGGACTTATACTTATATGATAGAATCATACAAATAGCCTTGAAGATGTGAGGGTTTATGTCGTATCAGACGACTACCTCGAATCCTAAGTCCGGTTAGGGCTTAATTTGCGAGGCAAATGCCTAACAAAAGGTTGAGGATTTATGTTGCACTAGGCAAACTACCTCGAAATCCTATGGCTTGGTTATTTAATTCTAGGAAAGTTTCTGCTGAAGTAGGTTCGAAGTTTTGCGACGTCGATGGCCGTGCTGCCCACCTTGCTCAGAGCTCCTTATTGTTGCGAGAGGTTTAGTTTTAGAAATCATAAATCGGGAGATGAGAAAAGTGTTTTGGTTTAGAGAAGTTTTAATTTTACAAGTGTTTTTTTGTGTTTTGATTAAAACAAATCTTAAAGTTGATTATAACGACACCGGTTAAGATCCCACGGTTCCATCCTTCCGGCATCATTATTTTTATCGGATTCACTTAGTCTAAATGAATTTGCTAAACTCAATTGAATGAGTTCCACACTTTCATTTAGACAGTGGGAAATCCCGTTAGCAACACGTAGGTTACATCATCTGAGGTATTCCCGATCATCCGACGGGGCGTTTTAATTTAATTGCAATTGTAGTTTTGTGTTCTGTTTGTGATTAAATTTTGAGTTGTTTTATATTTTGAAATGTTGTGGCGGTGAATTTTATCTTGCAATGACTTTTAACTTAGTTTTGGTTTCAGTTTTAGGGTCTATCCTAAAGGTGTGAGTTTTCATGCAACGAGTTGTTTATCATGCGAGAAAAGTAAGTGCGATGCGGTTAAATAAATTGCAATAATGTAAATTGCAAGAAAGTAAATTGCAATAAAAAAAAAGCGTACTGGAGGGTCTTCCCGTCATCCCAAGCTACACTTAAAACACAATTAGAATATTTAAGCAAGTTCCTAGGTAAAGCTAAGGTAAGGGTTATGGTTTTCTACCAAGTTCCTAATCCTATAGCTAGTCATTTCCTATGACGTCTAGGTTCTTTGTGTTTTTTTGTTTAAGGACGATTTTCTTCATCAAAGAATAATTAAATTCAATTGTTCTTATAAACATCCTATCGTATCGAGGAAGTGCTTAAGACAAATCTTAAACATCTTTTCAATATTGCTAGAATTGTTTTAAGTCCAAATGAATTCGATTATATAAAAGAATTAATTGTCCGGGGATTGAAGTTTTGTTAACTTACTCAGTGAACTAGGATATTTGAATATCCTATAAGTGAAGTAACATTTCATTTAATGTCCTATTTAGGAGTTATGATAACTAAAGCTTTTGAGGGTAAATTGGTGTTCAAATGGTTTGTGATTTAGTTTAATTTCCATTAATGAGTTTAAATTTGAAATAGTGTTCAAGTTATTTTAGATTTATTTTGAATTTTTTATGTCTTAGGTGATGTTATATTTAATTTAATTTAATTTAATTTAATTTAATTTAATTTAATTGAGTTTTAATTTAATTTAATTCAATATAGTTCAATTTAATTTGATTTGATGTTTAATTAATTTGATTTGATTTAATTTTAATTTAATTTGATTTAATTTAATTTAATTTAATTTAATTATTTAATTTAATTTAATTTAATTTAATTTAATTTAATTTAATTTAATTTGATTTAATTTGATTTAATTTAATTTAGTTTAATTTAATTTAATTTAATTTAATTTAATTTAATTTAATTTAATTTAATTTATTTAATTTAATTTAATTTGATTTAATTTAATTTTTTAATCTTAATTTAATTTAATTTAAATTAATTTAATTTTAATTTAATTTTATTTAATTTTAATTGAAATTTTTTAAAAGAGTTTAATAATTTAAATTTAGTTTAATGATTAAGTCTTTTAATATTTTAAATTTGAGTTATCATTTTAATTAAGAATTGAATATTAATGAGATAATTAATTTAGGGATTTTTAAATTAAAGAATAAATCTCTTCCTAATAATATCCCTATTTTAATAATTCCAATTTTATTATTCTTCCAAATTTAATCAATTATTTAATTAAAGTTTAATCATTTTAAAATTGTTTAATGGGTTTCTACCTTTTAATTATTTGAATTTCAATCATCCAAATCAGATTAGGATCAAATATTTTTCTTGTTAATTTTTTATTAAACCTAAAGTTTTAATTAAGGGTTAAAAAATTTAATTACCACTTTACCCTTTAAGCTTAATGATTTCATAACTCACTAAATTGAACTCAAATGAACTTGAAATTTTTATGTGACTTCACTCATATGCCAATAAAGACATGAGAGGAGAAAATGTGATTTTTCTGTATTTAATTTATTTATATAATTATTTTTGGTAGAAAATAGAGATTTTCAAGGAAAATTTAATAACATGACCAAGGGAAAGTTTCTGTCCTTAAGAAAATTAGGGGACATTCCTAATGACCAGAGAACCACTTGGACCAATTTTGGTGATTTTTTGAATTATATTATTTTTATTATAATTATTTTAAGTTTTGGAGTATTAATTAATTTAAAAATAAAATAAATGTTGAAAAATGAATTTTATATTTTTCAAAAATCTCTCTGATATCAAAGAAATCAGAGAAGCAAATTTTGTAATTTTCTAATTTTTCTATGATTTATTGTAATTATTTTAGTGAAAATGCTAGAAAATACATTTTTTTTTATTTTAAAAATTACCTTTAAGCTTTAAAATTTAATATCTCACTAAATAGACCTAAGAAAAATGTGGGATTTGTTCCTAAGTGATTAAAATTCAAAATGTGACATTTTGGTGAATTTTATTATTTTTGTGATTTTTATTATTTTTTAATTATTAAAAATATTAAAATATTATTAAAAATCAACTTTTTTAGAAAATTGAAATTTTAATTTTCTTAGGTTCCCCTGATATCAGAGAGGCCCCAAAACCAATTTAGTGAATTTTTGAAAGGTATTTTAAAAGTTATGAATTTTTAAAGTTTAAAATGGCTAAGTGGCTTAATCAACCCAATTAGTGGGGCTAACCAAGTCCAATTGACCTCAAACTTTTATGGTGGATTCCTCTGATCCTAAAGGTCAGTGGAGAATTGATTTCAAGTCAATTTGATGCCTAGTTAACTCTAATTAAATAAAGACCTATTTTGGGTGTTTAAGCCAATTATGGTTGTTTTAAATGAACTAAGTCAAAACCTATTTTTCCTAGGGTTCTCTAGTCATAAGGAACATCACCAAATTTTCCTAGAATTTATTTCACAACATGCTATTTATTGGAATTAAAATACTCGAAAACGAGTAACTTGAATTTGAAAAATCAATAACTTTTCATAGGGATGGCCTCGACTTTGAAAAATTACGGGAATGTTCCCAAATTCGGAGGCTTCAAAAGCCACATGGTCTCATGCCATGGTGAATTGTATACATGCATGGAGAATTAAAATAATGCAGAGAGTAAATAAATTATAAAAAATAAAATACTTGATGAAATTAAATGATTTCTTTTCCACATTTTTCTCCTCTGTTCACTAAGCAAGAGGGTATTTTTATTTTATTTTTCTGATTTTTCTACACAGAGATATGAATTTTTGAAGTTTAGGGAATTAAATAAATAGAAAAATACCCTAATTTTCTATTTATCCACGCGGCGCCGCGTCAACCTCGGCAGCTCCGAACGCACACGCGTCGTGCTCCCATTCTACGCCGCCACCTGAGTCAGCAGCCCGGGCCCCGCGGTTCTCGTACCGTCTCTTGGTCCGACGCCATCTGAGCCGTTCGTCCGCGCGTGTATTGAATGGACGACATCGTTTCATCGTCCCCGAGCGTCCTCACCCTAGAGCCGTCCACACTAAATCCCTAAGATCTCACTCGATACTCAATGGATTTTCATGTTCTTATGCTCTATGGATTCGTCTTGAAGAGACGAACACATCTATATGGTTAACATGCATTGAAATAAAGGCATTTGAAATGGAGAATCTCCAGAAGCTCGGGATAAAGAATAAGCTCATACCTTTGCTCAGAGAAGTGTGGCTTCAATTTGAGAGTTGTTGCACCTTCGATTGGATCCCGGCGAAGCTCCGAGATGAAGTCTCCTGGTCCGGTGAATTGTACGGATGTGATTTCGACCAAGCCCGATCACAAAGCTTGGAGGCCGGAGCAACCGGGTGGCCCGGAGATGGGGCTTTTGCTTGGTGGATACCTTCCCTTGGTCCAGTGAAGGTGTAGAACCAATCAATTTGGGAATTGGCTCACTGTGGAGAAGTGTCACGGTTTTGGGTGGAATTTCAGTTGGGAAATTGGATTTTGTCAGTGGGGATTAGGGCAAATTGACACTGGGGATCAACTGCTCTAAGGGTGGAGAAGGGTCTGGAACAATTTTGACAGAGTTTCGGCAAGTTTTTTGCTCAGCTCCTCTCATGGCCGAGAGGGGTGGAGTTTAAATAGGAGAGGGTGGAGGGCCTCCCAGGGGGAGTTGAGGCATGGGATCGAGCTGCTGCTGGTGAGGAGAAGAACGGCCATGGTGGCCGTTGGGCATGGGGCAACTCGGCGGTGAGAATTCCAAGCTTGGGCTCACATGATGTTCTCGGGTGTGGTGTTTTCCGGCGATCCAGGGCGGTTGGCCGGCGAGGCATGGGTCACCATCTTGACCGGGGAGGTCGGGGCTTGGCAATGGTGAAGTCGATTGGGCTTGGACATGTGTAAAGTGTTTGAATTAAAATGGAATGTGGAGGGGGTCATTTTGGCCTTAATTTGGTCAACCCATTGGTTTGGGTTGGGTGCACCTCCCCATGGCTCTGATTTTGGGCCGAGAGGATCGATTGGGTCGACCAAGGGAGAGTGGTGTGGTCTCCATCCATGATGAGGTGGCTAAGCATGGTTTAGTGTGTGACATGCTTAAGGTAAAAAAGAGTTTAAGGAGGATTAGGAAAGGGGCCCCTCCTTTTGCCATTAATGGCTTGATCACATGTCAAGCCTTCCATGGCTTCATGTGGCTTGTCCATGGCTTGCATGGCTCACCTTTGGCTTGGGAAAAGGTTTGGTCGATTTCATGAAAATGGGTTTTAAGAATTTTTGGTAATTTGATGGAAATTTGTATGAAACTTGATTTGGAATAATTTGATGGTGAATTTAGAACTTAGGTAATGGATTTAATTAAGTGGATGACAAATGGAGATGTCATGTGGGCTTTAGGGTAGATTTTGGGCCTTTGGATGTGGTGAAGTGGGCTTTTAGGAAAGTTTAAGGGAAATGGGCTTTTGATTTTAGGATGGGCATTTGGATAAAAATTTTGTGAAGAACTTTGTCAAATAAATGTCATAATTGGTTTAGGGATGTTCTATGAAGGGCTTGGAATCAATTTGATGTGATTTGGAGTTGAATTGGTTTGAATTTGGGTTTATTTGGTAAGTGGGCCTATGTAGGTCCAAGTGGGCCAAGTTGGGCTAATGTTGGGCTAGAGTTGAAATTGATGTAAAATCAATGTTGAGAAATGTTTATGGGGGTGTTTCAAAGAGGTTTTGGCTTTGGTTGGGCTTTGATTTTGGGGTTTGGGCTCATTTGGATTAGGTTTGGGTTTAGGTCAAAATTGGGTCCTTTAGCCTTGGGTTGAATTTGAGTGGGGTTTGGGTCTAAATTTGGGCAAATCATGTTAGTGTTTTGTTTGTGGGAATGTTAAGGAAGATTTAGAAAAGGTTTGGGGTTAATTGGAGTTGAATTGGGTGAGTTTGGGTTAGGTTTAGGTCATGGGTCCAAATTGGGCTTTAAGGCAAAAAGTGAGATTGGTCCAAATGTCAATCAAATTGGGCCTGGATTTGGTCTAGATTGGTATTTGGGATATTTATTTGAAGTTTAGAATTGAATTGGACCAAAATTGGGGTCAATTGGGTAGGTTTGGTTTGACATTGGGTGCACTTAGGGTTAAAATGGGTCAAATTGGGGGTTTTGACAAAAGTAGGGTAAATTGACAAAATTGGCCCATGGTGTAATTGGACAAAATGAAATTGGGAATATTTGGGATTTTCTGGAATTTTCTGGGAATTTTCTGAATTTTTGGATTTTTAGGCCAAGAGGGGTATTTTGGGTATTTGGAGGGTATTGGGAGGTTTTCTTGGAATTTTTGGTATTTTTGGGTATGAATGATCAGTTTAAGTGATGTGGAAAAGTTTGGGATTGATTTTGGAGAATTTTGGGTAATTTGGAAATTTTTGAGAAATTTGGGTAAATTCAAGGGTTTTGGGTAGGCTAAGCGGGTGTATGGTCCCGGGGGTCAAAAATTGAAAATTTGGGAAATTGAATATTGGGTGAATTTAAGTGGAAAGAAATCATTTTGGTTGAGCCATGAAGCCATATCAAGCCCACATGAGCCATGAAGGGACTCATTTGAGGCATTCACTATGTTGTTCCTAACCCTCTTAGCCAAGGGCTTAGGGGTTAAGGACCATCCATGTGGATCACTTACATGAGTCAGGAGGTCTAGTTAGGTATGGGTGTGGTTTTAGGAGGTATGTGGAAGTGTAGTGTGTAGGTGTAGTGTATAAGTGTAGTGTGTGTAAGTCGGCCCCTTCACCGGACCGAGGCCACCTGTAGGCGATCCTAAGGCCAAAGAGTCCTATAGGAACTCATCCTTTAAACTTCCACATTTGATTTCAACCCTCTAGGTGATTAGGGGTCTACGAGTCAAGTTTGTGGAGTTTGCGGGGAGTTAAGAAGTGGTTTGAATTTCTAAAAGGTGGGTCCTAATTCTAGTCCTCTAAGATAGTCAAAGGAAAAGCCTAAGGCTAGATCCTAAGTACTAAAGAGAAGAAGAGAAGACCTCATCAAAAATGAGGTCAACAACTTCATACTTAGGTTCCTCCATCGAATTATGTAATCCACCAAAGTTTCGTTCGGCTTCTACTTCTCTACCACTGAATCACCTATAGTGATGTGGTGCTGAGCTCCGGCAAATCGCTTGATGAAGAGGTTTTCTAGTTCTGAGAATGTCTTCACCGAACCATTCGGTAATTCTGCATACCAATCAAAGGCGATCCCTGACAGGCTGCTCACAAATTGTCGGAAGAGTAATGCATCACTTCCGCCGGCATTGCAACAACTGGCACGAAAGTGTGCAACATGCTGTCGAGGGTTCCCTGTTCCATCAAAGGTCTTGAACAGAGGTGGTACGAAGCCTTTCGGGTATTGGACAGCGTCGAATTCTTCAAGGTAAGGTCTACCCGTCCGAATAGATGTCCCGCTCTTTGATTGTGCTAAGGCTTCTCGCACCTGCTGTTCCACCAAGCTCTTGATATCCTTTTCTGGAATCGTACTTTGTGTTGTATCTATCTTTAGCTGATCATCCCCGTTGACGGATGTAATCTCCTTTCCTCCATCCACAATGTGAATGACCTCTGGGGGTGTCTCTCTTTGGGGTTGCACTTGACTCTGGAGAGTGGCTTGAGCTACAACCATCTCTTCCATCCTCTTCGCCATTTGGGCGATCGTGTCGTCTTTCTCTTGAAGCTGTCTTCTCATCACTTCTGGCTCCTCTCTTTCTGCGGCTGCAGGAGCACCTTGTGAAGCTGATGAAGCTCGTGTTTCGACCATGTTGATTTCTGCATACTCATCGTCCATGAATTCCGACGAATCAATCTCATCTCCGAATTTTTCTTCTCTTTCCTTTGCTAATCGTCGAATATCAGTCCTCAACTTTTCCATAGCATCCTCTAGAGGTCCTTTACGTGCATCCTTGCAGCTTGTCGTGTGACGATTGTCGGGTTCCCTTCTCATGAGTCCCCTTCTATCGCAGTAGCACTTTCTTCGCATTCAAGTCTCCTAACGAGACTTTCCTTCTCGAGCTGTTGTTTCAATCTTAATTGCCCGAGTAGTGGGACGCCATACCATCCTTCTAGCGACAGAAGGTCTAGGACCGGATGGTCCGTCGACCCAAATACTTGGAAGGTGGTATCCTCCCTAATCCGTAATCCCGAAACAACGACGGGCGGACTAGCCTTCATCCTTTTATTTGGCTTTTCCGTAATGATGGCGGGTTCTACTCGCGGCCCGAGACAGGATTTGATCGGCACCCGCCCTATCCTTCTTAGAATTTCGATACGGGTACTTTTCCTTCTTGCTAACTTCTCAATCACAGTCTGTAGTCGGGCAAATGGTGTAATCCTAGCCCTTTTCTTTCTGCTGTCGTTGTAGTATGCGGGTCGAGGTAATGTAGAAACAATCCTGCGAACATTTTCCTCGTCAGCTACGGCGAAAAGGGGATGGAATCTACTTCCTTCCAAAAGGGGTGTATCTTCAGGCAATGGTATGTATTCAGGTAATGGTGTGTACTCAGGGATTTTTTCTAAGAAAGCGACTTCAGCAGCTCTGGCCTTCCTGGCAAACTTCCTACTTCTGTTCCTTCTTTGGGTCCGTGTTAGTGATGGAATTCTCGAGCTGGACCCGATTTGAAAACGGAAGGTCTCACGGAAGTTCCGTACCCTCCACGATAACGAGTTCACCATAGTTCCGGATTTCCTTCCCCTTTAATTTGGCGAAGCCGGGGTAGGTGCGAGACAACCGGACCGGTGGGGGTAGCAACAACAGTCCTTCTGTGGACAGCAGTACTCCTCTCAATTGGAATCTTTTGCGGGGGAGGAAACTCTTGAGTTGACCTAAGGTTGAACTCGATCAACGGCTTCTCAGTTTCAGATACTTTGTTTGTCAGTGCGAAAAGGGCAACGTCGGTGATCTTGACATTTGTGTTCTCGAATCCTTGTCCAAACCGGATGATCCCATTGTCGGGCAGCTCATCCTTGTAAACAGCGAAGTCCAGTCCATTGGTGAAGGAGAAAATCAGCTTTGGGGCTTCCATTTCTGCAGGGTAGATTCTGATTGTCAGTCCCAAGTTATGCTTCTACTCATCAGGACGAAAAGAAAGGAATCGAAAAGAGTCCGAACACATTCTTGTTCATGTATTTATAAGTTGTTTATTAAAACAGTCATTCATTAGAGGGTTTGTTTATTTAGAACGGAATGTTCAAAGGTGTAGAGAAGGTAATGAATCCGATTCAGAGTTGGAAAGGAAAAGAAAGTCTTATGCAAGACTTCTCGACTCGAAGGATAACTCCTAACTAACACCTATTGGGGGTCCACCCCACCTCAGAAATGAGGTAAAAGGATCTCGGAACCTCTCTATTTAGGGGTGTCTAAACAGTGGCTCCTAAATCCAAGAGAATGTTGGCTATACTCGTTGAAGGTAGAAATGAACATAGTATTCCAATGGAAAGAAGGGTAGCTTGATCCACAAGGGACATGGATACACTACCGATTTTTGAAAGCAGAATTGTCTGATTAAAATGGAGAGAGGAATTTTCCTCAAGTGAGTCGCCGGAAATTGTCGGCATATTTTTAGGTTGTGTTTTATTTTGAAAAGGGGGGTCGCCTAACAGAAAATTTCGGTGAATTTTTAATTTAATTTAAATAAATAATTTGAAAAGTAGTATTTGATTTTAAAAATAATTTTTTAAATTTGAAGATTTTAAGATATGAAATCAAACCGATCTCACATCCCAAATAGTTTATATAAACGAGCACCGCACCACAAACCGTGTATCTATCCCTAAGGATAGACACATTCGCTTGATGATGGGGCTCGATTAAATAAACTAGAAGATTTGTGACATCCGTTAGGTCTCGCGAACCAATTTTATAAGCTGACAAATTCCCCTGCTTAATATGAAAGCATTAAACAGGGTTTATATTACCTGGGTTCTTTAATATTCCCTATAAGGGCAAGCCCCTATAGTTAATTACATCTTAAGTGACGGGAATCACCTAAGAAAACTCTCGATAATAATCAATAATTCTGCTCTCAAGAATTTCAAAGTTTAAGTTTTCATGGGATTGAATTTTGGGATTTCAATGGGGAATGGATCAAATTTGGAAGATTTTATTTTGGGAATTCAAAGGAAGAAAGGTAGGAGAAATCACAGATTCGAAGCGAACTTCGGTAATTTCCCGACTATCCTATTATTTGGATTGAATTTAGGAAGGCCCTAATGTTTATTTAATGTTTTGATTTTGCCAATTTTAATTAATTAGGACTTATATTTGTATGACATGATCATACAAATAGCCTCGAAGATATGAGGGTTTATGTCGTACTAAACGACTGCCTCGGAGTCCTAAGACCGGTTAGGGCTTAATTTACATGACATGATCATGCAAATGCCTAACAAAAGGTCGAGGATTTATGTTGCACTAGGCAAACTACCTTGAAGTCCTATGGCTTGGTTATTTAATTCTAAGAATGGTTTTGCTAATGTAGATTAAAGTTTTGCTGATGACGATGGCCGTGCTGCCCACCATGCTCCGAGCTCCTTGTTGTTGCAGAGGTTTAGTTTTAGAAGTCATAAATCAGGAGATGAGAAAAGTGTTTTGGTTTAGAGAAATCTTAATTTCCAAGTATTTTTATGTTTTATTTAAAACAAATCTTAAAGTTGATTATAACAACACCGGTTAAGATCCCACGGTTCCATCCTTCCGGCATCGTTATTTTTATCGGATTCACTAAGTCCAGATGAATTTGCTAAACTCAACTAAATGAGTTCCACACTTTCATTTAGACCGTGGGAAATCCCGTTAGCAACACGTAGGTTACATCATCCGAGGTATTCCCGATCATCCAACAAGACGTTTTAATTTAGTTGTAATTGCGGTTTTGTGTTCTGTTTGTGATTAAATTTTGAGTTGTTTTATATCTTGAAATGTTGTGGAGGTGAATTTTATCTTGCAATGACTTTGGTTTCAGTTTTAGGGGCTACCCTAAAGGTGTGGGTTTTCATGCAACAGTTGTTTATCATGCAAGAAAAGTAAAGTGCATTTGCAATAAAGTAAATTGCAAGAAAAGTAAATTACAATAAAATAAAAGCGTACCTGGAGAGTCTTCCCGTCATCCCAAGCTGCACTTAAACACAATTTAGAATATTTAAGCAAGTTCCTAGGTAAAGCTAAGGGAAGGGTTATGGTTTTCTACCAAGGTCCTAATCCTATAGCTAGTCATTTCCTATGACGTCTAGGTTTTTGTGTTTTGGTTTGAGGACAATTTTCTTCATCAAAGAACAATTAAGTTCAGTTGTTCTAATAAACATCCTATCATATTGAGAAAGTGTTTAAGAAGAATCTTAAACATCTTTTCAATATTGCTAGAATTGTTTTAAGTCCAAGAGAATTTAATTATACAAATGAATTAATCATCCGAGAATTCAAGTTTTGTTATCTTGCTCAGTGAACTAGGACATTTGAATATCCTATAAGTGAAGTAACATTTCATTTAATGTTTTGTTTAGGAGTTATGGTAACCAAAGCTTTCGAGGGCAAATTGGTGTTCAAATGGTTTGTGATTTAATTTAATTTCAGTTATCGGATTTAAATTTGGAATAGTGTTTAAGTTGCTTTATTTTGAATTTCTTTATGTCTTATGTGATGTTATTTTTAATTTAATTTAACTTTAATTTAATTTAATTTAGTTTGATTTGATGTGAATTAAATTATTTTAATTTAACTTGATTTAATTTAATTTGATTTAATTTCCTTTAATTTAATTTAATTTGATTTAATTTTAATTTAATTTTTAATTTAATTTAATTTAATTTAATATGATTTAATTTGATTTAATTTAATTTAATTTAATTTAATTTTATTATTTTATTTTATTTTAATTTAATTTAATTTAATTTAATATGATTTAATTTGATTTAATTTTATTTAATTTTATTTATTTAATTTAATTTAATTTTAATTTAATTCAATTTTAATTTAATTTGTTCAATTTAATTTAATTTAATTTAATTGATTTAATTTAATTTAAATTTTAATTTGTTTGATTTAATTTAATTTAATTTTTAATTTAGTTTTATTTTTAATTTTAATGATTAAGTCCTTTACCATTTTAAAACTTAAATTTGAATTATCATTTTAATTAGGAATTAAATATTATTGAGATGATTAATTTAGGGATTTTTAAATTAAAGAACAAATCTCTTCCTAATAATATCCCTACTTAATAATTCCAACTTTATTATTCTTCCAAATTTAATCAATTATTTAATTAAAGTTTATTTCACTTATTTTTAAATTGTTTAATAGGTTTCTACCCTTTAAATATTTAAATTTCAATCATCCAAATCAGATTAAGATCAAATATTTTACTCTTTAATTTTATTAAACCTTAAGTTTTAATTAAAGGTTAAAGCTTTAATTACCATTTTGCCCTTCAAGCTTAATAATTCCATAACTCACTAAATTGAGCTTAAATGAACTTGAAATTTTTATGTGACTTCACTTATATGCCAATAAAGACATGAGAGGAGAAAATGTGATTTTTCTGTATTTAATTTATTTATGTAATTATTTTTGGTGGAAAAAAGAGATTTCCAAGGAAAATTTAATAATATGACCAAGGGAAAGTTTCTGTCCTTAAGAAAATTATGAGACATTCCTAATGACCAGAGGACCACTTGGACCAATTTTGGTGATTTTTTGAATTATATTATTTTTATTATAATTATTTTGAGTTTTGAAGTATTAATTAATTTTAAAATAAAATGAAGATTGAAAAATAAATTTTACCTTTTTCAAAAATCTCTCTGATATCAAGGAAATCAGAGAATTAATTTTTACAATTTTATGATTTTTCTTTGATTTATTAAAATTATTTTAGTGGAAATGCTAAAAAAATACATTTTTTTTATTTAAAATTACCTTAGGGCTTTAAAATTTAATATCTCACCAAATAGACCTAAGAAAAATATGGAGTTTGTTCCTAAGTGATTAAAAATTCAAAATGTGACATTTTGGTAAATTTTATTATTTTTGTGATTTTTATTATTTTTTAATTATTAAAATATTAAAATAATACAAAAAATCAACTTTTTTAGAAAATTACAATTTTATTTTTATTAAATTTCCCTGATATCAGAGAGGCTCCAAAACCAATTTGGTGAATTTTTGAAAAGTATTTTGAAAGTTATGAATTTTTAAATATTAAATTGGCTAAATGCCTTAACCTACCCATTTAGTAGGGCTAACCAAGTCCAATTGACTTCAAACTTTTTTGGTGGGTTCCTCTGATCCTAAAGGTCAGTGGAGAATTGATTTCAAGTCAATTTAAAGTATGGTTAACTCTAATTAATTAAGGACCTATTTTGGGTGTTTAAGCCAATTAGGGTTATTTTAAATGAATTAATTCAAAACCTATTTTTTCCTAGGGTCCTCTGGTCATAAGAAACATCACCAAATTTTCCTAGAATTTATTGCACAACATGCTAATTATTGGATTTAAAATACTCAAAACAGTAACATGAATTTGAAAAATTAATAACTTCTCATAGGAATGGCCTCTGACTTTAGAAAATTCAGGGAATGTTCCCAAATTCAGAGGCTTCAAAAGCCCTATGGTCTCATGCCATGGTGAATTTCCTATATGCATGAAGAATTAAAATAATGCAGAGGGTAAATAAATTATTAAAAATAAAATACTTGATGAAATTAAATTATTTCATTTCCACATTATTCTCCTCTGTTCACTGAACAAGAGGGTATTTTTATTTTATTTTTCTGATTTTTTTACACAAAGTTATGGATTTTTGAAGTTTAGGGAATTAAATAAATAAGAAAATACCCTAATTTTCTATTTATCCACGCGGTGCCGCGTCAACCTCGGCAGCTCCGAAACGCCGCGTGGCGCTCTCCGATTCGACGCAGCCATCCGACTCAGCGCTCCAGGGGCCCGCTGTGTCGTTCAGTCTCCTGATTCGGCGCGATCCTGGCTGTCCGTTCGCGCGTGTATTAAATGAATGGCATCCGTTCATCGTCCCCAAGCGTTCTCACCCGAGAGCCGTCCACACTAAATCCCTAATATCTCACTCAATACTTAACGGATTTTGGTGTTCTTGTACTCTATGGATTCATCTTGAAGAGACAAACACATCTATACGGTGATCATGCATTAAAATTAAAGTATTTGAAATGGAGAATCTCCAGAAGCTCGGGATGAAGAATTAGCTCATACCTTTGCTCAGAGAAGTGTGGCTTCAATCTGAGGGTTGTGTCACCTTCGATTGGATCCTAGCAAGCTCCAGATGAAGTCTCCTGGTCTGGTGAATTACCTGGCTATGAAAGTGACCACAACCGATCACAAAGCTTGGAGAGTCTGGAACAAGCTGGGTGGCTCGGAGATTGTGCGTTCGGTGGGAAACTTCTCCTCTTGGTCCGGTGAAAGTGTAGGACCGACCAATTTGAGGATTGGCTCATCGTGGCAAAGTGTCCTGGTTTTGGGTGAAATTTCGGTTGAGAAATTTGATTCTGTTGGTGGAGATTAGGGCAAATTGACACTGGGGTTCAACTGCTCTAAGTATGGAGTAGGGTTTGGAACAATTTTGGCAGAATTTCGGCAAGGTTTGTGCAAGTCTATTCCATGGCCGTGAGGGGGTCGGGTTTAAATAAAGGTGGCTAGAGAGCCTCACAGGGATGGTTAAGGGTTGGGATCGGCTGCTCTGGGCATGGGAAGAACAGCTATGGTGGCCATTGGGCATGGGGCAGCTCAGCAAGGTGGAATTCTAATGTTGGGCTCACATGCGAGCTCTCGGCCCGGTGGTTTCTGGCGGCTGTGGTGGCTGGCCGGCCAGTCTCAGGTCACCATCTTGTTCAGGTGGGTCAGGGCTGGGGTTTAGTGTAGGCAATTGGCAAATGCCATGTGTAAAGCACTTAGATCAAAATGGCATGGGGATATGGCTAATCTTGGCTAGGTTTGGTCAACCCATTTGTTTGGACTGGGTTCACCTCCCCATGGCTAGCCTTGGGCTGAGAAAATCAGTTAGGTTAGCTGGTCAAAAGGTGGTGATGTCCTTATCCAAGAATATTTGGATTAAATCTTGGTTAAGGGGTATCATGGGTGAGGTTAAAGACTTTTAGGAATTAAGGAAAGCTCCCCCTCCTCTTACCCAATGTGGTATGGTCACATGTCAAACAATTCACATGGCTTGCATGTGGCTTAAGAGTGGCTTCATGGCTCACCTTTAGCTTGGGAAAAGCCAAGTCAATTTCATGGAAATGGATTTAAGAAAATTTTGGTATTTTGATGGGAATTTGTATGGGGCTTCATTTGGAATGGCTTCATGATGAGTTTTTGAAACTTAGGGATTGATTTTAATTAAGGGTATGATGTAGAGCAATTGTCATATGGGCTTTAGCATGAAATTTGGGCTTTTAGGAAAGTTTAAGAAAATAGGCTTTTGGTTTAAAAATAAATTTATGGATGGGAATTTTTGTGAAGGATTGGGCCAAATAAATGTTGGGTTTAGTTCATGGATGTGTCATGAGTGATTTGAAATGAGTTTGGAATGATTTGGGTTTGAATTGGGTTGGATTTGGGCTTCTTTGGTAAATGGGCCAATGTAGTTCAAATTGGGCTAACTTGGGCCAATGTTGGGCTAGGGTTGAAATTGATGTAAAATAAATGTTGGGAAATGATTATGGGAGTGTTTCAAAGAGGTTTTGGCTTTGGTTGGGTTTTGATTTTGGGGTTTGAGCTTATTTGGGTTAGGTTTGGGTTTAGGTCAAAATTGGGCCTTTTGGTTTTGGGTTTAATTTGAGTAGGGTTTGGGTCTAAATTTTGGGTAAATCATGTTAGCGTTTTGTTTGTAGGGATGTTAAGGGAGGTTTGGAAAAGATTTGGGGTTAATTGGAGTTGAATTGGGTGAGTTTGGGTTAGGTTTGGGTCATGGGTCCAAATTGGGCTTCAAGGCCAAAAGTGAAATTGGATCCAAATGTCAATCAAATTGGACTTGGATTTGGTCTAGATTGGTGTTGGGAATGTTGAATTGAAGTTTAGAATTGAATTGGACCAGAATTTGGGTCAATTGGGTAGGTTTGGTTTGACATTGGGTTCACTTAGGGTTAAAGTGGGTCAAATTGGGGGTTTTGATAAAAGTGGGGTAAATTGACAAATTTGGCCTGTGGTGTAGTTGAACAAAATGAAATTAGGAATATTTGAGATTTTTTGAAATTTTCTGGGAATTTTCTGAATTTTTGGATTTTTCGGTCAAGAGGGGTATTTTGGGTATTTGGAGGGTATTGGGAGGTATTTTTGGAAATTTTGGTATTTTTGGCTATGATTGATCAATTTGGGTAATGTGGGAATGTTTGGGATTAGTTTTGAGGAATTTTGGGTGATTTGGAAATTTTGGAGGATTTCAATGGTTTTGGGTAGGCTAGGCGGGTGTATGGTCCCGGGGGGTCAAAAATTGAAAATTTGGAAAATTAAAGATTGGGTAAATGTAAGTGGAATAAAATCATTTTGGTTGAGCCATGAAGCCATATCAAGCCCACATGAGCCATGAAGGGACTCATTTGAGGCATCCACTATGTTGTTCCTAACCCTCTTAGCCAAGGGCTTAGGGGTTAAGGACCATCCATGTGGATCACCTTCATGAGTCAGGAGGTCAAGTTGGGTATGGGTGTGTTTTTAGGAGGTGTGTGAAAGTGTAGTGTGTGTGTAAGTCAGCCCCTCACCAGACCAGGCCACCCAGGGCAGTCCTAAGGCCAAAGAGTCCTATAGGAACTCATCCTTTAAACTTCCACATTTGATTTCAACCCTCTAGGTGATTAGGGGTCTACAATAAAGTTTGTGGAGTTTGCAGGGAATTAAGAAGTGGTTTGAATTTCTAAGTGGTGGGTCCCAATTCTAGTCCTCTAAGATAGTCAAACGAAAAGCCTAAGGCTAGATCCTAAGTACTAAAAAGAAAAAGAGAAGACCTCATCAAAAATGAGGTCAACAATTTTAAGAATAAAAGGATTTAGAAATTAAATAAAAATTATGATATTATGCATAGGATTTCCACAGCTTATCACACCCAGACTAATGGTCTATCAGAAGTATCTAACTGTGAAATTAAAATAATTTTGAAAAAGATTGTGAATCCTAACACAATGGACTGGTCTTTTAAACTAGATACTGCATTATAGGCCTTTAGAACAGCTTGTAAAACTATAATATGAATTTCCCAGTATGGACTTATTTTTGGGAAGGCTTGTCACGTACCAGTAGAATTGGAGCTTAAAGTTTATTGGGCTATTAAATAATTTAATTTTAATTTGACAAAAACTAGTCAGAAAATATTGTCACAACTGAATGAGCTTGAAGAAATCAAGAATGAATCTTATGATAATACTTAGATTTATAAAGAAAAAAATGAAATATTGGCATGATCGAAAGATTATGAAAAAGGAATTTGAACTTGGATAAGAAGTTTTATTGTATAGTACAAGACTAAAATTATTCTATGGAAAAATTAAGTCCAGGTGGTTAGGGCTATTCACCATTGTAAATGTTTAACCATTTGGAGTTATTTATATTGAAGATCTGAAAAACCAGAGAAATATTTAAAGTTAATGGGCATAGGTTGAAAACTTATTTTGATGGGCACAGGCCAATTATTAAAGACTTTTTAATTTTTGGTCACTCAGAGTAAAAATTGGGAATGTCCGGCTGACGACTTTAAAACAAGCACTTGATGGGAGGCAACCTATTGTTATCTTCATAGTTATTAAATCTTTTTTTTACATATATAATAAAAATATAAAATAACGCTTTTTTCTATGAATTTTTTCACTTTTGAGACTTTCTTGTTAACAAAATATATAAAACATTTTAATTATTGAATTAAATAAGAGATTTGAGAGTTAATCTGACCATAAAAAATATAGTGCAGAATTGTGCGCTAACCCCACCGGCGCCAGTTTACAGAAACACGGCTCCAATGGCACCTAATTTCAATGCCAATGGTGTCGCAGTTACCAAAACGGGCAAGGAAGCTTCCTTTAGGCAGCCTTAGGTGTTTTTTGGCATTTTTTATGGATTTGGATGGATTTTCTCTTTATAACTGCTAAAACCTATAATTAGGAGTTATTTTAATCAATAGAGATGAAAAAGATCCACTATTCGTGATTATATGGCTTCGAAATCCAAAGAAACTTTGAAATATGGGATTTCAATCGAAGGAAGATCATTAGTTTCAATGCACAGAAGTTGCATGATAGGATTCTTGCAAAGATGAGATTGATCGAGGAACGGGGCTTTACAAATCGAGGATTCAATACTCCCTGAATTATTGTGGAAGATATCATCGTGCAAAGGAGATAGGAAGTATTGTGTTACACAACTACGGTAGTATCCATTCCTATGGTGAAGGAATTTTATGCAAATCTTCATGGGATTAACCAAGGAGTTGTCTATGTTTGAAGCAGGAGGGTACATTTTACTCCTTCATGAATCAACGATTTGTTCTTGATTGAGAACATCTCGATTTGCCATTATGCCAACTTTACCCCTACAATAGAAAATATGAATGAAGTCTTTCGATTCTTAACGAATGAAAAAGGAACGAGGGAGGCAATAAATGATGGTCATGTATGTTTTTCATCTTCATTACTAAATTCTGCATCGAAGCCATAGCATCTCCTTACTTTGGAAAAATTGCTCCCTATTACAAAAATCAGTCAAGTGACAAAGCAAAGCACTATTTTGAATTATTGTATTCAAACGGGGAGATTGATCCCCTTACATATTTCTGATACGTAAATAATATGATTTATATATATGATATAATTCTCTAATTTTCTTTAATAATATTTCTTTCATTACAACGACGCCAAATACTTGACTCTAATGCAAATAAAACTTTAACTGTGATATTTAAATTCTAGGATTCTATGCAAGTGTACATGTCGTTATCAAGTAATATAGGTCTTTCTGATTAAGCCATGAAATATCAAACCCACAGGGAAACTTGTAAATTTTTAATAAGAAATTAGAACACAAAATCTATTTAGAAAAAGATACTTACTTAAACTATAGATATTATATTATAAATGAAAATTCAATTCTTTTTGGTAATTTTTGAAATTTTAAAATAAAGTAACAATTAACTAATTTTAACGAGATTTTTGTCAAATAAAAGAAAATAAATGAAATTTTCTTTTTCCTTGTCATGAATGTGTAAAAAAAATATAAGATTTATGTTATTGTAGCTATGAAAATGTGTTGTGTTAAATAGGAGCAATAATATTATTTACCCTTACTACAGATGCTATAAAGAATATTAGCTAGTTTAAAGTTTGAATAGTTGTTGACCTCACTTTTGTGAGGATCATTTATAAATCATCTTGAGACGGGAAGTCTACCAATATTGACTTCCTAAATCTCACTAATGGACACTAAACCTTAATGACTAGGGTAAAGCACTAATGAAGAATCTTTAATCCAAATCTTAAAGACATCCTAAAATGATAAAATCAATAATGAAAAACCCTGATGTGATCAACCCTTGACTAAACTAGTCAACCCTTGACCAAAATGGTCAAATTAAGTCAAAATGGTCAATTCATGACCCAATGACCACCACATTGACCAAACCAGTCAACACTTGACAAAAATTGTCAAATTAGGTCAAAATAGTCAATCCATAACCAAATGACCTTCCCATTGACCAAACTGGTCAACCCTTAACATAAATTGTCAAATTAGGTCAAAATGGTTAATCCATGACCCAATGACCACCACATTCACCAAACTGGTCAACCATTGACTCAAATGGTCAAATTAGGTCAAAATGGCCAATCCATGATCTAATTACATTCCCATTGACCAAACTGGTCAACCCTTGAGCCAAATCAATGAATTAGGTCAAAATAGTCAATCCATAACCCAAAGACTACCACATTGACCAAACTGGTCAACCCATGACCCAAATGGTCAAATTAGGTCAAAATGGTCAATCCATGACCCAATGAACTTTCCATTGACTAAATTGGTCAATCCTTGACCTAAATGGTCAAATTAGGTTAAAATGGTCAATCCATGACCCAATGACCACCACGTTGACCCAGTGGCAACACCATTGACCACCAAGTCAACCTAGACACCAAATTGGTCAAATTAAATTTATTTGATGAATTTAAGACATTAAAATGATCAAACTTAATCATTTGGTTAACTCTAGTCAAACCTAGGTCCCATTACCAAAATTAATGGCTCTATGATTAAATTAACCATGACAAGGTTAAGTAAATCACCTGGGTAAACCCTGGACTTGGATTTGTCAACCATGGTCAACCCTGGTGAACCATGGTCAATCCTGGTCAACTTTAGTTAAATTTAGTCAAAATACTCCATTTTGACCTAGATTAACAAAAATTAATCAAGTGATTAACCTTAAAAATCATTTTGATTAATTTATGAGTTAATATTATAATTTTCTACATTTTTAACTAATTACATAATTAATTAAAAATGGAATTATAATTAAATAACCTTAAATTGAATTTGAAATTATGACATCACACATTACATATAAACCCCATAAATGATTTTCAAAACCGAAAAAAACACAAGTTGGGTTCCCCATGGGTCACCCATGACCCATGAAACTCATCATGACATGGCTAACCTTATGGTAAACCCACTAACCATCATGGTAATCCTAGGGTTAAAGTTAATCATGAAACCATCATAAAGGGAAGAAAGAGGTGTCATTCCCTCATGGACTCTTGGAATGAATTACTATACACCTCTTCCCCACCCAATGGACATGAACCAAATCCACTTCATTAAATGGAGAGTTCATCATGGCTAATCAAGGAAGTGAGACAAAGAAGAAGCTAGGTGTCACCATTCTCTAAATTTAATCATAAATCATTTGTATCCATGGAATTAGGTGGCTAACCAACCTATGGGACACTTCAAGCATTTCATGGACTCACCAATGAGAGTGAAACATCACTTAAACCACCCCATTTACCTTGGTTAAGGACTATCATGACTAAGCCATAGGAATGATGGAAAATAGGAATAAGTGTCACCTTATCACAAATCCATTGAATGAGCTAGATAATTTACTTACGAGAGGTAAATTCAGCTAAAATAAGACAGACCAAAAACACCTCATAGGGTGTTCAATGGAGAGAAGCCAAAGCCTTGAGTTAAAAATCCATCATGAGTAAATTATACATGGATATGCTTGGGATGCTCACATGTGATAATTCTCAGCCAAGAGACTTATTTATAGCCATTATTAACTTAACAGACCCTCCCCTAAGTGAACACAAGCCAGCCTAGATTCACTCATGACCTCCCCATGGTTATAAATAGAGGCTAACCCGAAAGCATAAAAAAAATCTTGATAAGCCTACAACTTATATACCCAGAACCAGCCAAGACAAATTTTGCTCTCGAAATACCGAGGAATTGATTCCCCCTGGATTCAACTCCTGAAACCCACTCGTTTGCCCTAATTTCTCTACCCAAGAAAGGACAATTTTTCTGTTTGAAATGAAGTTTCTCAAAACATTAAATTAACTCCTCTAGAAGCTTCCTAAAGTCCAATAAGGACAAGCCTAATCGAAATTGACCCTTCCAATAGGCTCTAAACCACTGTTCCATCTTCATTTTCCATGCCTAGAGCCACTCTGTTCAAACTTATACCTAGACCCAAGTTCACCACAAATTGAGTTGGGGGCAAGCTTTCTGAGGTAAATGTCGGCGTTATTTTATTTAGGTTTTTTTTTAATTTAAGTATATATATAGTTTCAAATAGTTTTGGAAAATATTATTTGATTTTAAAAATACAATACTAAACCAATCACATATCTTTCGTAGTTCAAATAATTGAACGCCGCATTGCAAACTATGTATTTATCCCGAGGAATAGATACGTTGTTTAATAATAGGGCATTCAATTATTTGAACTACTAAAGATATAGGATCTGTTTGGTCTCGTATTATCAAAATCAAATAATATTTTCCAAAACTATTTGAAACTATATATATACTTAAATTAAAAACAAAACTAAATAAAATAATGCTGATAGATTTTCTGGCGACTCCTCTGGGGATCACGAAGGAGTTTGAATTCGATTGAATTCGAGATTGAGTTAGATTGAGATTTCATATTTTGATTTTGATTTTAATTTATGATCTTTAAATTTTGAATTTTAATTTTTAAAATTTTTGATTGGTTGAAGTTGATTTGGGACTTTAATTGAATTTTGGTTTACAATTAATTTTAATGTTGATTGAAATTTGATTTTGGAGTTTATAATTTGATTGAAATTGATTAGAGATTGGAATTGAAAGGGAATTTGGAGTTAAAAAAAGCAGAGTTTAAATTGGAAAAAGGGTGAGGATTGGAAGTTGAGTACCAGCCTCAGAGTGAGAATCAGAATTATGGTACCGATCTCGGAAGAGATGGGAATCAGAATTTAGGTACTGATCCCAGGAAGGGAGAATCAAAATTTATGTACTAACCTCAAGAAAAGAGACTATACCAGCTCGGGCTACAGTTCAGGACATTACGTCCAATCTGGATCTAGTCGAGGAGATGACAACCATTCAGGACATTACGTCAACCCTCAGGATGGGAATCAGAATATAGGTACTGACCCGGAGATAAGAGACTTTACCAGCTTGGGCTACCGTTCAGGAAATTACGTCCGATTTGGATCTAGTCGAGGAGAACACAACCATTCAGGACATTACGTCAATCCTCAGGATAGGAATAAGAATTATGGTACTGACCCCGAGATTTCAAGAGTGTGAAAAATTCTCTAATAGAATGCGAGGTTGGTAGCTCAGAGAATAAGATGCCTTGTCGGTCTTATACCTAGCTCAGAGGATTAGAATGCGAAAAAGTTTCTCACATAGAATGCGAGGTTGGTGGCTCAGAGAATAGGATGCCTTGTTTGTCTTATACCTAGCTCAGAGGATTAAAATGCGAAAAAGTTTCTCAGATATAATGCGAGGTTGGCAGCTCAGAGAATAGGATGCCTTGTGGGTCTTATACCTAGCTCAGAGGATTAGAATGCCAAAAATTTTCTCGGATAAAATGAGAGGTTGGCAGCTCGAAGAATAGGATGCCTTGTCGGTCTTATACTTAGCCTAGAGGATTAGAATGCAAAAAAATTTCTCGGATAGGATGCGGGATTGGCGGCTCAGAGAATAGGATGCCTTCTCGGTCTTATACCTAGCTCAAAGGATTGGAATGTGGAAAAGATTCTCGGATAGGATGTGGGATTGGTGAAAATTCAGAGTAGAGAATCAAAATGTAAGTACAGATCTCAAAATGATAACTAGAATTTGGGTACCAGCCTCAGAAGGATGGGAACTGGAACTTAGGTATCAATCCCAAAAGTTGACATTTGATTTGTGAAGATTATGTGGAAATTTTAGTGTTGTAGAAGGTTAGAGTGAGAAATGAAAGTGTTTCACATCCCGGAGTTTGATTAAAGTTTGATTGTTTGGTGAAGCATATGAATCCATGCCATCAGAACCAAATCAAAAATTTCGTTGTTCTGTGTCAGTCGCTCAGTCGACCTTCTCATAAGAGCGAAGAAAACACAGTGAGTCGAAAGGATTTGAGCACAGCCTGAGGCTGGGGATTTCAGATTCGAGATTTGTTTTCTTTATTTTCTTTTCTTGATTTGATTTTGTTTTTGTTTTAAACTTTGTTATGATTTAATTTTTATTTCGATTGAAATTTCATTTTGATTTAAATTTTCATTCATTTATTTTTTTTGCAATTTGAGATTTGAAGTTGATTTATTTTGAGCTTTGATTTTGTGTCTTGTTCAGATTTTGGATTTGAATTTTTATTTTGTTATTATTATCTTATTAGATTTGCGCTGAATTTCATTTTTTTCATTTTTTTATATTTCATTCAAATTGTTCTTCGTTCAACTTTTCTTTAAATCGAGTCAAACTCAGATTTTAGTGGCGTTTGTAGTCAATTGCATAAAACTAAAGGCAAAATACGACGTAATCATTTCCATTGAAATGTTGAAAGTACATATCATATGATTCCACCAAAACATTTCTGATGATTTCTTCTTGGTAACAAACTTTTACAAAATCCATGTATATCTGAACACAGATTGTACTGGTATCTTCATGTCATTTGACAAAATTTTCTGTTTGTTTCATCCATGTCTGAAAAGTAAACTACACAGGTAATAACATCACCTTCTAAGCTTCCCCAGAGGAGAATCCCATGTATGTGTGCTTTAGAGGTGTGCTACCACTATGTAGCTTACATCTCGTAAGGCTGCAAAGTCTCTAATTCTGGATCTGGCTGGAAGTAGACTAGAATCTTGCTCTCATCCATTTTCCTGAAGGTGATGGAGATCTTCTGGCAGGGAACCCCCGGTATGCAGTTCTTAGCCATATCTACACCATTTCCTTGTAGTACAAGAACAAGGCCTACCGGTAGAGGTATCTCTACGAGCCCTCGGAATTCTCTGGGGCCGACTATCCAAAGTTCTGTCCCGAACATGATGTTGCATTGATTAATGAAGGAAATGGTGAAAAAGGGTCTCACAAATTTGTGATGGTCCACGTGAGGTGGAATACAATCTCCTACTTCATAAATGTTGATAATGCAGCTACTTGGTATGCAGTCAGTGGGTAAGACTCGCCAAGCCACCATCCTCTTTATCAACTTCTTGATCAAAACCAGCATTGGATCCACTTCATCATAGCGAAGTATCCCTGGTGGGTTTCCTTTTTTATCATCGGCAAAGTTGTAGCAGCATCTGAATTGGATTGTAATCCTCCCGTTGCCTCGTTTCCATTTCTGCGGCTCGGAGTAGGTCTTGCTCTGTAGTCGTCCTACACGACCCTACTTCTTTAGCTTGAAGACATAGTCCACGACCTCACTCTGCTTGTAGTAAGAGAACACATCAGTATGCAATTTTAGTCCCTCCAGACTATTGACATACTTGCCCTGAATCCTCTGAAAATATTCAAAATCTTGTTTCCGCACTCTCTGGATCATCTCCAACTCGTGCTCTGAGATTATCTGGAACTGTTGGGGTCTGGTGACATATTGCGGGATGTACGGCTCTACGCCAGCATGCTCTCTTGAAATCATTACGGCCTCAGGTACAGGCTCTGTAGTGACCTCCTCTGGAATAACCTCTGCTCTGGTACTCCTAAGAACTGGCCTCCTCGATGCAACTACCGCCATTATCAGAATTTATTCCTTGTTCTGTTCTTCTGTTAACTTCTTCAGCATTCTGTGAATACGATGATTCTTGTTTCTTCTTTGAGTTGGGGTCAAAGTGGCTCTCCTCTCCCCCTGGATGTCGGTAGGGATGGCACTGACAAGCTTCCTTCCTGCTGCAGTTATCACTGATTTCATTTTATTTTCTTCGATTGCATTAGTTTTTCTTTTCTGGTTGGTTGTGTGTTGAACTTTCTCACTGAGCTTCATCACTGTCCTTTCATGGAGCTCCCTGAGTTCTATAGTAGTCCAAGCAGTTTCTTCATATTCGATCTTCATCTGTGCAAAGTATGAGCTAATCTCGATCAAGCACCAGCTTTCAGTTCCTCTTCGTTGAGTGCAAGACTTATGCCATCTTTAAAAGAAATGAATAGCCTCTCGCTCGACATCTTCCTGCAAAAACAAAGAAGGGATCAGGGTCCAAACCAAAAAGGAATGAGAACAATAAGAATTTTTAAATTTATTGTTACTTTTCTTTTATTTATATTTAATTATTTCATTTTGAAATTTTATTAGGAAAGGGAATGATTTGATTTGGAGATTTAAAGTTGTGACAAGTTTCAATTTTTTTTATTATTTTATTTGATAAAATTTCTTTTGTATTTCATTTTTAAAATTTTTATTATTTTGGGTTTGGACCCAGTTGCGCATAATTATCATGCTGGTGCTTCTACGAGTGAATATTTATTTCTGAAGTTTGCTCTTCGAAACATCACGTCGCGTAATACTTCTTTAGATATTGCCCGTTGATAGGAAGCATTGGTCGCTCTCTACGGCAATCCACGAGTTGGTAAGAGCCTCCCAAGTAGACTTTCTCGACTAAAAACAGTCCCTCCCAAGTTGGTTCAAATTTACCTCCTATATTGCGGTGTGCAAGAATAGGTCTTCCAAGAACGAGAACTAATTCACTAACTTTGAAAGTTTTTGGGCGGACAAGTTTGTCCTGGGCCTGAATTATCTTAGATTAATATAATTCTAAATTTATTTGCGCTGAAAGTCATTTTTCCTCCAAGTTTTCCAATTCTTCCAGTCTCAACTTGGCATTTTCTTCTGTAGTGATCTTATTTGCAACTGCAATTCTGAGTGATGGAAGCTGAACCTCTAAGGGCAAGACAGCTTCAGTCCCGTACACTAGAGCGTAAGGTGTAGACTGAGTAGGTGTACTGAAATTTATCCTGTAGGCCCATAAAGCTTCTAATAACTTCTCGTGCCAATCTCTTTTTTTGTCCTCCAAAGTTTTCTTTAGAATTTGGATGAGAGTTTTATTAAAAGCCTTGGCCAAACAATTTGCTCTTGAGTAGTAGATCATCGAATAGAGCCAATCTATCCCGTGCCATCTGACAAAACAGTTAATCTTCGTGCTTTTGAACGCGGACCCGTTATCTGAGGTAATTCTGCGCGGTACCCCAAAACGGTAGACAACTTGATTCTTGAAGAATTGTAACACGTGATGTGCCTTTACTTCTCTAAGAAGTATTGCTTCTGCCCATTTTGAAAAGTAATCTATAGCTGCAAGGATGAAAAGATGTCCTCTTGAAGAAGGTGGTTCTATCAAGCCCATGATATCTGTGCCCCAACATTCAAATGGCCACGATGCGATTGTCGTATGTAGCACATTTGGAGGTTGATGTAGAACCACTCCTTGTACTTGGCACTGGTGACAACCTTTGGCAACTTTCATGCAGTCGGTCATCATCCAGGGCCATTAGTACCCTAATCCTTTAATTTTCATTTTCATCTTTAGACCTGAGAGATGAGCACAACAAAGTCCTGAGTGCACCTCTTTAACAATTTCACAAGCCTCGGACCCACTCAGGCACCTTAGCCACATCTGATCGAAAGACCTTCTCTATAAGGTATTGTTTATCAAGGCATATGACGGAGTTCTTTTCTTGATTTGATGGGCTACTAACTTATCGTCTGTTAGGTTTCTTGTTCGTAGGTATAACATTAATGGCTGCCACCAATCTACTGTAGTTTCTACCACTGCTGCAACTGTCTCTTCCTGTTCCAGTTTGCGCAAAGTGTCTATGTCAATCTGTGATCGGACCTGTCATCCCTGCACTGTTACTTCAACTGATTCTTCCTAAAGACATGCAAACTCCTTTGCAAGTCGGGCCAAAGCGTCTGCAAGGTGATCCACCTGATATTTATACTTACAAATATGATATGAAAATTGGCAACGATGCCAAAAACTTGATCCCGTCGGATATATATATGCTGATGATTTTGATTTATAATGTGGATACTACTCAAGTATACATATCGTCTAACAAGTAATATAGGACTTTTTGATTAAGCCCTGAGATATCAAACCCACAGGGAAAGGATGAAAATCTTTAAAGGAATCAGAAAATTATCTTTTAACTTTTTTTTAATGGTTTTTGAAATGTATGTCTTGATTTTAAAAAGTTTTGAAAGTTGATTTGTCTTTTGAAATTTCCTTAATAAATTCTTAAGCAAGAAATTAAAAATAATAACTAACAACAGTGTATCTAAAACACTATTAACTAGAATATCTTTTTCTTTCCTTTCATGAAGTAGTAATATTTATTAAAGTATTGTTGTGGAAGTATTGAAATCTGTTGTGACAGATAGAAGCAAATGTGTTCTTTACCTTTACTTAGTTCTATAAAGAACATATGTTAATTTGAAATTTTTATCATTTTGAACATGGTTAGGCAGGGAAGGTACCAGTCTCTCATGCTAGAGTTCCCTCAATTCCCACCAACTGGTGGCCAACTTCTCATAGCAAAACTCAAATCTTCAAACTAAATTAGGGGGTTTTAGCCTGTCACTCTAAAATCCTCTAATTTTATTCCCTTCCATAAAAATATCTTCTAATATTACATTCAATTATATAGACTACAATTCTCACCCATATATTTGCATGTGATTCTTACTAACTTTTATGAGACAATACCACATTGGATCATACATAATCTCAAGAAATTGTACAACTTAACAGGCCAAATTAAGAAGTAAACAAAGTTTTTAGAATCAATCTTCACAACTTCTTCCAACTTTAAACACTTATACTTTCCACAACAATTCTTCATAAACTAATTACTTCTCCATTTAAGAAAGAAAATGATAAAGTAAACTACTCAGAATGCATTGAGAAAATAAAAAAACACAATGATTTGAAATTAAAAACCATAAGAAAAACAACAAACAAAAACAAGTATTAATTAAAAAAAAGGTACGAACAAAAGTAAACACTTATCTGAAAATTCTCTCCACAAGACTCAGGAAGATCCTCTGAAACTTTAACTCTTCACTAAAACTACACCTCAAAGCGGATCTCCCAACTCCGATGAATCGGAATAAACTTCAGACTTTAATAGAAACTAAACTAAAAGAAAGAAAAGAAGCGGGAAGAAGAAGACTTCACTCCAACCCTTTTGTCTTTTCTACTCTCTACTCCTACTCTGAATAAAAACTCTCATAAAATAAAAGTAAAATACTGTAAAAACTCTCTTCAAAATGCAAAGAAAGAGTCCAAGAAAGAAAGAACCCTTCAAAATGCAAAGGAAGAGTCCAAGAAAGAATGAACCCTTCAAAATGCAAAGGAAATGTCCAAGAAAGAAAGAACCCTTCAAATGCAAAGGAAGAGTCCCCTAATCTTTCTAAAGACTCTTTACATAGTAAACCAAAAGGTGCCTTGGTGTCTCTTCAAAATTTATCCAAATTCAATGTATCTACCAAAGAATGCACCCCCTTCATTCTAACTTTCCGCCCAAAGGAAGTTATGGAAGTTACCACCAAGAGTTGCATCCCATCCCCTTTGAAATTGGCGCCAAATTCCATTAGATTTTGATATTTAACTGTGGCGGCTAAGCGCCAGCCTAGCAGTGCCGCTTAGCCGCCGATGCCAAAATTTTGATTTTTCATTTTTTTTTGCTCCAAATTTGATCCAATTTTTCTCCTTTCATCATGACCATCCATTTTCATCATACCTGCAAGAAAAACACAAAATACCTTCCATTAAAGAGCAATATCAATAAAAATAGGTATAAAATGTGCATAAAAGTACAATATATTTTAGGTGTATCAAAATCCCCCAAACTTAAAATGTTACTTGTCCTCAAGTGACAGTTAATCTCATAGAAAATTTTACCATGCAAATTTTATAATGAGTTTCTTTGGAAGATAACAAAATTTTGTTCAAGAAAAGGAATAGTCCAATTTAGAAAAAAATTTAGTAATTAAAACCAACTTAATGTTTAGAAAGTTCTTAAGTAAAGGAAAATGATAAATCTAAGTTTCTATCTAATTCAAAAATATTTGTAGATTCATCAAAATATATGACTCAAACACTTATTTTTCTTACTTAAAAATCTTTATTTGAAAATAATTTTACTTACTATATTATAACCATAAGGTTTAGATATTCTCTGAACTTATATCTTAAACTTTAGGTATGAAACCAATTTTTGATTAGGCCCTTAAATCCTCAAGCTTCTCCTCCCTTTTCATACACTATTTTTCACTTTTTCTTTTCTTCTTTGTTTTTATAAGACAAGGATTACTATATCTGGATAGGCCTTTAATGATTTTAAAATCCACCCTTCCATTTAAAATAAAGGTCAGATATACATCTTTCACTTAAAAATCATAATAATAGTATTTGAAAATTACTCTTCAATAAAAGAAATTTAAGCTTTGAAGAATAAAAGTCAAATCTTCTATTTATCCAAAAATACAAAACTTCTTACTAAAGATTGTTTAACTTTATTTAACACCTCTTCATTAAGAAAATTTTAACTTTAAGTTTTTCATGATTACTATAAATTGTAACTAAATTCTTTTATTCATTTCTATATTCAAAATTTTTGTTCCCCTAATATAACTTCATGTACATAATTGTTCTCAATCAAAAATAAGATTTATTTTAAGTATTCTTAAGAATCAAATAAAATTTTAGGTTTTTGAAAAGCTTTGTTTTTTAAAATCCCCCCCCCCAAAAAAAAAAACTTTAATTTTTAGTTAAGATAAAACATTTAAGCATAAGAAATGATACATGGGTGAGAATTAGAAACTGACATATCATGCTTGCATGAATTTTTAATATCCTAATATGTAAGTATAACAATTTAAATAATAGGAGTAAAATGAAATCAAATTCTATTTTTTCAAAACAATTTTTATACAAAGAAAAGTAAAAATTTCAAAAAGTCTTCTACAGTTGTTGAGGTTTTCAAAGCAAATACACACAACCTAAAATAACACACTGATATAGATAACAGATGATATTGTAATTTGAAAAATTTTAATCATGTAGTTTCATAAGTAGAAGTTCTCAATAATGGTTTATAATCTCCTAATAGTTTTTGAATTAAAGTACACACTACTAAAAACTCTGACATAACATGCACATTAAAACATTTACGGCCACACACACTACACTCAAAGCAACATATAAATCATCAATACAACAACAACAATACATCTGAATAAGCATAACAGATAAATAATACAACTACAATCTGCATACTATTAAAATTCACATCACAACACAATCATCAAACTAAATACTAAACAAAACACACATCAGTACAGCAACAACAACACCAAAACGAAAACAAATAACACAAATCTACTCATCATCCTCATCATCATCATCATCCTGCTAGTTCCAATCCTTAGATGGCACATAAGGTATGTAAAATGGATGAGGGGGCATCTCACAGACTGTGATCACCTCTAATCAGTTTATCCAAATATTGTTGATAACTCTCCTCATATTCATCTTATTTTACAATATATCTTTCCACATTATCCATCTTACTATCCAAATCATTCATATGCTCTCGAGTAAGACTCACTTTTTTCAAAAAATTTCTTAATAAACTAGTCTGTGAATCAGTAGACGATGAAGCAAGTGAAGTAGCAGCACGAGAAATAGATGCAGTAGAAGTAGAAGCAGTAGAAGCCCTACCAAATCCTTCTCTCCAACCAAACTCTGAATGTACAGTGTAAGCACCAACGTTGACACTGGTAATTGGTCTCAATGGCTGAAGTACCTCTTCCCAGGTTTCAAATTTCACTCCAGATCGTTCACATAATGAATGAATCAAGGAAGAAAATCCCATACCTGCAGTAGTGATTTCTCTAGCATAGTTAAAAAGATAACCATAAATTATATTTCCAATGTCAATAAACTTCCCTTGCTGAATGCAACGGTTCAACACAACTCTTTCTCTCGTTACTTCACTAGTATGACTCGAAGGTAACAATTTAGATGAGATAAAATAATATCACACCTTAGAAGTGGCATTCAATTTGGAAGTAGGAAAGTTCACTCTTCTATCATTTGTTATTTTCCATAATCCTCATCCATCAGTCAGAAATTCCATGATCTCACTTAATTCCCTTTCCGTAGGATGATAGTTAGAATAAAAACAAAAAATACCAGGAGGTAGTCCATAAAAAGTGTTGATTGCCCCAGAAGAAAAGTTGACCTCATGCCTCCTAACCATCACTTGATTCTCTTCTACCGCAGGCAAATTTGCATACAATTCTCTGACCACAAAAACAATAGTAATAATGGAGAAACAACAGTAATTCTCTCAGTTCCACCTGGCAATCATATCTTCAATTACTTCTCCTGGCTTACTAAATACACGCTCGAGAATCAACTTACATGACTGCAGTGTGTCAACGTATCGTTCCTCAGCCCTCGCACTAACAAATTTGTGAGAATCAAATCCTGTCTTTTCTCTTGCACTCTTTGACTTTGGAGCCATCTCTAAAAATTCACGAAAAACTCACCATAAATTCCAAAATCAAACTAAATTTGCTAAATTATCTTCCAAAAGATATTTTCACTAAATCCAAGCAATTTCTCAAGTTTTTCCTCAAATTCTCACCATGAATAGTTATTTTAAGATTTTCCAAAATGTACTCAAAATACATGGTGAAAATAAAAAAATTTTACTTAGGAGTAGTGCTCTTACCTCAAGGAATCTAAATCTAACAATTTTTTATGAGATCAGCTCGTAAATGATCAACAATATGATGCCCTAGGCTCCTCTTTCGCGATAAATCGATGGTTGAAGATGACGGGGTGGTTAAAAATGACAATTTTTGGGTTTTTAGCTGCTGGGAACCAATTTTTGTGAACTGGCGCCTAAGCGCGAACTCCTCGGCGCTTAGTCGCGAAATCTGGCACTTAAGCGCCGGCACTCTGGCGCTTAGCCGCTAGTACCCAAATTTTCACAATTAAGGTATATGCACTGTTGACCTCATTTTTGATGAGGTCTTCCCTTCTTCTTTTTAGTGCTTAGGATCTAGCCTTAGGTTTTTTCTTTTGACTATCTTAGAGGACTAGAATTGGGACCCGCCTTTTAGAAATTCAAACCACTTCTAAACTCCCTGCAAACTCCACAAACTTGACTATAGACCCCTAATCACCTAGAGGGTTGAAATCGAATGTGGAAGTTTAAAGGATGAGTTCCTATAGGACTCTTTGGCCTTAGGACTACCACAGGTGGCACTGGTCCGGTGAGGGGCTGACTTACACTACACTTACACACTACATTTCCACACACTTCCTAAAACCACACCCATACCCAACTTAACCTCCGACTCATGTAGGTGATTCACATGGATGGTCCTTAACCCCTAAGCCCTTGGCAAGAGGGTTAGGAACAACATAGTGAATGCCTCGAATGAGTCCTTTCATGGCTCATATGGGCTTGAAATGGTTTCATGGCTCAACCAAAATGATTTCTTTCTACCTAAATTCACCCGATCTCCAATTTCCCAAATTTTCAATTTTTGACCCCGAGACCCTACACCTACTAAACCTACCCAAAACCTCAAATTACCCAAATTTTTGCAAAATTTCCAAATTACCCAAAATTTTCCAAAATCAATCCCAAACATCTCCACATCACTCAAATTGATCATCCATACCCAAAAATACCAAAGATTCCAAAAATACCCCCCAATACCCTCCAAATACCCAAAATACCCTTCTTGGCCTAAAAATCCAAAAATTCAGAAAATTCGCAGAAAATTCCAGAAAATCCCAAATATTTCCAATTTCATTTTTTCCAACTACACCATGGGCTAATTTTGTCAATTTACCCTACTTTTGTCAAAACCCCCAAATTGACCCATTTTAACCCAAAGTGAACCCAATGTTAAACCAAACCTATCCAATTGACCCAAATTCTGGTCCAATTCAATTCTAAACTTCAATCCAACATTCCCAATACCAATTTAGACCAAATCCAAGTCCAATTTGATTGACATTTGGATCCAATCTCACTTTTGGCCTTAAAGCCCAATTTGGACCCATGACCCAAACTTAACCCAAACTCACCCAATTCAACTCCAATTAACCTCAAATCTTTTCTAAATCTTCCTTAATACTCCCACAAACAAAACCCTAACATGATTTGCCCAAAATTTGAACCCAAGTCCCACTCAAACTCAATCCAAGGTCAAAAGGCCCATTTTTGACCTAAACCCAAACCTAACCCAAATTCAACCCAATTCAAATCCAAATCACCCCCAATTTGTTTCAAATCACTCATGACAAATCCATGAGCTAAACCCAACAATTATTTGGCCCAACCTCTTTACAAAATTCCCATCCATAAATTCATTTTTAAACTTAAGGGCCCATCCCTTAAACCCTCCTAAAAGCCCATTTCCTTCAAAATTCAAAAGCCCAAATCATCCTAAAGCCCACATGACACTTCCCCTCATCATCCATTTGATCAAAATCACCCCTAAGTTGCAAAATCATCAATTAAACCATTCCAAATCAAGCCACATGTCAAATTACCCCCTAAATGCCAAATATTTCTAAAACCTTTTTTCATGAAATAAGCCAACCTTTTCCCAAGCCAAATGGAGCCATGAACAAGCCATTCTCGAAGCCACATGAAGCCATGAGGGCTTTGACTTGTCATTAGTCCATTTATGGCAAGAAGAGGGGGATCTTTCTTAAGCCTCCCTTAAGCCTTTTTTACCTTAAGCATGTTACACTCTAAACCATGCTTTGCCACCTAATCCTTGATGGAGACTCCACCACACATGGGAGGTTGATCCACCTGACCTCCTCGGCCCAAAACCGAGTCTTGGGGAGGTGCACCCAACCCATTTGCATGGGTTGACCAAAATAAGCTAAAATGGCCCCTTCCCCTTTCTACTTTGATTCAACCACTTTACACATGGCATTTGCCGATTGCCTACACTAAACCCCAGCCACGACCCACCTGACCAAGATGGTGACCATTGCTCGGCCGGCCGGCCACTGGGCCGCCGGAAAACACCATGGCCGAGAGCTCGCATGTGAGCCAACATTGAAATTCTCACTTGCTGAGCTGCCCCATCCCAGTGGCTACCATGGCTGATCTTCTCCTCACCGAGCAGCGGTCGATCCCAAGCCCTAACTCCCCTGGGAGGCCCCCAGCCAACTCTATTTAAACTCCACCCCTCTCGGCCATGAAAAAGAAGAAGCACAAACCTTGCCAAAACTCTGCCAAAATTGTTCCAGACCCTTCTCCATCCTTAGAGCACTTGATCCCCAGTGAAATCCCCCTGCCATTTCTCCTCTGTAAGCTCAATTTCAGAGTTGAAATTCCACCCAAAACCAGGACACTTCTCCACAGTGAGCCAATTCCCAAATTGATTGGCTCTACACCTTCACCGGACCAAGAGAAGGTGTCCACCATCAAAAGCCCCATCTCCGAGGCCACCCGGTTGCTCCAACCTCCAAGCTTTGTGATCGGGCTTGGTCGAAATCATATCCGGACAATTCACCGAGACCGGGAGACTTCATGCTGGAGCTTGCTGGGACCCAATCGAAGGTGCAACAACTCTCGGATTGAAGCCACACTTCTACGAGCCAAGGTATGAGCTAACTCTTCATCCCGAGCTTCCGGAGATTCTCCATTTCAAATGCTTTAATTTCAATGCTTGTTAACCGTATAGATGTGTTCGTCTCTTCAAGACGAATCCATAGAGTATAAGAACGTAAAAATCCATTGAGAATCGAGTGAGATCTTAGGGATTTAGTGTGGATGGCTCTCGGGTGAGAACACTTGGGGACGATGAACGGATGTCGTCCATTCAATACACGCGCGCACGGACGGCCAGGATCGCGTCGGACCGGGAGACGGTACGAGAACCGCGGGGCCCGGCTGGCCGACTCGGGTGGCGGCGTCGAATGGGAGCGCGGCTGCGTGGCCTTTCGGAGGCTGAGGGATGCGGCGGCGCCGACTCGGATAAGTAGAAAATTAGGGATTTTCTAATTTATTTAATTCCCTAAACTTCAAAAATTCATATCTCCGTGTAGAAAAATCAGAAAAATAAAACAAAAATACCCTCTTGCTCGGTGAAGAGAGGAGAATAATGTGGAAAAGAAATCACTTAATTTCATCGAAATATTTTATTTTTTATAATTTATTTACTCTCTGCATTGTTTTAATTCTCCATGCATGCATACAATTCACCATGGCATGAGACCATAGGGCTTTTGAAACCTACTGAATTTGGGAACATTACCTGAATTTTCCAAAGTCGGGAGGCCATCCCTATGAAGAGTTCTTGATTTTTCAAGTTCGGGTCACTTGTTTTGAGTATTTTAATTCCAGTAAATAGCATGTTGTGAAATAAATTCTAGGAAAATTTGGTGATGTTCCTTATGACCAGAGAACCCTAGGAAAAATAGGTTTTGACTTAGTTCATTTAAAACAACCCTAATTGGCTTAAACACCCAAAATAGGTCTTTAATTAATTGGAATTAACTAGGCATCAAATTGACTTGAAATCAATTCTCCACTGACCTTTAGGATCAGAGGAACCCACCATAAAAATTTGAGGTCTATTAGACTTGGTTAGCCCCACTAATTGGGTTGATTAAGTCACTTAGCCATTTTAAGCTTTAAAAATTCATAACTTTTAAAATACTTTTCAAAAATTCACCAAATTGGTTTTGGAGCCTCTCGATATCAGGGGAACCTAAGAAAATTAAAATTTCAATTTTCTAAAAAAGTTGATTTTTAATAATATTTTAATATTTTTAATAATTAAAAAATAAAAAAAAATAATAAAAATCACAAAAATAATAAAATTCACCAAAATGTCACATTTTGAATTTTAATCACTTAGGAACAAATCCCACATTTTTCCTAGGTCTATTTAGTGAGATATTGAATTTTAAAGCCCTAGGGTAATTTTTAAAATTAAAAAAATGTATTTTCTAGCATTTTAACTAAAATAATTATAATAAATCATAGAAAAATCAGAAAATTGCAAAATTTGTTTCTCTGGTTTCCTTGATATCAGAGAGATTTTTGAAAAATATAAAATCCATTTTTCAACATTTATTTTATTTTTAAATTAATTAACACTCCAAAACTCAAAATAATTATAATAAAAATAATATAATTCAAAAAAATCACCAAAATTGGTCCAAGTGCTTCTCTGGTCATTAGAAATGTCCCCTAATTTTCTTAAGGACAGAAACTTTCCTTTGGTCATGTTATCAAATTTTCCTTGAAAATCTCTATTTTCCACCAAAAATAATTATATAAATAAATTAAATACAGAAAAATCACATTTTCTCCTCTCATGTCTTTATTGATATATGAGTGAAGTCACATAAAAATTTCAAGTTCATTTAAGTTCAATTTAGTGGGTTATGAAATTATTAAGCTTAAGGGGTAAAATGGTAATTAAACTTTCAACCCTTAATTAAAACTTTAGGTTTAATAAAAAAATCAACAAGTAAAACATTTGATCTTAATCTGATTTGGATGATTGAAATTTAAATAATTAAAGGGTAGAAACTCATTAAACAAATTTTAAAATAATTAAACTTTAATTAAATAATAGATTAAATTTGGAAGAATAATAAAATTGGAATTATTAAAATAAGGGATATTTATTAGGAAGAGATTTATTCTTTAATTTAAAAAATCCCTAAACTAATTATATCATTAACATTTAACTCTTAATTAAAATGATAACTCAAATTTAAAATATTAAAAGACTTAATTAAATCATTAAACTCTTTTAAAATCTCAATTAAAATTATAAATTAAATTAAATTAAAATTAAATTAAATAATTATATTAAATTAAATTAAAACAAATTAAATTAAATTAAACTAAATTAAAATTAAATTAAATTAAATTAAATTAAATAATTAAATTAAATTAAATTAAATTAAAAAAAAATTAATTAAATCAAATTAAATTAAATTAAATTAAATTAAATAAATTAAATTAAATTAAATAATTAAATTAAATTAAATTAAATTAAATCAAATTAAATTAAAATTAAATCAAATCAAATTAATTAAACACCAAATCAAATTAAATTGAACTATATTAAACTAAATTAAAACTCGATTAAATTAAGTTGAATTAAATATAACATCACCTAAGACATAAAGAATTCAAAATAAATGTAAAGCAACTTGAACACTATTCCAAATTTAAACTTTTTAACTTAAATCAAATCATTTAAATACTAATTTACCCTTGAAAGCTTTGATTATTATAACTCCTAAATGAAACATTAAATGAAGTGCTATTTCACTCATAAGATATTCAAATGTCTTAATTCACTGGGCAAGTTAACAAAACTTGAAAACCTCGGACGATTGATTCATTTATATAATTAAATTCATTTGGACTTAAAACAATCCTAGAAATATTGAAAAGATGTTTAAGATTCTTCTTAAGCACTTCCTCAATATGATAGGATATTTATAAGAACAATTGGACTTAATTGTTCTTTGATGAAGAAAATCGTCCTCAAACAAAAACATAAAGAACCTAGACGTCATAGGAGATGACTAGCTATAGGATTAGGAATTTGGTAGAAAACCATAACCTTTCCTTTAGTTTTACCTAGGAACTTGCTTAAATATTCTAATTGTGTTTTAAGTGTAGCTTGGGATGACGGGAAGACCCTCCAGGTACGCTTTTATTTTATTGCAATTTACTTTCTTGCAATTTACTTCCCTGCAATTTACTTTATTGCAGATGCACTTTACTTTTCTTGCATGATAAAACAACTGTTGCGTGAAAACCCACACCTTTAGGATAGTCCCTAAAACTAAAACCAAAACTAAGTTAAAAGTCATTGCAAGATAAAATTCACCGCCACAACATTTCAAAATATAAAACAACTCAAAATTTAATCACAAACGAACACAAAACTACAATTGCAACTAAATTAAAACGTCTCGTTGGATGATCGGGAATACCTCGGATGATGTAACCTACGTGTTGCTTAACGGGATTTCCCACGGTCTAAATGAAAGTGTGGAACTCATTCAGTTGAGTTTAGCAAATTCATCTGGACTAAGTGAATCCGATAAAAATAATGATGCCGGAAGGATGGAACCGTGGGATCTTAACCGGTGTCGTTATAATCAACTTTAAGATTTGTTTTAATCAAAATACAAAACGCTTGGAAATTAAGACTTCTCTAAACCAAAACACTTTTCTCATCTCTCGATTTATGATTTCTAAAACTAAACCTCCGCAACAACAAGGAGCTTGGAGCATGGTGGGCGACACGGCCATCGTCATCAACAAAACTTGAACCTACTTCAGCAAAACCTTCTTAGAATTAAACAACAAAGCCATAGGACTTCGAGGTAGCTTGCACTAATGCAACATAAATCCTCAACCTCTTTGTTAGGCATTTGCATTGCAAATTAAGCCCTAACCGGTCTTAGGATTCCGAGGTAGTCGTCCGATACGACAATAAACCCTCACATCTTCTAGAGCTATTTGTTTGATTTTATCATACAAATATAAGCCCTAATTAATTAAAATTGGCAAGATTGAAATACTAAATAAACATTAGGACTTTCCTAAATTCAAGCCAAACAATAGGATAGTCGGGAAATTACCGAAGTTCACTTCGGATCAGTGATTTCTCCTACCTTTCTTCCTTCGGATTCACAAAACAAAAATGTTCCAAATTTGATCCATTCCCTATTGAAATTCCAAAATTCAATCTTTGAAAACCTTAAACTTTGAAATTCTTGAGAGCAGAATTATTGGTTATTATCGAGAGTTTTCTTAGGTGATTCCCGTCACTTAAGATGTAATTAACTATAAGGGCTTGCCCTTATAGGGAATTTTAAAGAACCCAGGTAATATAAACCCTGTTTAATACTTTCATATTAAGCAGGGGAATTTGTCGGCTTATAAAATTGGTTCGCAGACCAAACGGATGTCACAAAACTTCTAGTTTATTTGATCGAGCCCCACCCTCAAGCAGTGTGTCTATCCTTAGGGATAGAGACACGGTTTGTGGTGCGGTGCTCGTTTATATAAACTATTCGGGATGTGAGATCGGTTCAATCTCAAATTTAAAATTATTTTCAAAATCAAATACTACTTTATAAATTATATATATATTTAAATTAAATTAAAATTTAAATTCGCCGACAACTTCTGTTAGGCGACCCCTTTTAAAATACGACACAACCTAAAAATATGCCGACAACTTCTGGCGACTCCGCTGGGGAATATTCCTCTCTCCATTATAATCAAATAATTCTGCTTTCAAAAATCGGTAGTGTATCCATGTCCCTAATGGATCAAACTACCCTTCTTTCCGTTGGAATACTATGTTCATTTCTATCTTGAACAAGTATAGCCAACATTCTCTCGGATTTAGGAGCCACTGTTTAGACACCCCTAAATAGAGAGGTTTCGAGATCCTTTTACCTCATTTCTGAGGTGGGGTGGACCCTCGATAGGTGTTAGTTTAGGAGTGATCCTTCGAGTCGGGAAGTCTGGCTTAAGACTTTCTTTTCCTTTCTGAATCGGATTCCTTACCTTCTCTACACCTTTGAACATTCCGTTGTAAATAAACAAACCCTCTAATAAGTGATTCTTTTAACAAATGATTCTTTTTTATAAATACATGAACAAAGAATAAGTTCGGACTCTTTTTAATTCCTTTCTTTTCATCCTGAAGAAAAGAAGCATAACTTGGGATCGACAACCGAGTCGACCTTGCAGAAATGGAAGCCCCGAAACCGATTTTCTCCTTCACCAACGGACTGGACTTCGCCGTCTATAAGGATGAAGTTTGCCCGACAATGGGGTCATCCGATTTGGACGAGGATTCGAAAACACGAACGTCGAAGTCACCGACGTCTCCCTCTTTGCACCGACGAATAAGGTATCCGAAGCCGAGGAACCACTCGCTCGAGTTCAACCTTAGGTCGACCCAAGAGTTTCCTCCCCGCAAAGGTTCCCGAGCTAGGAGGAGTACCGCCGTCCGCGGGAGGAGCCGTTCTTACTACCCCCACCTGGTCTAGTTGTTTCGCACCTACCCCGACTTCACGCCAAATCAAAGGGAAAGAAATCCGGAACTATGATAAACCTGTTACCGTGGAGGGTACGGATCTTCTGTAAGACCTTCGTCTTCGAAATCGGGTCCGGTTCGAAGATTCCGTCGCCGACAAAGACCCAAAGAAGAAATAGAAATAGAAGGATCGCCAGGGAAGCCAGAGCTGCTGAGAATGCCTTCCTGGAGGAAATTCCAGAGTTGCCAGAATATACACCGCTACCAGAATATACACCACTGCCTGACTACATACCACTTTTGGGAGGAAGTAGGTTCCATCCCCTCTCCGCCGCAGAGGATGAAGAGAATGTTCGCAAGATTGCTGCCACATTACCACAGCCCACATACTACAACAATAGCCGCAAGAAAAGAACTAGAACTACGTCGTTTGCTCGACTGCAAACTTTGGTAGAAAAGCTAGCAAAGAAGGAAAACTGCCCCGTGTCGGAAATTCTACGAAGGATAGGACGGGTGCCAGTCAAATCCTGTCTTGGGCCCCGAGTAGAACCCGCCGTCATGATAGAAAAGCCAAGCAAGAGAATGAAGGCTAGCCCGCCTGTCGTAGTATCGGGATTACGCGATTAGGGAGGATACCACCTTCCGGCATTTGGCCGATAGACCATCCGGTCATAGACCTTCTACTGCTAGAAGGATGGTGTGGCGTCCCACTACGGGGCGGTTGAGACGAAACAACGGCCCGAGAGAGAAAGTCTCGCCGAGGAGGCCGGAATGCGAAGAAAGTGCTACTTGCGATGAAGGGGACTCGTGAAAAAAGGACCCGGCAACCATCGCATGACAACCACAAAGATACACGAAGCTCCGCTAGAAGATGCCATGGAAAAGTTGAGAACCGACATCCGACGGTTGGCAAAAGAAAGAGAAGAAAAGTTCGGAGATGAGATCGACTCATCGGAATTCATGGACAACGAAAATGCGAGAAATCAACATGGTTGAGACACGAGCTTCATCGGCTTCTCGAGGTGCTCCTGCAGCCGCAGAAGAGAGGAGCCGGAGCCGATGAAGAGACGGCTTCGGGAAAAGGATGACACGATCGCTCAAATGGCGAAGAGGATGGAAGAGATGGCCATAGCTCGGCCACTCTCCGCAGTCAAGTACAACCACATAGAGAGACACCCCCGAAGTCATTCACATCATAGACGGAGGAAAGGAGATTACATCCGTCGATGGGGATGACCAGATGAAAAAGGATACGAGCACAAAGTATGATCCACGAAAAGGATATCAAGAACTTGGTAGAGCGACGGGTGCGAGAAGCCTTAGCACAATCGAAGAGCGGGACATCCATTCGGACGGGTAGACCTTACCCGGAAGAATTCGACGCCGTCCGATACCCGAAAGGCTTCGTACCACCTCCGTTTAAGACCTTCGACGGAACCGGGAACCCCCGACGAGCATGTTGCACACTTTCGTGCCGGTTGTTGCAATGCCGGCGGGAGCGATGCGCTACTCTTCCGACGAGTTCGTTAGCGATCCGTCGGGAATCGCCTTCGACCGGTATGCGGGATTACCCAACGGTTCCGTGAAGACATTCTCGGAGCTAGAGAGCCTCTTCATTAAGCGATTTGCCGGAGCTCGGCACCACATCACTATAGGTGATTTAGTGGTAGAGAAACAAAGGCCGAATGAAACTCTAGTGGATTACATACTTCGATGGAAAAATTTAAGCATGAAGTGTGAACCACAACTGCAAGAACAACATGCAGTTGGCATCTTGCTTAAAAGCATTCACGGCCCGATTGCACTTCTCCTCAAGGGATTCACTATTAAGACCTTTGAGAAGTTGTTAAGCAAGGCCGGAAGCTTGCAAGAAGAGGCGAAGCAATTAAGTTTTGCCGACAAGACGGACAAGCGAAGCGGTGAAGACCTTCGAGAAGAAATCCGGGATCGTTGCGGCGGTTGACAAAGGCAAACAACCGATGCAAATACCACCGAACGGCCGCAGACAACCACAACAAAATTACCGGCAACCCCGGTCCGAGCTATCGGTCGTCTCCGCGAGTATGAACAACCGTCTCGTCCGCAACGTACATTGAGGGAGCTTCGAGCGAGAGAATATCCGTTCAAGAATGAAGCAAGTACCAAAGATGTTCCGTAGCTTAATGAAAACTCCGGATTTCCAGTGCCGCGAGCTCAAAAGACCGGAGGAAGTCAACAAGAAAGGTGATCCCAACTTTTGCCCCTACCATCGGATGCTTGGGCACAAGATAGAAGACTGCATTACCTTCAAAAGTTGGCTCGATGACAACCTTCGGAAAGGAAATATAACAATCCCGAAGGAGTACATGAAGGAACCCCGAAAGGAGGTTCCGTCAATGTTATCTCAACCGATCCCGTCATTCCGATAGACCCCTATGCAACCAACGATGGATGGACTACCGCTCGGACAAGGTCTTCGAAGAAGATTTTAGATAACATCCGAACCGCTTCGGTGCGAGCTTCAATTCGAGTTCGAGACCCGTTAAGCCGGTACTTATCACTTGCGATAGAAGAACCACCTCGACAGGAGACAATCGAAGAGAAGAAGAAAATTGACGAAGAAGAGGGGACCGAGATTCCTTAGAGCTAGACTAGGGGTGCTTATCCTAGGATAGTTGTTTCCGATTCGGGGGAGAAATCCCTCGAACCTCTGATTTTGTATAATTATCTGGTCACTTCGGTGGGATCATATAATGATAAGGGTGATGGCGTTGGCTACGTTTTGACTGTTTCTAACGATTACGTAACTAGCGACAATCCGGACATCGACTTCGATACCAACAACAATTCTCAAATCATACAAGATCTCGACGATCAAAATGACGAAGAAGGCATCCATCAAGGAGGCTACGAGAGTTCAACGAAGCAACGGATCTATCGCGTGAGTTTCGAGGAGCTCCGGTTACGATAGAGTTAGAGCCTTCGGATTTGGAAGATAATCCGAGAAGAGCCGATCATTCCGATTCGGGAGGAGACACCGACAAACTCGACACTAGATTCGAAGAAATTACGAAGTCAACTTAAGAAGTGGAAGAGATCTACCTCCAAGAATGGGTCCGAAAGACAAAGGAAAGCGGTGGTTGTTCAAGAAGAACCAACCCCGGCGGAAGACATACCCGTTCGAGAAGAAGCCGAGACGCATGGAAACAAAGTGGACTACAACGTGCTAGCCCATCTTAGGAAACTACCGGCCCAAGCCGAGCATTTACGATGCTCTCATCTTATCAAAGGAGATGAGGGAAGCTCGATCGAGGCCTTACTTGATCCGGAAATTTGCTTAGCTCGAATGGCCGGAGATTCCTTAGATGAGGTTTGCTCGTTAAAGGAACAACGAGGTGTTACCTTCACGGACAATGACCTACTACTTGGGACGACGGATCACAACCGAACCGTTGTACATTTCGATTACTAATTGGGAAGTTTACGCTCTCCGGAGTATTGGTGGATCCGGGAGCATCGATCAATATAATGAGTCTTCGAACACTAGCATACTTGGAAATTGATGCTCGTGAGCTCGAGCCCGACAAAATGTTATTAAGAGGATTCAACCGGAAAGGAGAAAGAGCCCTCGGGTCGATAACGCTATTGATGAAAACCGGTGACTTAGCAAAGACAACCGCAAAATTTCATATAATCGATTCGAAACGTCGTTCGACGCTCTCTCGGGCCGACCATGGATACATGAAAACGGGATGGTACCATCATCTTCGCATCGGTGCATCGAATATTACGATGGAGGGGAACGGTGCATCAAAGGCGACCTACAACCATTCTCCGTACATGAGATTGGAGACCATGAAGATGCGGCTTATTATGCACCGCCAAAGAAAACAATCTTCTCCGGAGATACCATAACAAATGAAGCAAAGAAAGTTCGAGACAACGAAGAACACCGAAGTTCTAGTCCAACGGTCACTCACCACTCCCTTCCGGCGAGATGGTGAAGGTTTCTCCACAACTCGTATTCGAGGTCGAGGCCGGGGACGAGGCCGTGGTAGAGACACTAGGACAATTGGACAGAGGAAACCAGCCATCAATGTTGATTGGGAAGATAGTTCTGAAGAGAAAAAAGAAATCAAGCAAGAAGCAACAACAATAAGTCGAAAGAAGCCGCAATACAAGATCTCCCTCGAAGATGAAAAGAACGAAGAATACAAATCAATGTACGAGAAGATTAACCACTACGTACATACTATGACCCTAACTTCGATCCATTCTAATAAGATCGAGGGTATGGAGGTCAAAGAGGTACGTAGTGACGGTGCAAAGCCGATCAAATTCTACCGCGGTGCTTCTTCCTCCAAAACTGAAAATAATGTACAATTCGAAGATGTCACTTCATCGAATTAATGGAATTACCTTCGAGTGGTACTCTCCCTGTGTTCAAAATTTAATTCAACGTGGTTTCTTACCTCGACAATGGACAAGAGGCCAATCACAACATTTTGAAAAGTTATGGAATAACTCCGGTCGTCCTCCCAATTCAAAGTATGGACTCGGATTCGGCACGAGTAGGGTCGGTTGACGATGCTGAATTTTGCTTGGTTGTCACTTGCAAGTCCAATGAAAGCTGCATGGAAACTACAGACGAACTCGAAGATTTACAAATTAGAGACGCTCCACCAGAATTCGAAGAAGAAATTAAATCCACAATAGATGAGTTAACGGAAGTTAACTTAGGTACTAGCAAAGAGCCTAGACCTACCTTTGTTAGCTCCTTACTCAATAAAGAAGACTCCGAAGAAATAATCAAGTTATTAATGGAATTTAAAGACTCATTTTGCTTGGAGCTACGATGAAATGCCGAGATTAGCCCCGAGAGGTTGCGAGTCCATAAGCTAGGAGTGGATCCTACTTCGTTCTAGTCGGACGAGGTCCCGAGAAGAATGCGTCTAGAAATCGAACAACAAGTCATAGCCGAAGTTAAAAAGCTAATAGACGCTAAATTTGTTCGTGAAGAACAATACCCGACCCGGTTAGCCAATGTGGTGCCGATCGGAAAGAAGAATGGTCGGATCGGAATTTGTGTGGACTTCAGGAGATTTAAACAAGGCATGTCCAAAAGATGAATTCCCTCTACCGATTCCAGAATCGATGATCGATATTGCTTCGACACATGAAATATTCTCATTCATGGATGGATCTTCGGGATACAACCGGATAAAAATGGCTCCGTAGATGAAAAGCTTACGGCATTCGAACGCCGATCGGAGTATTTTGCTACACAGATGATGCCATTGGGACCGAAGAACGCAGGAGCAACTTACCAAAGAGCAATGACAAGAATTTTTGATGATCTCATCCACAATCAAGTCGAGTGCTATGTGGACGATGTCGTCATCAAAAGCAAAGTAAAGGAAAACCACTCGTATGATTTGAGAATTGTTTTCGAACGATTAAGACAATTTAACCTTAAGATGAATCCCTTAAAATGCGCCTTCGGCGTCACCTCCGGGAAATTCTTAGGATTCGTTGTCCGACATCGTGGAATTGAAATCGACCCGGAGAAGATTAAAGCCATCTTAGAAATGCCGCCTCCCAAAACCTTAAAACAACTACGATCTTTTCAAGAGAAGGCGGCATATCTTCGACGCTTTATCTCAAGCCCGTCGGGTAGGTGTCGGCCTTTCTCGGCACTAGTTAAAAAGGACGCCAAATTTATTTGGGAAGAGAAATGCCGGAAGGCCTTCGAAGACATTAAACAATATTTAATGACACCTCCTGTCTTAGCGACTCCGAGTCTCGGGTAGACCGGCGATACTTTACACCGCGGCTTTAGATGACTCTCTCGGAGCCCCGTTAGCCTAGTGTCGATGATGAGGGTAAAGAAAATGCTCTTTACTACTTAAGCCGTCGTTTACTTCCGACGGAAGTAAGGTATCCCACAATTGAAAAGCATTGTTTGGCCCTGATCTTCGCCGCTCAAAAGCTCAGGCACTACATGCTTTCTCATAAGGTCAACTTGATTTCGAAGTTTAATCCATTGCAATACTTGATGACTCGTCCAACACTTTCCGTGCAGACTTGCCGGATGGTCAATGATATTATTGCAATTCGATATAACTTTCGTGCCTCCGCGTGCCGTAAAGGGACAAGTCTTAGCAGACTTCCTCGCAAGCACACCCTTTGCCGGCCGAATCTCCTCTCAATGACGATCTGCCAGATGAACAAATAATGAACCTAGAAGACCTTGACGATCGACGTTGGGAATTATATTTTGACGGAGCATCTTCAGCACACAAAGACGAAGAATCGCAAGTGATAGTGCCCGGTAAGGCAGGAATCGGGCTAATCTTTATAACACCGGAGCGGGGGATGTTAAGATACTCCTACCACTTGACAGAACCGTGTACAAACAACGAAGCGAATACGAAGCCCTCATAACGGGATTGGAATTAACCATTCAAATGGGGATAACAGACATCAACATCTACGGGGATTCACGAGTTAATCATTCAACGGATCGCCGGACAATACGAATTCTAAAGCCAAGACTCGAACAATACTTCCGAGTATGCCATACAAATTGTTGGAACAGATTCCAAATGTGACAATCTACAAAATTCCTAGAAAAGAGAATGCTTTAGCGAGATGCTTTAGCCCATCTCGCAAAAAGAATTTGCTCGTTTGCAAGATGAATCGATGGAAGTGTCGGTTCACGGACGTCGAGTCCTATCACGACTCGACATAGACACAATACACAAATCGAAAAAGAAAAAGAAGTAGTTGCGACGAGTGACGGAAAACACGAGAAGATTGGCGACGGCCATTGATGAACTACCCGCAAACGGAAAGCTACCAGACGATAGGTCGCTGGCCCATCAGATCAAGAAAAGAACTCTGTCTTACGCATTAAGAAACAACACATTATATAGAAGGTCTTTTGATCAAATGTGGCTAAGGTGCCTAAGCGGGTCTGAGGCCCGTGAAATTGTTAAAGAGGTACATTCAGGACTCTGTGGCGCTCACCGGTCGGGTCCGAAAATGAAGATGAAAATTAAAAGACTAGGGTACTACTCGGCCCTCGATGATGACCGAGCGCATGAAAATCGCCAAGAGCCGTCACCAATGCCAAGTGCACGGAGTGGTTCTACACCAACCTCCAAATGTGCTACACCCGACAATTGCGTCATGGCCATTTGAATGTTAGGGCACGGATATAGTGGGTCCGATAGAACCACCATCTTCGAAAGGACATCGTTTCATTCTTGCGGCTACGGATTACTTTTCCAAGTGGGCGAAGCGGTTCCACTTAGAGAAGTGAAAGCACACCACGTGCTGCGGTTTTTCAAGAACCAAGTTGTCTACCGTTTCGGAGTGCCGCGCAGGATCATCTCGGATAATGGGTCGGCATTCGAAGCACACAAATCAACAATTTTGTCGGAAGACACGGAATCGACCGGCGATACTCGACAATTTACTACCCAAGAGCAAACGGTCTCGCCGAGGCTTTTAATAAAACTCTCGTTCAAATCTTAAAGAAAACTCGGACGATAATAAGAGAAATTGGCACGAGAAATTGTTAGAAGCCTTATGGGCCTACCGGACAACCTACGAACTCCTACTCAAGCTACACCTTACGCTCCGGTGTATGGGTCCGAGGCGAGTGTTACCTTTAGAGGTTCGGCTTCCTTCACTCGGAATTGCGAGTTGCAAACAAGATCACGACGAAGAAAACGCCGGACTACGACTCGAAGAATTAGAAAGCTTGGAAGGGAAAAGACTTGCAGGCGCAACAGAATTTAGAACTATACCAAGCTAAAATGGTTCAAGCCCATGACAAACTGGTCCGCCCAAGAACCTTCAAAGTTGGTGACTTAGTTCTCGTTCTCAAGAGACCTATTCTTGCACACCGCAAGATAGGAGGAAAATTTGAACCCACTTGGGAAGGACCGTTTGTGGTTGAAGCAAGATACTCGGGAGGTTCCTACCGCCTAGTGAATTGCCGGGGAGAACGACATATGCTTCCGATCAACGGACGATTCTTGAAAAAATATTACGCTACCTGATGTTTCGAAGGAATGAATTCTTCATCCCTAAGAAACACGGGTGAAGTAATTACTTATGATTGGGTCCGAACCCAAAAAATAATAAAATGTGCTAAGATAAATAAAATCATGATAATAAAGTTTTCCTTGTTTTCCTTTCCAAAAAAAAAAAAAAAAAAAAAAATCTAAAAAATGACAAACACCAAATAAACGATAAAATAAAATTTGAACCATTAAAAGATAAACGAAATCAACACAAATCTCAAATTCAATCTTTCCAAATTCCGAATCAAATTTCAATCTTTTCAAATCTCAAATCAAATTCTCAATCAAATTTCAAATCCACTCTCGATCAAGTTTCAAACTTGATCTTCCAAATTTCAAATCAAATCTTAAATCAAATTTCAATCGAGTTCAAACTCATCCTTCCAAATTTCCAAATTTCCGAATTCAATCTTTCCAGGCTTCAAGTCTCAATCAAATTCAAATTCAATTTCTTCCAGATCTCGAATCAAATATCAATCAAATAAAATTAAACTCTTTTGGGTCGAGGATTTTACATCCAAGACTGCACTGCTTTAGGATTCTTTTCCTATTGCACTGAAATACATCAAAATCAAACTCTTTTGGGTCGAGGATTTTACATCCAAGACTGCACTGCTTTAGGATTCTTTTCCTATTGCACTGAAATACATTAAATCAAACTCTTTTGGGTCGAGGATTTTACATCCAAGACTGCACTGCTTTAGGATTCTTTCCCTATTGCACTGAAACACATCAAAATCAAACTCTTTTGGGTCTAGGATTTTACATCCAAGACTGCACTGCTTTAGGATTCTTTTCCTATTGCACTGAAATACATCAAATCAAACTCTTTTGGGTCGAGGATTTCACATCCAAGACTGCACTGCTTTAGGATTCTTTTCCTATTGCCTTCGAAGTACATCAAAATTCAAACTTTTGGGTCGAGAATTTCACATCCAAGATTCGCACTTGCTTTAGGATTCTTTTCCTATTGCACCTGAAATACATCAAAATCAAACTCTTTTGGGTCGAGGATTTTACATCCAAGACCGTACTCGCTTTAGGATTCTTTTCCTATTGACCTTTGAAATACATCAAATTCAAATCTTTTGGGTCGAGGATTTTACATCCAAGACTCGCATCGCTTTAGGATTCTTTTCCTATTGCACTGAAATACATCAAATCAAACTCTTTTGGGTCGAGGATTTCACATCCAAGACTGCACTGCTTTAGGATTCTTTTCCTATTGCACTGAAGTACATCAAAATTCAAATCTTTTGGGTCGAGGATTTTACATCCAAGACTGCACTGCTTTAGGATTCTTTCCCTATTGCACTGAAATACATCAAATCAAACTCTTTTGGGTCGAGGATTTTACATCCAAGACTGCACTGCTTTAGGATTCTTTCCCTATTGCACTGAAATACATCAAAATCAAACTCTTTTGGGTCGAGGATTTTACATCCAAGACTGCACTGCTTTAGGATTCTTTTTCTATTGCACTGAAATACATCAAATTCAAACTCTTTTGGGTCCAGGATTTTACATCCAAGACTGGACTGCTTTAGGATTCTTTCCCTATTGCACTGAAATACATCAAAATTAAACTCTTTTGGGTCGAGGATTTTACATCCAAGACTGCACTGCTTTAGGATCCTTTTCCTATTGCACTGAAATACATCAAATTCAAACCTTTTGGGTCAAGGATTTTACATCCAAGACTGCACTGCTTTAGGATTCTTTTCCTATTGCACTGAAGTACATCAAAATTCAAACTTTTGGGTCGAGGATTTCACATCCAAGACTGCACTGCTTTAGGATTCTTTTCCTATTGCACTGAAGTACATCAAAATTCAAACTTTTACGTCGAGGATTTTACATCCAAGACTGCACTGCTTTAGGATTCTTTCCCTATTGCATTGAAATACATCAAAATTCAAACTTTTGGGTTGAGGATTTACATCCGAGACTGCATTGCTTTAGGATTCTTTCCCTATTGCGATGAAATACATCAAAAAAAAATCAAACTCTTGAGGTTAAGGATTTTACATCCAACACCACTTTGCTCGAGATCTCTTCTCATTGCAACGATTCAATCTAATCAATTCAATTTTCTTTCGAGGTTGGAGATGTTACATCTAAAACCTCAGAACTCCAATTTTCATTTCAAATCAAATCCCTCAAATTAATTTTGACAAAACTTCAATCTAAAAAAAAAAAAAACTCCAAGTTGAAATCTAAACTCACACATAAAAATCTAAAACAAAATAAAATCTAAATCGAAATTCCCCAGGTCATGTGATTTGGGATTTACCTCCTTTTCCTTTCCCCGGCGAGAGTTCGAGAATCTCCGGTTCCGGAGATATACTTGACACTCCCCGACAGAAACTCTTCTACTTCGTCCTAAGTTCGTCACTTGGACATCTGTGTTGGTTTTGTTGATTTCTTCGGTCAACACCAATACGCGCGGTGTGCTCCGTCAGCTCACCACACCTATTGGGGGTCCATTTGTTGACCTCATTTTTGATGAGATCTTCCCTTCTTATTTTTAGTGCTTAGGATCTAGCCTTAGGTTTTTTCTTTTGACTATCTTAGAGGACTAGAATTGGGACCCACCTTTTAGAAATTCAAACCACTTCTAAACTCCCTGCAAACTCCACAAACTTGACTATAGACCCCTAATCACCTAGAGGGTTGAAATCAAATGTGGAAGTTTAAAGGATGAGTTCCTATGGGACTCTTCGGCCTTAGGATCACTCCCAGGTGGCACTGTCGCAGTGAGGGGGCTGACTTAGACTACACTTACACACTACATTTCCACACACTTCCTAAAACCACACCCATACCCAACTTAACCTCCCTGACTCATGTAGGTGATTCACATGGATGGTCCTTAACCCCTAAGCCCTCGGCTAAGAGGGTTAGGAACAACATAGTGAATGCCTCAAATGAGTCCTTTCATGGCTCATATGGGCTTGAAATGGTTTCATGGCTCAACCAAAATGATTTCTTTCCACCTAAATTCACCCAATCTCCAATTTCCCAAATTTTCAATTTTTGACCCCCGAGACCCTACACCTACTAAACCTACCCAAAACCCTAGAAATTACCCAAATTTTTGCAAAATTTCCAAATTACCCAAAATTTTCCAAAATCAATCCCAAACATCTCCACATCACTCAAATTGATCATCCATACCCAAAAATACCAAAGATTCCAAAAATACCCCCCAATACCCTCCAAATACCCAAAATACCCTTCTTGGCCTAAAAATCCAAAAATTCAGAAAATTCCCAGAAAATTCCAGAAAATCCCAAATATTCCCAATTTCATTTTGTCCAACTACACCATGGGCCAATTTTATCAATTTACCCTACTTTTGTCAAAACCCCCAAATTGACCCATTTTAACCCAAAGTGAACCCAATGTTAAACCAAACCTATCCAATTGACCCAAATTCTGGTCCAATTCAATTCTAAACTTCAATCCAACATTCCCAATACCAATTTAGACCAAATCCAAGTCCAATTTGATTGACATTTGGATCCAATCTCACTTTTGGCCTTAAAGCCCAATTTGGACCCATGACCCAAACTTAACCCAAACTCACCCAATTCAACTCCAATTAACCTCAAATCTTTTCTAAATCTTCCTTAACATTCCCACAAACAAAACCCTAACATGATTTGCCCAAAATTTGAACCCAAGTCCCACTCAAACTCAATCCAAGGTCAAAAGGCCCATTTTTGACCTAAACCCAAACCTAACCCAAATTCAACCCAATTCAAATCCAAATCACCCCCAATTTGTTTCAAATCACTCATGACACATCCATGAGCTAAACCCAACAATTATTTGGCCCAACCTCTTTACAAAATTCCCATCCATAAATTCATTTTTAAACTTAAGGGCCCATCCCTTAAACCCTCCTAAAAGCCCATTTCCTTCAAAATTCAAAAGCCCAAATCATCCTAAAGCCCACATGACACTTCCCCTCATCATCCATTTGATCAAAATCACCCCTAAGTTGCAAAATCATCAATTAAACCATTCCAAATCAAGCCACATGTCAAATTACCCCCTAAATGCCAAATATTTCTAAAACCTTTTTTCATGAAATAAGCCAACCTTTTCCCAAGCCAAATGGAGCCATGAACAAGCCATTCTCAAGCCACATGAAGCCATGAGGGCTTTGACTTGTCATTAGTCCATTTATGGCAAGAAGAGGGGGATCTTTCTTAAGCCTCCCTTAAGCCTTTTTTACCTTAAGCATGTTACACTCTAAACCATGCTTTGCCACCTAATCCTTGATGGAGACTCCACCACACATGGGAGGTTGATCCACCTGACCTCCTCAGCCCAAAACCAGGTCTTGGGGAGGTGCACCCAACCCATTTGCATGGGTTGACCAAAATAAGCTAAAATGGCCCCTTCCCCTTTCTACTTTGATTCAACCACTTTACACATGGCATTTGCCAATTGCCTACACTAAACCCCAGCCCTGACCCACCCGACCAAGATGGTGACCATTGCCTGGCCGGCCGGCCACCAGGCCCGCGGAAAACACCATGGCCGAGAGCTCACATGTGAGCCAACATTGAAATTCTCACTTGCTGAGCTGCCCCATCCCCAGTGGCTACCATGGCTGATCTTCTCCTCACCAGAGCAGCTGATCCCAAGCCCTAACTCCCCTGGGAGGCCCCCCAGCCAACTCTATTTAAACTCCACCCCTCTCGGCCATGAAAAAGAAGAAGCACAAACCTTGCCAAAACTCTGCCAAAATTGTTCCAGACCCTTCTCCATCCTTAGAGCACTTGATCCCCAGTGAAATCCCCCTGCCATTTCTCCTCTGTAAGCTCAATTTCAGAGTTGAAATTCCACCCAAAACCAGGACACTTCTCCACAGTGAGCCAATTCCCAAATTGATTGGCTCTACACCTTCACCAGACCAAGAGAAGGTGTCCACCATCAAAAGCCCCATCTCCAGGCCACCCAGTTGCTCCAGCCTCCAAGCTTTGTGATCGGGCTTGGTCGAAATCATATCCAGACAATTCACCAGACCAGGAGACTTCATCTGGAGCTTGCTGAGACCCAATCGAAGGTGCAACAACTCTCAGATTGAAGCCACACTTCTCTGAGCCAAGGTATGAGCTAACTCTTCATCCCGAGCTTCTGGAGATTCTCCATTTCAAATGCTTTAATTTCAATGCATGTTAACCGTATAGATGTGTTCGTCTCTTCAAGACGAATCCATAGAGTATAAGAACGTAAAAATCCATTGAGAATCGAGTGAGATCTTAGGGATTTAGTGTGGACGGCTCTCGGGTGAGAACACTTGGGGACGATGAACGGATGCCGTCCATTCAATACACGCGCGCACGGACGGCCAGGATCGCGTCGGACCAGGAGACGGTACGAGAACCGCGGGGCCCGGGCTGCTGACTCAGGTGGCGGCGTCGAATGGGAGCGCGCCGCGTGGCCTTTCGGAGCTGCCGAGGATGCGGCTGGCGCCGACTCGGATAAGTAGAAAATTAGGGATTTTCTAATTTATTTAATTCCCTAAACTTCGAAAATTCATATCTCTGTGTAGAAAAATCGGAAAAATAAAATAAAAATACCCACTTGCTCGATGAAGAGAGGAGAATAATGTGGAAAAGAAATCACTTAATTTCATCAAATATTTTATTTTTTATAATTTATTTACTCTCTGCATTGTTTTAATTCTCCATGCATGCATACAATTCACCATGGCATGAGACCATAGGGCTTTTGAAGCCTCTGAATTTGGGAACATTCCCTAAATTTTCCAAAGTCAGAGGCCATTCCTATGAAGAGTTCTTGATTTTTCAAGTTCAGGTCACTGTTTTGAGTATTTTAATTCCAGTAAATAGCATGTTGTGAAATAAATTCTAGGAAAATTTGGTGATGTTCCTTATGACCAGAGAACCCTAGGAAAAATAGGTTTTGACTTAGTTCATTTAAAACAACCCTAATTGGCTTAAACGACCCAAAATAGGTCTTTAATTAATTGGAATTAACCATGCATCAAATTGACTTGAAATCAATTCTCCACTGACCTTTAGGATCAGAGGAACCCACCATAAAAATTTGAGGTCAATTGGACTTGGTTAGCCCCACTAATTGGGTTGATTAAGTCACTTAGCCATTTTAAGCTTTAAAAATTCATAACTTTTAAAATACTTTTCAAAAATTCACCAAATTGGTTTTGGAGCCTCTCTGAAATCAGGGGAACCTAAGAAAATTAAAATTTCAATTTTCTAAAAAAGTTGATTTTTAATAATATTTTAATATTTTTAATAATTAAAAAATAAAAAAAATAATAAAAATCACAAAAATAATAAAATTCACCAAAATGTCACATTTTGAATTTTAATCACTTAGGAACAAATCCCACATTTTTCCTAGGTCTATTTAATGAGATATTGAATTTTAAAGCCCTAGGGTAATTTTTAAAATTAAAAAAATGTATTTTCTAGCATTTTCACTAAAAAAATTATAATAAATCATAGAAAAATCAGAAAATTACAAAATTTGTTTCTCTGGTTTCCTTGATATCAGAGAGATTTTTGAAAAATATAAAATCTATTTTTCAACATTTATTTTATTTTTAAATTAATTAACACTCCAAAACTCAAAATAATTATAATAAAAATAATATAATTCAAAAAAATCACCAAAATTGGTCCAAGTGCTTCTCTGGTCATTAGAAATGTCCCCTAATTTTCTTAAGGACAGAAACTTTCCTTTGGTCATGTTATCAAATTTTCCTTGAAAATCTCTATTTTCCACCAAAAATAATTATATAAATAAATTAAATACAGAAAAATCACATTTTCTCCTCTCATGTCTTTATTGATATATGAGTGAAGTCACATAAAAATTTCAAGTTCATTTAAGTTCAATTTAGTGAGTTATGAAATTATTAAGCTTAAGGGGTAAAATGGTAATTAAACTTTCAACCCTTAATTAAAACTTTAGGTTTAATAAAAAAATCAACAAGTAAAACATTTGATCTTAATCTGATTTGGATGATTGAAATTTAAATAATTAAAGGGTAGAAACTCATTAAACAAATTTTAAAATAATTAAACTTTAATTAAATAATAGATTAAATTTGGAAGAATAATAAAATTGGAATTATTAAAATAAGGGATATTTATTAGGAAGAGATTTATTCTTTAATTTAAAAAATCCCTAAACTAATTATATCATTAACATTTAACTCTTAATTAAAATGATAACTCAAATTTAAAATATTAAAAGACTTAATTAAATCATTAAACTCTTTTAAAATCTCAATTAAAATTATAAATTAAATTAAATTAAAATTAAATTAAATAATTAAATTAAATTAAATTAAAACAAATTAAATTAAATTAAACTAAATTAAAATTAAATTAAATTAAATTAAATTAAATAAAATAATTAAATTAAATTAAATTAAATTAAAAAAAAATTAATTAAATCAAATTAAATTAAATTAAATTAAATAATTAAATTAAATTAAATTAAATTAAATCAAATTAAATTAAAATTAAATCAAATCAAATTAATTAAACACCAAATCAAATTAAATTGAACTATATTAAACTAAATTAAAACTCAATTAAATTAAGTTGAATTAAATATAACATCACCTAAGACATAAAGAATTCAAAATAAATGTAAAGCAACTTGAACACTATTCCAAATTTAAACTTTTTAACTTAAATCAAATCATTTAAATACTAATTTACCCTTGAAAGCTTTGATTATTATAACTCCTAAATGAAACATTAAATGAAGTGCTATTTCACTCATAAGATATTCAAATGTCTTAATTCACTGGGCAAGTTAACAAAACTTGAAAACCTCGGACGATTGATTCATTTATATAATTAAATTCATTTGGACTTAAAACAATCCTAGAAATATTGAAAAGATGTTTAAGATTCTTCTTAAGCACTTCCTCAATATGATAGGATATTTATAAGAACAATTGGACTTAATTGTTCTTTGATGAAGAAAATCGTCCTCAAACAAAAACATAAAGAACCTAGACGTCATAGGAGATGACTAGCCATAGGATTAGGAATTTGGTAGAAAACCATAACCTTTCCTTTAGTTTTACCTAGGAACTTGCTTAAATATTCTAATTGTGTTTTAAGTGTAGCTTGGGATGACGGGAAGACCCTCCAGGTACGCTTTTATTTTATTGCAATTTACTTTCTTGCAATTTACTTCCATGCAATTTACTTTATTGCAGATGCACTTTACTTTTCTTGCATGATAAAACAAATGTTGCGTGAAAACCCACACCTTTAGGATAGTCCCTAAAACTGAAACCAAAACTAAGTTAAAAGTCATTGCAAGATAAAATTCACCGCCACAACATTTCAAAATATAAAACAACTCAAAATTTAATCACAAACAGAACACAAAACTACAATTGCAACTAAATTAAAACGTCTCCGTTGGATGATCGGGAATACCTCGGATGATGTAACCTACGTGTTGCTAACGGGATTTCCCACGGTCTAAATGAAAGTGTGGAACTCATTCAGTTAAGTTTAGCAAATTCATCTGGACTAAGTGAATCCGATAAAAATAATGATGCCGGAAGGATGGAACCGTGGGATCTTAACCGGTGTCGTTATAATCAACTTTAAGATTTGTTTTAATCAAAATACAAAACGCTTGGAAATTAAGACTTCTCTAAACCAAAACACTTTTCTCATCTCCTGATTTATGATTTCTAAAACTAAACCTCTGCAACAACAAGGAGCTTGGAGCATGGTGGGCAGCACGGCCATCGTCATCAACAAAACTTGAACCTACTTCGACAAAACCTTCTTAGAATTAAACAACAAAGCCATAGGACTTCGAGGTAGCTTGCACTAATGCAACATAAATCCTCAACCTCTTTGTTAGGCATTTGCATTGCAAATTAAGCCCTAACCGGTCTTAGGATTCCGAGGTAGTCGTCCGATACGACAATAAACCCTCACATCTTCTAGAGCTATTTGTTTGATTTTATCATACAAATATAAGCCCTAATTAATTAAAATTGGCAAGATTGAAATACTAAATAAACATTAGGACTTTCCTAAATTCAAGCCAAACAATAGGATAGTCGGGAAATTACCGAAGTTCACTTCGGATCAGTGATTTCTCCTACCTTTCTTCCTTCGGATTCACAAAACAAAAATGTTCCAAATTTGATCCATTCCCTATTGAAATTCCAAAATTCAATCTTTGAAAACCTTAAACTTTGAAATTCTTGAGAGCGGAATTATTGGTTATTATCGAGAGTTTTCTTAGGTGATTCCCGTCACTTAAGATGTAATTAACTATAAGGGCTTGCCCTTATAGGGAATTTTAAAGAACCCGAGTAATATAAACCCTGTTTAATACTTTCATATTAAGCGGGGAATTTGTCGGCTTATAAAATTGGTTCGCGGACCAAACGGATGTCACAAAACTTCTAGTTTATTTGATCGAGCCCCACCCTCGAGCGAGTGTGTCTATCCTTAGGGATAGAGACACGGTTTGTGGTGCGGTGCTCGTTTATATAAAATATTCGGGATGTGAGATCGGTTCGATCTCAAATTTAAAATTATTTTCAAAATCAAATACTACTTTCTAAATTATATATATATTTAAATTAAATTAAAATTTAAATTCGCCGACAACTTCTGTTAGGCGACCCCTTTTAAAATACGACACAACCTAAAAATATGCCGACATGCACTAAATCACTTTGTTAATCACCCTTAATTGCTCCAGAATAATTATTTCTCCCTATATAAATCTTCCAATATTCCAAATCAAAATTTAATATCCATTGATTCCACACAAATTTCACACAAACACAAACTTATATTAAAACAAACATAACACTTAATACAATTCTAGAATTTCTATCCACACATAAAGGATGAAATTCTCTAAATACAAGAGACTTTAATCTTAAACTGATAAATATACATCTCTAGGATGTAACCATCACATCATCAGGCTTAGTTAATACATAAATATAAACACTAAACACACCAAACATAACACACATGAACACTAAAAATAACACATAAGAACACTAAATAAATAAGAACAAAGCACTCTTAATTCCATTCTCCATTAGGCGGATTATATCCCAAACCATTATGATTCTCATTTGACTCTTCTGGAATATAAATCTGATAAAACGGGCGATAATTTTTCATTCTTACATCTTCTTCTTCAATCCATTTATTCTTCAGAAACATCGCCTTATCCGCTTCTTCCACGTACCTTGAATGACTGAATTTCATCTTGAGTTGTCATCCCATGTGCTCTAAATGCAGATTACTTTCATGGATTTTTTCTTCCATGGAAGTCACTCGGGCTTCGATTTTTGCAATTATTTCAACAATCCCTTGAATACTAACAGCGAGATATCCATTAAATAACTCTTTATCACTACACGAACGAACTTACTCTTGTCAGAATCTTGCTTCTTCTTAATCTCATTCTACCAGGAAGACATGATGAACTCAACACTATCTTCTTAAGACTCAGAAATGAAAATAGGACTTAGGGCAAGTGTTTCTCTTAAATCAGGTCTTTTTTATAGACTTGGAAAGTGCTAAAACTGCCCCAAGACGTTTTAAAACTCCAAAATAACTTCCAAAACTACTCCCCCACGATCTAGACTTCTAGAACCACATTTTTCACATTTTTTATAACTACGACACCTAAGCACCAACCAGTCGGCGCTTAGCCGCCAGTGCTCAATTTAGCACAGGTCGGCTAAGTGTCCAATTTTTCATTATGACTCCTCTAAGTCATCAAATAAGGTCAAATAAACTCTACTATAGTTTAAAAACTCCAAATTACTACCACTAAAAAGATAAAAACAAACCAAACAAAGCAAACGAAGCATACAAAATAAACATAAAGCAAAGCACACCGATAATTATGGGTTGCCTCCCACAAAGCGCTTATTTTAACGTCTTCAGCCTGACATATCCAGAACTCATTCTTAGGGACACAACATCAAATTATTATTAGATTTAGATTTATTGAATGAAAAAATATGGTTTAAGTCTATATCCATTAACTTTAAATATTTTTCCAGTCTTAGGATCTTGAATATCTACAACTCCATAAGAATAAACTTTTATCACAATAAATAGACCCATCTACCTGAAGATATGTTTTCCAAAAAATATTCCCATAAAATATTCTCAATCTAGCATTATACAGTAAAAATTTTTATTCTGGTATAAGATTTTTAGTAAGAATCTTCTGATCATGCCATAATTTCAACTTTTCCTTATAAATCTTAGCATTTTCATAAGATTCATCCTTATTTCTTCAAGCTCATTCAATTGCAATAATCTCTTTTCATCAGCATCTTTCAAATTATAATTAAACTCTTTAATAGCCCAATATGCTTTATGCTCAAGTTTAAAAGGTAAATGACATGCTTTTCCAAAATCAACCTATATGGGGACATTCCTATAGGTGTTCTGTAAGCAATCCTATAGGCCCACAAAGCATAATCCAGTTTGATTGACCAATCCTTTATATTTGGGCTAACACTTTTTTCCAATATTCTTTTAATTTCATGATTGGATAATTCAACCAAATCACTTGTCTGCAGATGATAAGCAGTAGTAATGCGATTATTAATATGATATTTCTTTGCTAACTTCCCAATAATCGCATTTCTAAAATGACTTCCCCCATCAGTTATGATTACTCTTCGTATTCCAAATCTGCAAAATATATTCTTTCCTAAAAACTTTGCAACACTTTGAGCATCACATTGAGGTAAAGCAATAGCTTCAATTCTTTTGGAAACATAGTCTACTGCTATCAAAATATAAACAAATTCGAAAGATGGTGTAAATGGTCCCATAAAATCTAGTCCCCAAACACAAATATTTCAACTTCCAGCATATAATTGAGGGGCATCTCATTTCTTCTAGAAATATTGCCTACACCCTGACAATTATCACAATTTTTAATATAAGCATTCACATCCTTCAAAATTGTAGGCCAATAAAATCCTGATTGTAATATTCTATATGTAGTTTTATCACTTCCAAAATGTCCCCCATAATCAGAATCATGACATCTTTGAATAATTTCATAAGTCTCTTCCAAAGGTACACATCTTAAAATTATAAGATCCTTTCCTTGTTTATATAAAAATGGGTCATCCCAAAATTAAGTCTTAGCATCATACAGAAATTTCATCTTTTCTTGGTATGTCAAACCATAGGGTATAATATTGTTACTAACAATAAATTTTACAATGTCTGCATACCACAGAACACATCATTCTTTAACAGTGAATAGTTTTTCATCAGGAGAATGTTCATTAATTTCTTCAATATCACAGAGAGATTTTTCAATTTCAAGCCAAGACAAATGATCGGCAATTTGATAATCATAACCCTTCCAATCTAATATCTTAAAGTCAAATTCTTGCAAAAGAAGAATCCATCTTATTAGTCTCAATTTTGCATCATTTTTCTTCATTAAGTATTTAATAGCAGAATGATCAACATGCACAACACATTTAGTTCCAATTAAATATGATCAAAATTTATCAAAAGTAAATACTACAGCTAATAACTCTTTCTCAGTAGTGTTATAATTAATTTGAGTTTCAATAAGAGTTTTACTAGCATAATAAATTACTTTGAAAATTTTATCATATATCTGACCTAAACAACACTAATAGCATAATCACTAGCATCACACAATAATTCAAAAGGTTTTTCCCAATTTGATGAAATTATTACAGGTGCAGTGATTAATTTTTCTTTTAATTTTTCAAAGGCTTTACGGTAGCCATCATCAAAATTAAAAATTGCATCCTTTTCCAGTAAACGACATAAAGGTTTTATAATCTTTGAAAATTCTTTGATGTAACGCCTGTAGAATCCAGCATGTCCTAAAAACCTTCTAATTCCCCTTACATTGGTTGGGCAAGGAAAATTACATATAACTTGAATTTTTGCAGGATCTACCTCCAAACCTTTTTATGAAATTCTGTGTCCCAAAACAATTCCTCCGGCTACCATAAATTGGCATTTTTCCCAATTAAGGACCAAATTAGTTTCTTTACATCATTTTAGAACTTTAGATAGATGTTCTAAACATGATTGAAATGACATTCCAAACACTAAAAAGTCATCCAAAAAAATTTTAATCCCTTATTCAATCAAATCACAAAAAATAGCCATCATACTTCTCTGAAATGTAGCGGGGGCATTACATAAACCAAAGGGCATTCTTCTAAAAACTAACGTACCATAAGGACTGGTAAACATAGTTTTCTCTTGATTCTCAAGAGCAATTTGAATTTGGCGGTAACCACTATATCCATCCAGAAAACAAAAGTATTTATGCCCAGCCATTCTATCCAACATTTGATCTTGAAAAGGGAGTGGAAAATGATCTTTCCTTGTGAAATGGTTTAATTTTCTATAATCAATGCATATTCACAACCCTGTAACTTGTCTTGTTGGTATCATTTCATTCTTTTCATTAATAGTCACAGTTACTCCTCCTTTCTTAAGAACACAATGAATATGACTAACCCATGAACTATCAGAAATAGGGTAGATAATTCTATCATCCAACAATTTTAAAATTTCTTTCTTAATAATGTCTTTCATGAAAGGATTTAATCCCTGTCGGTATATTTTTAGGTTGCGTGTTTTATTCTTGAAAAGAGGTTGCTTACAGAAATTGTCGGCGAATTTTTAGATTTTAAATTTATTTTAAATATATATATAATTTAGCAAGTAGCATTTGATTTTGAAAATAATTTTGTATTTGAAAATTTTAAGATATGAAATCAAACTGATCTCACATCCCAAATAGTTTATATAAATGAGCGCCACATCACAAGCTGTGTATCTATCCCGAAGAATAGACACACTACTTGATGATGGGGCTCGATTAAATAAACTAGAAGATTTGTGACATCCGTTTGGTCTGTGAACCAATTTTATAAGCCGACAAGTTCCCTCGCTTAATACAAAGAAATTAAGCAGGGTTTATATTACCTGGGTTCTTAAAATTCCCTATAAGGGCAAGCCCCTATAGTTAATTACATCTTAAATGACGGGGATCACTTAAGAAAACTCTCGATAATAATCAGTAATTCTACTCTCAATAATTTCAAAGTTTAAGTTTTCAAGGGATTGAATTTTGGAATTTCAATAGGGAATGGATCAAGTTTGGAACATTTTGTTTTGGGAATTCAAAGGAAGAAAGGTAGGAGAAATTACAGATTCGAAGCGAACTTCGGTAATTTCCCGACTATCCTATTGTTTGGCTTGAATATAGGGAAGTCCTAATGTTTATTTGATGTTTTGATCTTGCCAATTTTAATTAATTAGGACTTATATTTGTATGACGCAGTCATGCAAACAGCCTCGAAGATGTGAGGGTTTATGTAGTACCGAATGATCACCTCGGAGTCCTAAGACCGGTTAGGGCTTAATTTACATAACATGATCATGCAAATGCCTAACGAAGAGTTGAGGATTTATGTTGCACTAGGCAAACTACCTCAAAGTCCTATGGCTTGGTTATTTAATTCTAAGAATGTTTTGCTGAAGTAGACTCAGGTTTTGCTGATGACGATGGCCGTGCTGCCCACCATGCCCGAGCTCCTTGTTGTTGCAGAGGTTTAGTTTTAGAAGTCATATATCAAGAGATGAGAGAAGTGTTCTGGTTTAAAGAAGGTCTTAATTTCCAAGTGTTTTTTATGTTTTAATTAAAACAAATCTTAAAGTTGATTATAACAACACCGGTTAAGATCCCACGGTTCCATCCTTCTGGCATCGTTATTTTTATCGGATTCACTTTGTCCAGAAGAATTTGCTAAACTCAACTAAATGAGTTCCACACTTTCATTTAGACCGTGGGAAATCCCATTAGTAACACGTAGGTTACATCATCCGAGGTATTCCCGATCATCCAACAAGACGTTTTTATTTAGTTGTACTTGTAGTTTTGTTGTTCTATTTGTGATTAAATTTTGAGTTGTTTTATATTTTAAAATGTTGTGACGGTGAATTTTATCTTGTAATGACTTTTAATTTAGTTTTGGTTTCAGTTTTAGGGACTATCCTAGAGGTGTGGGTTTTCATGCAACAGTTGTTTATCATGCAAGAAAAGTAAAGTGCATTTGTAATAAAGTAAATTGCAAGGAGGTAAATTGCATTAAAACAAAAGCATACCTGGAGGGTCTTCCCGTCATCCCAAGCTGCACTTAAACACAATTTAGAATATTTAAGCATTTATAGCAAGTTCTTAGGTAAAGCTAAGGGAAGGGTTATGGTTTTCTACCAAGGTCCTACTCCTATAGCTAGTTCTCCTATGACGTCTAGGCTCTTGTGTCTTGGTTTGAGGAAGATTTTTTTCATCAAAGAACAATTAAGTTCAATTGTTCTTATAAATATCCTATCATATTGAGGAAGTGCTTAAGACGAATATTAAACATCTTTTCAATACCTCCAGGATTGTTTTAAGTCCAAGAGAATTTAATTATACAAATGAATTATTCATCTAGGAGTTTAAGTTTTGTTATCTTGCTCAGTGAACTAGGACATTTGAATATCTTATAAGTGAAGTAATACTTCACTTAACACTCCGTTTAGGAGTGATGACAATAAGAGCTTTTGAGGGCAAATTAATGTTCAAGTGATTTGTGATTTAATTTAATTTTAATTAATGGGTTTAAGTTTGGAATAGTGTTCAAGTTGTTTTAGATTTATTTTGAATTCTTTATGTTTTTGGTGATGTTATATTTAATTCAATTTAATTTAATTTAATTTTAGTTTAATATAATTTGGTTTAGTTTTACTTTCAATTTAATTTATTTAATTTAATTTAATTTAATTTAATTTAAATTTTAATTTAATTCAATTTAATTTAATTTAATTTAAATTTAAATTTTATTTTATTTTTATTTTAATTTAATATTTTACTTTTTATGCTTTAAGGATGATTTAATTTTAATTGTTAAAATATTAATTTAATTGAAATCTTAGAAGGATTTAATTTAATGATTAAGTCTTTTAGCACTTTAAATCTTGAATTTGGATTATCATTTTAATTAGAAATTAAATATTATTGAGGTGATTAATTTGGGGATTCTTAAATTAAAGAACAAATCTCCTCCTAATAGTATCCCTATTTTAATAATTCCAATTTTTTTATTATTCTTCCAAGTTTAATTAATCATTTATTTAAGGTTTATTTTAATTATTTTCAAATTATTTGGAAGGTTTCTACCCTTTAATTACCTAAGTTTCAAACATCCAAAATCAATTTAGTATCAAATATTTTACCCACCCTTTTAATTAAACCTAAAATTTTTAATTAGAGGTTAAAATTTTAATTACCATTTTGCCCTTTAAACTTACTAATTTCATAACTCACTAAATTGAGAATAAATAAATTTGAAATTTTTATGTGACTTCGCTCATATGTCAATCAAGACATTTGAGGAGAAAATGTGATTTTTCTATATTTAATTTATTTATGTAATTATTTTTTGTGAAAAATAAGAATTTTTAAGGAAAATTTAATAATATGACCAAGGGAAAGTTTCTGTCCTTAAGAAAATTATTAGACATTCCTAATGACCAGAGGACCACTTGGACCAATTTTGGTGATTTTTTGAATTATATTATTTTTATTATAATTATTTTGAGTTTTGGAGTATTAATTAATTTAAAAATAAAATAAAGGTTGAAAAATGAATTTTATATTTTTTTAAAATCTCTCTGATATCAAGGAAACCAAAGAACCAATTTTTATAATTTTCTGATTTTTTTTTGAATTATTAGAATTATTTTAGTGGAAATGTTAGAAAATACATTTTTTTTATTTTAAAATTACCTTAGGGCTTTAAAATTTGATATCTCATCATAGAGACTTAAGAAAAATATGGGGTTTATTCCTAAGTGATTAAAATTCAAAATGTGACATTTTTGTGAATTTTATTATTTTTGTTATTTTTATTATTTTTTAATTATTAAAAATATTAAAATAATGCAAAAAATCAACTTTTTTGGAAAATTATAATTTTAATTTTCTTAAATTCCCCTAATATCAGAGAGGCTCCAAAATCAATTTTATGAATTTTTGAGAGATATTTTGAAAGTTAAAAATTTTTGAAGTTTAGGTTTGGCTAAATGGCTTAATCAACCCATTTGATAGGGCTAACCAAGTCCAATTGACTTCAAACTTTTATGGTGGGTTCGTCTGATCCTAAAGGTCAGTAGAGAATTGATTTCAAGTCAATTTGATGTATGATTAGCTCTAATTAATTAAAGCTCCATTTTGGGTGTTTAAGCCAATTAGGGTTATTACAAGTGAGTCAACTCAAAAACTATTTTCCCTAGGGTCCTCAGGTCATAAGAAACATCACCAAATTTTCCAAGAATTTATTTCACAACATGCTAATTATTGGAATTAAAATACTCAGAATAGTGACCTAGAATTGAAAAATCAATAACTCTTCATAGGGATGGCCTCTGACTTTGAAAAATTTAGGGAATGTCCCCAAATTCAGAGGCTTCAAAAGCCCTATGGTCTCATGCCATGGTGAACTGTATACATGCATGGAGAATTGAAAATGTGCAGAGAGTAAATAAATCATTAAAAATCAAATATTCAATGAAATTAAATGATTTCTTTCCACATTATTCTCCTTTATTCACTGAGCAAGTGGGTATTTTTATTTTATTTTTAGGATTTTCCTACACAAAGTTATGAATTTTCTATGTTATGGTAATTAAATAAATAGGAAATAGCCCTAATTTCCTACTTATCCACGCGGCGCCACGCCATCCTCGGCAGCACTGAAAGGCCACGCGTCATCTCCTGATTCGGCGCCGTCATCCGACTCAGCGCTCCAGGGACCCGCGGTTCATGTACAATCGCGCTGTCCGGCTCGATCCAGACCATCCGCTCGATACACGCTCGATCCGACGGCTCCCAGTCATCGTCTACGACTGGTGTGCACCCGTGACCGTCAACCTTCTAACCCTAATTTCTCACTTGATTCTCAACGGATTTTTGTGTTCTTATGCTCTATGGATTCGTTTTGAGGAGATGAACACATCCATATGGTAAACAGAAATTGAAATTGATTCAAATTAAATGGAGATTCTCTGGAAGCTCGGGAAGAAGAGTGAGTCCATACCTTTGCTCAGATAAGTGAAGCTTCGATCTGAGAGTTGTGTCACCTTCGATTGGGTCTAAGCAAGCTTCAGATGAAGTCCATTGGCCTGGTGAATTGTCCAGGTATGATTTCGACCACAGCCGATTACAAAGCTTGGAGTCTGGAATAGATGGGTGGCCTGGAGAGGGGGCTTTCACTAGGGAACTCCTTCTCTTGGTCTTGTGCAGGTGTGGGTGAGTTTAATTTGACTTTGGTGGAGGATTTGGGATTGTCCTCGTTCGGCTCGAGAATCGAGCTCCAAAATTGAGCTCAGTTAGTGGGGATTAGGGCAAGAGAACAGTGGGGATCAAATGCTCTAAGTGTGGGGGAGAGTCTGGAGTGATTTTGGCAGAGTTTCCTTAAGGTTGGTTCAGCACCTCTTCATGGCTGAGAGGGGTGAGGTTTAAATAGGAGAGGCTGGAGGGTCTCCCAGGGGGAGTTAGGGATTTGGATCAGCTGCTCTTGGTAAGGGAAGAACAGCTGCAATGGCCACTGGGCATGGGGCAACTCAGCAAGGGAGAATTTCAATGCTTGGCTCCTTCCAATGTCTCGGCCATGGCGTTTTCCGGTGACCCAGGCGGCTGGCCGGCAGGCATGAGTCACCATCTTGACCAGGGAGGTCAGGGCTTGGCAATGGTGAAGTCAATTGGGTTTGGACATGTGTAAAGGAGTTGGATTAAAGTGGCATGGGGGGCATGGCTATTTTGGCTCTAAATAGGTCAACCCATCCTTTTGGGCTAGGTGCACCACCCAAGACTTTATTTAGGCTGAAGAGAAAGTGATTTGGCTCTGCTTGATTAGTGGGGTCAAATCACAATCCAAGTACAATTAGGATTAAACATGCTTTAGGGGAGACATGGAAATGGTTAATCACCTTAAGGGAATGTGGAAAGGATCTCCTCCTTTTGCCCAATGTGGTAAGGTCACATGTGAAAAACTCACATGGCTTGCATGTGGCTTAAGAGTGGCTTCATGGCTTTTATATGGCTTGGGAAAAGTGGGCTTGGTTTCATGAAAGTGGGTTTAAGGAATTTTGGTGTTTTAGTGGAAAAATTTCATGAAGCTTGATTTGGAACTATTTGGTCATTGATTTTGGAACTTAGGAAGTGTTTTAAATTATGGGTATGATGAGAGAAATTTCATGTGGGCTTTTGGAATAAGTTTTGGGCTTTTAAATTTGTTTTGGGTGGGTTCTTTAGGAAGGTTTAAGAAAATGGGCTTTTTAAGCTTGGAAATAAATTGGTGGATGGGAAATTTGTAAAATTTTGGGCCAAATAATTGTTGGGTTTGGTTTAGGGATGTGTCATGAGTAATTTGAAACAAATTTGAGGTGGTTTGGGTTTGAATTGGGTTGAATTTGGGCTTTTTGGTAAAGTGGCCAATGGTAGGCCAAATTGGGTTAACTTGGGCTAATGTTGGACTAATGTTGAAATTGGTGTAAAATTAATGTTGAGAAATGTTTGTAGGGCTGTTTCAAAGAGGTCTCAACTTTGGTTGGGTTTGGATTTTGGGGTTTGGCCCTATTTGGGTTAGGTTTAGGTGTAGGTCCATGTAAGGAGTTTTGGCTTTGGGTTGAATTTGAGTTGGGTTTGGGTTCAAATTTTTGGCAGATCATGTTAGTGTTTTGTTTGTAGGGATGTTAGGGAAGGTTTAGAAAAGATTTGGGGTTAATTGGAGTTGAATTTGGTTAGTTTGGGCTAAGTTTGGGTCATGGGTCCAAATTAGGCTTTAAGGTCAAAAGTGAAATTGGATTCATATGTCAATCAAATTGGGCTTAGATTTGGTCTAGATTTGTGTTGGGGATGTTTAATTGAAGTTTAGAATTGAATTGGACCAGAATTTGTGTCAATTGAGTAGGTTTGGTTTGACATTGGGTTCACTTTGGGTTAAAGTGGGTCAAATTGGGGATTTTGACCAAAGTGGGGTAAATTGACAAAATTGGCCCATGATGTAGTTGGACAAAATGAAATTAGGAATATTTAGGATTTTCTGGAATTTTCTGAATTTTTGAATTTTTGGATCAAGAGGGGCATTTTGGTAATTTGGAGGGTACTGGGGGTATTTTTTGGATTTTGAGTATTTTGGGTAAAAATGGTCAATATGAGTGGTGGGAGAATGTCTGAGATTGATTTTGAGGAATTTGGGTGATTTTGGAGAATTTTGAAAAATTTGGGTAATTTCAAGGGTTTTGGGTAGGCTAGGCGGGTCTGGGGTCCTGGGGGTCAAAAATTGAAAATTTAGAAAATTGAAGATTGGGTAAATGTAAGTGGAATGAAATCATTTTGGTTGAGCCATGAAGCCATATCAAGCCCACATGAGCCATGAAGGGACTCATTTGAGGCATTCACTATGTTGTTCCTAACCCTCTTAGCCAAGGGCTTAGGGGTTAAGGACCATCCATGTGAATCACCTTCATGAGTCAGGAGGTCAAGTTGGGTATGGGTGTGGTTTTAGGAGGTGTGTGAAAGTGTAGTGTATAAGTGTAGTGTGTGTGCAAGTCAGCCCTCACCGACCAGGCCACCCAGGGCAGTCCTAAGGCCAAAGGGTCCTACAGGAACTCATCCTTTAAACTTTCACATTTGATTTCAACCCTGTAGGTGATTAGGGGTCTACAATCAAGCTTGTGGGGTTTACAAGGAGTCAAGAGGTGTTTAGACATCTAAAGGGTGGGTTCCACTTCTAGTCCTCTAAGATAGTCAAAGGAAAAGCCTAAGGCTAGATCCTAAGTACTAAAGAGAGAAAAGAAGACCTCATCAAAAATGAGGTCAACGAATGGACCCCTAATAGGTGTGGTGTGCTAACCAAGCACACCGTTCGTATTGGCATTGACCGAAGCGATCAACAAAACCAACACAAAAGTCCAAGTGACAAACTTGGGACAGAGTAGAAGAATTTCCGCTGGGGAGTGTCAAGTATATCTTTGAGACTGGAGATTCCTGAACTCTCGCTGGGGAAAGGAAAAGGAGGTGAATCCCAAATCACATGATCTGGGGGAATTTCGATTTAGATTTCATTTTGTTTCAGTTTAAGTTTTGATGTGTGAGCTCAGATTTTAGTTTGAGTTTCAATTTAGATTGAAGTTTTGTTAAAATTAATTTGAAGGGATTCGAACTTGAAATTAAAATTGGAATTTTGTGGTTTTAGATGTAACATCTTCAACCTCAAAAATTTTGAATTGATTGGATTGAACCATTACAATGAGGAAAGAACTCAGAGCAATGCGGTATTGTATGAAAAATCCTTAACCTCAAAAGTTTGATTTTGATGTATTTCATTGCGATAGGGAAAAAACCTAAAGCAATGCAGTATCAGATGTAAAATCCTTAACCCCAAAAAAAATTTGATTTTGATGTATTTCATTGCGATAGGGAAAGAACCTAAAGCAATGCAGTCTCGGATGTAAAATTCTAATCCCCAAAAATTTGATTTTGATGTATTTCATTGTGATAGGAAAGAACCTAAAGCAATGCAGTCTCGGATGTAAAATCCTCAACTCCAAGAATTTGATTTTGATGTATTTCATTGCGATAGGAAAGAACCTAAAGCAATGCGGTCTCGTATGTAAAATCCTCAACCCCAAGAATTTGATTTTGATGTATTTCATTGCGATAGGAAAGAACCTAAAGCAATGCAGTCTCGGATGTAAAATCCTCAACCCCAAGAATTTGATTTTGATGTATTTCATTGCGATAGGAAAGAACCTAAAGCAATGCAGTCTCGGATGTAAAATCCTCAACCCCAAGAATTTGATTTTGATGTATTTCATTGCGATAGGAAAGAACCTTAAACAATGCAGTCTCAGATGTAAAATCCTTAAACCCCAAGAATTTGATTTTGATGTATTTGATTTTGCAAAGATTTGTAGTGTTGATTTGAAAAGTGTGGAATTTTAGTGTTTCGAGAATTTCATGAAAGTTGTAAAAGATTTTTGTGGAAAGAAACAGATTAGGAGGGAATATGTAGATGCTACATATCCCATTCAAAAGAGTTGATCGAAAGTTGCTGGTTTGGATTGGATACAATTCCTCGCCATCAGATCCGAATCGAAAACCTCGTGGCTCCGTGTCAATGGAATCGACCGCTTCCATCCCAGACAAGGGAGAGAGTAGAACTGATTAGATTTCAGATTTGGAAGGTTGAGTTTGATTTTGATTGAGATTTGATTTGAGATCTGGAAGGTTGAATTTGAATTTGATTGAGATTTGATTTAAAATTTGTGTTCATTTTGTTTGTCCTTTAACAATTCAAATTTATTTTATTGTTCATTTAATGTTCATGTGAATTTGGCGTTCATCATTTTTTTATTTAGATTTTTAAGGAAAGTTTTCTTTTATTCTTTTTGTTTCTTTTCTGTTCTTTGTTCGAAGTTCATTTAACTTCAATGGCGTTTCCCAGTCAATTTGCACAAAAGAGGTGAATGCAGATACATCATACAACTCGATTTAGAATACATCTCATACAATCCATGTAGACTCAAAATGAACTATGTATGATCTTTGTCAATCTATCCAAAAAAGCATCTGTCAAAAATCCATGTCTGAATAGTGAGGTACATGGTCAATAACATCACCTTCCAAGCCATCCTTGGCAAGGTTGTCGTATGGATGTACGTTGGAGGTGTGATATTTTCCATGCAACTCACAGACTCGTAAGGCGCGAGGCTCTCTAGCTGCGGGTCCGGCTAGAAGTGGTAAGGTGCTTTCCCGTCATCCATCCTTCGAAAGTAACCGAGATCCGCTTCATTGGTACTCCCGGTATGCAATGTTTAGCGACATCCGCTTCCGTTGCCCTTCGGTATCATGACGGAACCTACCGGTAATGGTATCTTTATCGGCCCTCGAAACTCACCTGGGACTGCTATCCGGAGGTCAGATCCGAACATGATATTACACTCGTTCAGAAAAGAAACTGTGCAGAAAGGTTTGACAAAGTTGTGGTGATCTATGTGCGGGGGTATGCAATCACCCTTCTTGTAAATGTTAATGATGCAACTGTTGGGTATGCAATCTACTGGCAATACCCTCCACGTTATCATTCTCTTTACCATCCTTTTGATGACTAATGGCATTGGATCTACCTTGCCATGACGGAGTATCCCCGGTGGGTTTCACTTCCTGTCTTCTGCGAAGTTGTAGCAGCATCCACATTGTATTGTAATTCTCCCTTTCCCTGGCATCCATCTCCGGGGTTCCGAGTAAGTGTTTTCTCTTAGGCGGCCTGCTCGACCTATTCTTTTCAAATCTCGGATGCAGTCCATGATTTTTTGTTGTTCGTATTCTGAGAACACGTCTGTATGTAGCTCGAGGCCTTCTAGTATATTGATCCTCCTGCCTCTGATTCTCTCGAAGTATTCAAAAGTTCGCTTCTCGACATTCTGCATTCTTTCTAGCTCTTACTCTGGAATAATCTACAAATGATGAGGCCTGGTGACGTACTGTGGGATATATGGCTCAATCCCTTCGCGTTCTCCTGCATACCTTAGCTCCTTGGGGATGGTCTTCGTCGGGACATCCTCCGGGGTTACTTCTGCAACAAGGTCATGCATTACTGGTAGCTTTATCTGGTGGCGTGGTAGCCTTCCTTCTTCTGATCTTTTTGAGATTTCCCCGGTCTCTTCTGTTATCCTCGGAGCTGGCCTCCTTTCTTCAGGTTCTCGGCGAACCGGTATCCTTGAAGTATATGCACTGGTAGTAGCGACTGCTTCGTCGCGCTGGTCCGCTGCTAGTTTAGTTAACATCTTACGGATACAACAATTTTTATTTCTTCGCTGAGTTGCTGTGAGAGTAGCTCTTCGTACTTCCTGAATCTCTGTGGGCGCGACGCTAACAAGCCTGCCCTCTGCTGTAGCAACTAAAAACTTGATTCTCTTGTCCTCCTCAGTGTTTGTTTTCCTTTTCTTGCTGCTGGCTTGGTGGCTTGGGCCACCCACTTTCATTATCGTCCGATCGGGCGGTTCCTCTCGATCAACCGGGACCCGGTCACCTTCCTCGTATTGCAGGCCTGCTGGTGCGAAGTCTGAGTCAATCTCTATGATCGCTCCATCTTTCACCCTCTTTTCGTCGAGTGCAAGGCTTACGCCATTTCTAAAGTTCAGGACCAACCGCCCGTTCAACATTTCCCTGCGAAAAGACAAGGAAAAGGATCAGGGGCTGTACTAAGAACAAGAACATTAAGAAAATGTTTATTAGAGACAGAGTTTTCTTTTTTCTTTTTTTTTTTATTCCTTTTGTATTTTTAAATTCAACAGGAATGAAGTGGGAAAACATCGGAAAAAAAGATTTTGATTTGGAAGAGAGGACAAAGAAAACTTTATTATCACGATTTTATTTATTTTAGCACATTTTTTTATTATTTTTGGGTTCGGACCCAGTCATAAGTAATTACTTCACCCGTGCTTCTAGGGATGAAAAATTCATTCCTTCGAAACATCGTGTAGCGTAATACTTCTTCAAGTATCGTCCGTTGATCGGAAGCATATGTCGTTCTCCTCGGCAATTCACTAGCCGGTAGGAGCCTCCCGAGTGACCGCCTCAACCACAAACGGCCCTTCCCAAGTGGGTTCAAATTTTCCTCCTATCTTGCGGTGTGCATGGATAGGTCTCTTGAGAACGAGAACTAAGTCACAAACTTTCAAGGTTCTTGGGCGGACCGATCCGTCATGAGCTTCGAACCATCTTAGCTTCGGTATAGTTCTAAATTCCGCTCGTGCCGCAAGTCTTTTCCCTTCCAGGCTTTCCAATTCCTCTAGTCGTAATTTGGCATTCTCTTCGTCGTGATTTTGTTTGCAACTCGCAATTCCGAGTGAGGGAAGCCGGACCTCTAAGGGTAACACTCGCCTCGGACCCATACACCGGAGCGTAAGGTGTAGCTTCGAGTAGGAGTTCGAAGGTTGTCCGGTAGGCCCATAAGGCTTCTAATAACTTCTCGTGCCAATTTCTCTTATTATCGTCAAAAGTTTTCTTTAAAATTTGAACGAGAGTTTTATTAAAAGCCTCGACTGGTGCCGTTTGCTCTTTGGTAGTAAATTGTTGAATACCACCGACCGATTCCGTGTCTCCCGACAAAATTGTTGATTTGCGTGCTTTTGAATGCCGACCCATTATCCGAGATGATCTCGCGCGGCACTCCGAAATAGTAGACAACTTGTTTCTGAAAAATGTAGCACGTGGTGTGCTTTCACTTCTCCGAGTGGAACCGCCTCTACCCACATGGAAAAGTAATCCGTAGCCGCAAGAATGAAGCGATGTCCTTTTGAAGATGGTGGTTCTATCGGACCCACTATATCTGTGCCCCAACATTCAAATGGCCACGACGCAATTGTTGGATGTAGCACATTTGGAGGTTGGTGTAGAACCACTCCGTGCACTTGGCATTGGTGACACCTCTTGGCGATTTTCATGCGATCGGTCATCATCAAGGGCCAGTAGTACCCTAGTCTTTTAATTTTCATTTTCATCTTCGGACCCGACCGGTGAGCGCCACAAAGTCCCGAATGCACCTCTTTAACAATTTCCCGTGCCTCGGACCCGCTTAGGCACCTTAGCCACATTTGATCGAAAGACCTTCCGTATAACGTGTTGTTTATTAATGCGTAGGACAAAGTTCTTTTCTGATCCGATGGGCTAACGACCTATCTTCCGGTAGTTTTCCTGTTTGTAAGTAGTCCATTAATGGCCGTCGCCAATCTTCCGTGTTTTCCGTCACCGTCGCAACTCGATTCTTCTTCTTTTCTCGATTTGTGTATTGTGTCTATGTCGAGCCGTGATAGGACTCGACGTCCGTGAACCGACACTTCCACCGATCGATCTTGTAAGCAGGCAAATTCTTTTGCGAGGTGGGCTAACACATCTGTTAAAACGTTTTCTTTTCTGGGAATTTTGTAGATCGTCACATTCGGAATCTGTTCCAACAACTGTATGGCATACTGGAAGTATTGCTCGAGTCTTGGCTTTAAAATTCTGTACTGTCCGGCGATCTGTTGAATGATTAACTCGTGAATCCCCGTAGATGTTGATGTTTGTTATCCCCATTTGAATAGTTAATTCCAGTCCTATTACGAGAGCTTCGTATTCTGCTTTGTTGTTTGTACACGGTTCTGTTAAGTGGTAGGAATATCTTAACATCCCCCGCTCTGGTGTTATAAAGATTAGTCCAATTCCTGCCTTACTGGGTACTATCACTTGCGATTCTTCGTCTTTGTGTACTGAAGATGCTCAGTCGAAATATAATTCCCAACGTCGATCATCAGGGTCTTCTAAGTTCATTATTTGTTCATCTGGCAAGTCGTCATTGAGAGGAGATTCTACCGGCAAAGGGTGTGCTGCGAGGAAGTCTGCTAGGACTTGTCCCTTTACGGCACGTAGAGGCACGAAAGTTATATTGAATTGCAATAATATCATTGAACACCTGGCAAGTCTGCCAGAAAGCGTTGGACGGGTCACCAAGTATTGCAATGGATTAAATTTTGAGATCAGGTTGACTTTATGAGAAAGCATGTAGTGCCTGAGCTTTTGAGCGGTGAAGATCAGGGCCAAACAGTTCTTTTCAATTGTTGGATACTTTATTTCCGTTGGAAGTAAACGACGGCTTAGGTAGTAAAGAGCATTTTCTTTACCCTCGTCATTAACCTGGGCTAACAGGGCTCCGAGAGAGTCGTCTAAAGCTGCGGTACAAAGTATCAACGGTCTACTTGAGACTTGGGCTGCTAAGACAGGAGGTGTCATTAAATATTGTTTAATGTCCTCGAAGGCCCTCGGGCATTTCTCTTCCCAAATAAATTTGGCGTCCTTTTTAACTAATACCGAGAAGGGCTGACACCAACCTGACAAGTTCGAGATAAAGCGTCGAAGATATGCCAACTTCCCTTGAAAAGATCGTAGTTGTTTTAAGGTTTTGGGAGGTGGCATTTCTAAGATAGCTTTAATCTTTTCCGGGTCGATTTCAATTCTACGATGTCGGACAACGAATCCTAAGAATTTCCCGGAGGTGACGCCGAAGGCGCCTTTTAAGGGATTCATCTTAAGGTTAAATTATCTTAATCGTTCGAAAACAATTCTCAAATCATACAGGTGGTTTTCCTTTACTTTGTTTTTTATGGCCACATCATCCACATAGCATTCGACTTGATTGTGGATGAGATCATCAAAAATTCTTGTCATCGCTCTCTGGTAGGTTGCTCTTGCATTCTTCAGTCCGAATGGCATCACTGTGTAGCAATATACTCCGATCGGCGTTACGAACGCCGTAAGTTTTTCATCTTCTGGAGCCATTTTTATCTGGTTGTATCCTTAAGACCCATCCATGAATAAAAATATTTCATGTGTTGAAGCAATGTCGATCATTAATTCTGGGATCAGTAGAGGGAATTCATCTTTTGGACATGCCTTGTTTAAATCTCTGAAATCCACACAAATTCTGATCTGACCATTCTTCTTCCTGACTGGTACCACATTGGCTAACCAAGTCGGGTATTGTTTTTCACGAACAAATTTGGCGTCTATTAGCTTTTTAACTTTAGCTATGAGTTGTTGTTCAATTTCTAAACGCATTCTTCTAGAACCTTGTCTGACTAGAACAGAAGTAGGATCCACTCCTAGCTTATGGACTGCGACCTCTGGAGCTAATCCTGGCATCTCATCGTAGCTCCAAGCAAAATAGTCTTTAAATTCCATTAATAACTTGATTATTTCTTCAGAGTCTTCTTTATTGAGTAAGGAGCTAACAAAGGTAGGTCTAGGCTCTTCGCTAGTACCTAAGTTAACTTCCGTTAACTCATCTATTATAGATTTGATCTCTTCTTCGAACTCTGGTGGAGCGTTTCCAATTTGTAAATCTTCAAGTTCTTCTGTAGTTTTCATGCAGTTTTCATTAGACTCGCAAGTGACAACCAAGCAAAATTCAGTATTGTCAACTGATCCTACTGTGCCGAATCCGAGACCATGCTTTAAAATGGGTGGACGACCGGAGTTATTCCATAATTTTTCTAAATGTTGTGATTGACCTTTTGTCCATTGTCGAGGTAAGAAACCACGCTGAATTAAATTTTGAACACAGGGAGAGTACCACTCAAAAGGTAATTCCATTAATTCGGAAGAAGTGACATCTTCAAATTATACATTGTTTTCAGTTTTGGAGGAAGGAGCACCACGGTAGGATTTGATGGGCTTTGCACCGCCGCTACGTACCTCTTTGACCACCATACCCTCGATCTTATTAGAATGGATCGGGGTCAGGGTCATAATATGTACATAGTGGTTAATTGACCCACAAATTTATATTATGATATTTTAATTTGATTGCAACGAAGCCAAAAACTTGACCCCGCTATATTATATGTATAGAATTGTAATTTATGTTGTGGATGCTACGCAAGTATACGTATCGTATCAAGTAATACAGGGCTCTAGTGGAGTCCTGGTTATCGATCCCACGAGGAAAGAGAAAATTAAATAAGAGCTAATTTTAAAATAATAATAATAATAATTTTTTAAATAGTATATGAAAATTTGGAGTTCTAAATTTGAGCGCAATAAAGTAAACTAAGTATTCTAATCAGGTAACTTAACTAAGTAGAAAATTAATACTAATTTCAAGTGCAGGAAATAAAACTAATTGCTAAATAAGTCTTAACTATTAAGAAAAAGTGTCTTTCCCCTTGTTTTAGAAATTTAAGTGATTGATGAATTTAAATAGATAATGTTAAGGTATTGTGACAAATAGGGGTATTCCTATTCTTTACCCTTTGGTCCAGGTGTAAAGAATATTGACTAATCCTATGTTTGATTACCGAATCTACGGCTAGATCGGGAGGATACCGACCGCCACTTCAGAGCTCCCACGTTCCCCTCGCCTGAGGGCTAACATCTACACTTCAGCTCTCAAACAATAGGACCAAATTGAATATTTTAGTCTGTCACACTAAAATGCTCAATTCTACGCCCAGTGATATTATTTCCCTATTTATTTGCACCCTCCTTTCAAGGCTTTTGAATTTCCCCGAATATCAGATGTAATCTTTACTATAGTTGATAATCAACATATTTTAACAAATCAAATGGCCAGTTTAAAAGTAAATTAAGTTTTATGTAAAAATTATCACAATTTATTAATATATAAAAATACTTCTATTTTTGGTTCATCAAATCACTTAATTTCATAAACAGGGAGAAAGACTAAATAAACTACTCAGAATGCATGGAAACTAAACTAAGCATGGATTTCATTTAAAGTTAAAAACAATAAATACAAATACTTATCTTAATTTATCCCCAAGCAGACTCCTCGCTGTTCCTTTGACTCTTCCTTCCAGTACATCACGACTCACTAACTCACTAAATACTCACTAAACACTCAAAATAACTCACTTATAACACTTAGAACACAAAGACTGCACTAAGACACACTAAGGTAACACAGAAGTAACACACAAATAACACAAAAGTAACACACAAAAGACTTAATTTCGGCTTCTATATATAGAGGTAAGCAAAGGACCAAGAGGTGTGTAAGCATCCCTTCAAAAAGTGTCCAGGTTCAATGTATCTGCACCATTTGAACTAGCTCGCCGTCGGCGACGAACTACCTCACTGTCGGCGAGGCTTCTAGAAGATCTTCAACCGCTCTAGCTCGCTGTCAGTGGGCTCGGGCTCGCTGTCAGCGAGACAGTTATAAATTCTTCAGAATTTTCTTCTCTTAACCTCGCCGTCGGCGGGCTCGATCTCACCGTCGGCGACTCAGTACAAATTGCATGACTTTGCTCCAAATTTGCTCATTTTTATGATTTTTGCTTTTATCACCTAAATTCTTCATTCCTGCAATAAAATAAAGAAAATAACCTTCTTTAAAGTGCAATTTCATCAAAAATAGGTATGAATTTCTTAATAAAATTTTCAACGATCAAAATCCCCCAAACTTACTTATTACTTGTCCTCATGTAATTTTAGTACTACATAAAAATAATGAGTTTTATAATAAGATTTTTCAATTTAAATAACTATGAATTAGATTAATTAATATCATAATAAAGTTAAATGAAAATAATTCATGTAATTTAATTAATCTTATAGAAATAAATTATTTAGTTATCAGGTCTAAGATTTCTAGCTTACTATTCATTTCAGGAATGACTATATTTAAAAGAATAACTACTTAAGATATTCATATGATAAGAAATTCAAGAAAATACTATTAGGTAAAATTCTAATCCATAAACATAAGTTTTGGAAATATTTAAGTTTTTCCCTTTAGGTTAAATCAAATGAAGCCAATTTTTGATAAGGCATCTCTTCAAGCTTCTCCTCATTTTTCTTTTTCTTCTTTTTTTTTTAATGAGGATTACTGTATCTGGAGAGCCTGTTAATAATTTTGAACTTCATTTTCATTTTCCTAAATATGAAACTTAGAAATATTTCTTAGCTTATATATACTTCATAGTTTTTACTTCATTGATTTACAATCTTTTCTTTTTCACTTGAATATTTAAGAATTTTAGATTTAGAATATAGTTTTCCTTACTAAAAATAGTTTACTATATTCTTATTCCCTTTAACCAAATATTTTATTCTATTTAATTAATTAAAGTACTAGAAATATTTCATTTAACCTTTTATAATAATTAAATAAAATAATTCATATTAAATCAAATTGAAAAATTTGCTATAAAAATCATTTTATAATAATTTGAAAAATAGAATTTGAGAACAAATTAATAACTAAATTTGTATTTTACTCTCCCCCCAAACTTAAATTTTTATATCTATTCTAAATAATGAATAAGAAGGAAAGTAAATAAATCATACCTTTGAAGTTTAGGTATTTCTTATCTTCGAAATTTTTGCAGGTTTTTTCATTTTTCATTGAACCTCGTATCGTTAGTATTCTCCATATATATATAACAATTTAAAGAAAATGCAGGGATAAAACCTAAGATAAGTATTAAACACAACAATTAAAATAACTCTACACTACACATATGAATTACTAACATATTAAAAAAAATTGAACTAACAGATTAACAATTCTAAAAACATAAAACAATACAAAATAAAATAAAAACATATTAAAGAAAACTAACATCCTAATTAACATAAAAACTAATGCAATTAACTAACACAAAAACAAAAACTAACTACTATAACAATCCAAGCAGATTAATCTAACTAACAACCAATGTCTCAAAATATAAAGTACTGAATATTACAAACATATACAGTCCTCAAAATAACTTACATCAAACAAATAAAATACATAAAGTCCTAATCTTCAGCATCGAAGTCCCAAACTATATCATCCCCTCCTTGATCCGTAAGTCGCCGAGAGGACCGAGCGGGGTGATACCGAGTGTACTCGGGGCATTCACGGAAAGACTACATCTAAATCTCCACTCCTATAACGACGTTCAGCTTCATAATATGCAATCTCGTATTCTGAATCTCGCTGGAGGTATTCACTATCATAATCATGTCTCTTCTTCAGATTATCAATCCTTTGATCAAAATGATCAAACCTTCTCCCCATGGTCTCTCCAAATTGCTCAAAACTCTTCCTATGCAGAGTCAATTCATTCATCAGATCTTGTAAGGTAGGGGTGGTAGGCTCAAGAGGTCCATAGCTAGTAGAGGGTATATCTCTACTTGATTGAGTAAAATAACTTCTTACTCCTGCTCTCCACCCTTCATGAGACTCATACTTCTTAATGTTAGCAGTTGTAAGTGGTTTTATTGGTTCCACCCATTCTTCATCATCTCTAGCCTAAACTCCAGAGAGTTGGCAGAGTGCAAAAATCAATCCAGGGTGGCCCAATCCAGCTCCACTCTCATTTCTAGGAGTGGCCGGGATATTCCGATAAATAACTCTCCCGATGTTGATGCTTCGTTATTCCGAATGCGAAATTCGAATTGCTCTATCTCGTGTTACCTCACTATGGTGATATGTGGGTAACAGAGTAGAACAAATGAAGTAATGCCAAGCTTTGGAGACTGCATTTAATTTGGAAAGAGGAAAATTCACTCTTTCCTGCTGCTTTATTTTCCATACTCCGGTCCCATCAGTGAGAAAGTTAATGACTTCCTCCAGTGGTCCTTCCATCGTTCCAAAAGTTTCATACTCGCTAAAGTGCGAGTCATGAACTTCATAGAACGCATTAATTCTAGCAGCATTAAAATCTACAAAAAACCCTCGTACCTTTACAGGTGCATCTTCAGCGACAGTTAAATTGGCATAAAATTCTTTCACCACTTCTACTGCTGCTCTATACTGAACATAACAGAAATTTTCCCAGCCTCATTCTTTTATAATCCGCTCTACTTCTCCTCCCGGATTTTTGATTACCCGATCCGCAATGCACTTTCTTCCTTGTATATTTTCAAAATATTTTGCTTGTGCTCGTGCGTTGATGAATCGGTTTTCGTCGAACTCTACTCGACGTTTCTGTCGTGGAGCCATTCGATCGATCTGTGAAAATCATGAAAATTTTCATAAACTTAAAAATAATCCTAAGAAGGCTTCCTACAACATTTGTAAGCAATTTAAATTAAATTCCATGGATTTCCACCGAATATTTCTTCCACATTTTGATTTTTCCCAAAATTTGCAATGTGGTGAAAATACATGGTGAAAATAAAAAATGTTTGCATAGGAGTGAAGCTCTTACCAAGAGAAGATGAAATCCGGTGTTTTTGAGTGATGAAATCGCTTCAAATCCAAGATCTCTCAAGCCCTAGGTCGGTTTTTGTGAAAATTAGAGGTTGAGGATGATGAATAGTGTTTTTGACAGGTCAAATATATGTTTTTTTCCTACCTCGCCGTCAGAGAGATTTATCTTGCCGTCAGTGAGCTAATATTTTTCAGAACCAAAAACTTTCAGGAAAAATCTGTTGTCGGTGAGATCGATCTCGCTGTCGGCAGAATTTTTCTCGCCGTCGGCGAGATTCCAAAAATTTTAAATTTCTGAAATTCATCACTTATTTTCGTCCTTGATATGTCTTATATTATATTTCCGATCACATCATTTATTACTTTAATAAGAAGATTAGCTACTTAGACACAAACAAATTCACACAACACAACAAATTAACTTTAATATTGAAATCCATGAGACATACAAACTAACATAATTTTTAGACTATAATCAAACTTCAAACTTCAATCCTTACTACTAATCAACATTGCAAACCAAACCACGACACACTAAATGCTGATACAAACTATGACGCATATCTCAACTAAGTTTGAAATATTCAAATCATCACTCCAAACATAATAAAAATCTAAATCAAATCAAATAACATAAACACAAACATACTATAGAAATCTTTACTACTACTCTTCAAGGTCAGAATCTTCATCTTCTCTGATATTTTCGATATGACGATGATGCATAAATAAATTATAGAAAGGCCTGAAGGGAAATTCCGAGCAGATTCTTCAGTGATCCAACCCTTCTGTCTCAGTAAATGAAGAAAGCTAGCTTCCAAGTGTCCAAAATGATCGAAGTGTTCCTTCATCCTCCAGTCAATGTGATCAAATAAATCAGATATATTGTCGATTAAATCTCTCACATTCTGTAGTTCTTTCTCCATTCCATTAATTTTCTTCATAAGTAACTCTGTTTTATCTGAAATAGGCCTTGCTATAGGATGATTCTGTGAAGCTCTATCAGAGATAATTGTAATATCTTCATTATTGTCCAAAGTAGGGAACATATTTGTAGCATCAAGCGGCTTCCAAGGTAACAGAACCTTTTCCGAAGCTTCATAAGAAACCTGGTACTGACTGCATAATGCAAAAATAGTAGATGGGTGTCCTAGTCCGTGAACCGACCCATGCACAATTAAACCCGACGTGAACTTAACAATTATTGATCCCACATCAATAGGCAATCCAATTTGAATACAATAATTTAATATAGCGCATTCTTTTGAAACCTTGTTTACCCTCATAGTAGGTAACAATTTAGATGAGATGAAAAAGTGCTAGTGCTTCGAGACAGGATTCAAAAGTGATGCAGAAAAACTAACATACTCGTCTTCACGCATTTCCCAATCTTCTGTTTCATCAATCAGATATCGAAATATCTCATTCATATTATATCGAGAAGGCACAAAATTTGAATAGTGACATATCGGGGTGTTTTCTATAGAGAATAACTCATTTACTCTGGATGGAGTAAACGTCACCCATCTTCCTCGGACGTAGATATTACCATTGTTGATTGCATGTAAATTAGAGTAGACCTCTTTCACAACTGGAATAACAACAATGGACGTAGTGTAACAGAATACCTCCCAGTGCCGCTGTGCGATCATTTCTTCTATCTTCGTAGTGGAATTCTCTAATCATCGATTGAAAAATCCCTGTTCCTTAATAACTCTTTTCTTTACCAAAACCTTGTTGAAGATCCGCTGCGCTTCCGCACTCACAAATTTCCTCTGGTTAAACACTCCAGATTTTGAAGAATCTAAGAATTTGGAAGCCATTATGGTGAATGGAATGAATTCTAGTGAAGAAGGCAGATTTAGAATGGTTTAAGAATAGATTTTCACTAAGGATTTGGTGTTGAAATCATCCAATTTGGCTTTAAAGTATTTATAACTCATTTTTATAACTTCCTCGATGTCGGCGGGAGGTTTCTCGCCGTTGGCGACTTAGTTATAAAAACTGCCTTTTAGGTTCTCACTGTCGGCGAGCTCGTTTCTCGCTGTCAGCGAGCTCATAAATAAACTGAATTAGGCGCGAACCTCGCTGTTGGCGAGTATCGACCTCGTCGTCGGCGAGATTTCAAAATAATGTCCAATTTCACTCTAAATCGAATAATTTCTTTTCTCATCATAATGGTTCAAATATGTGATGTTTCTTAATAAAAATTGAGTAGTAAAGTTTCAATAATATAAACTAATTATTAAAATACAATAAAAATAGATAACTAATATGGGTTGCCTCCCATAAAGCGCTTAGTTTAACGTCGTCGGCCCGACCTAATTTCAATTATTAATCAGAGTTGACTAAGCATTAAAACCTCTTTATAGTTAGGTCTTATACCTTCGAAATATGGTTTTAATCTATGTCCATTAACTTTAAATTTATGTCCAGCTTTTGGATCTTCGATTTCTATAGTTCCGTATGAAAATATTTGAGTTATGGTGAAAGGTCCTAACCATCGAGACTTCAATTTTCCAGGAAATAATTTCAATCTAGTATTATATAACAAAACTTCCTGTCCTGGTTCAAAATTTCTCTGATTAATCTTCCGATCATGCCATAATTTCATTTTTTCTTTATAAATCTGATCATTATCATATGATTCATTTCTTAATTATTCTAATTCATTTAATTGCAGCAATCTTTTCTCACCAGCTTCCTTCATATTATAATTAAATTCTTTAATCGCCCAATATGCTTTATGTTCTAATTCAACTGGTAAGTGACATGTTTTTCCATATATAAGCTCGTAAGGAGTCATTCCAATCGGAATTTTATAAGCGATCCTATAAGCCCATAATGCGATTGTCTAATCTCAATAGACCAATCTAACGTATTTGGGTTTACAGATTTTTCTAAAATACGTTTAATCTCACGATTGGATACTTCAGCTAATCCGCTAGTCTGTGGATGATAAGCAGTGGATATCTTATGAGTAATATTGTATTTTTCTACTAGTTTGTGAATATATTTATTTCTAAAATGAGTTCCTCTGTCAGTGATAATCACTCTCGGCATTCCAAATCTAGTAAAAATATTTTTCATCAGAAATTTTGAAACACTCTTAGCATCACACCTAGGTAAAGCTTGTGCCTCGATCCATTTGGAAACATAATCAACATCTACTAATATATATGAGTTTCCAAACGAAGGAATAAAAGGTCCAATAAAATCTAATCCCCAAACATCAAAAATTTCAACTTCTAATATAAAGTTTAGAGGCATTTCGTTTCTTCTAGATATATTTCCTACTCTTTGACATTTATCGCAAGTTTTAATATATCTTTATACATCTTTAAATAGAGTAGGCCAGTAAAATCCAGATTGTAGAATCTTATAAGCAGTTTTACAGTCCCAAAATGTCCTCCAAAATCAAAATCATGACATTTTTGAATAATTGGTTCAGTTTCTTCATAAGGTAGACATCTTCTAATAATTAAATCCTTACATTGCTTATATAAATATGGTTCATCCCAAAAATAGGTTTTCGTATCATGGATGAATTTTTTACGTTGTTGCAAAGTTAACATAGGGGTAAAATATTACTAACTATATAGTTTACTATATCAGCATACCATGGTATTTTCCACTCATTGATACTATATAGTTGTTCATCGGGAAAAGCGTCTATAATTTCATTTTCAATATCGAGATAATTCATGATTTTCTAATCTTGATAAACGATCCGCAATTTGATTATCGGTTCCTTTCTTATTAACGATCTCAAAATTGAATTCTTGCATTAATAGCATCCATCTAATTAATCTTGGTTTGGAATCTTTCTTTTGCATTAAATATTTGATAACAGAATGATCAGTATGCACGATACATATTGATCCAATCAGATAAGGTCTAAATTTATTAAAACCATATACTACCGCTAATAATTCTCTTTACGCTAGCTCGTATAATTTATTTCAGCATCATTTAGAGTTTTACTAAGCATAGTATATAACTTTAAAAATCTTTTCATATCTTTGCCCAAGAACTGCTCCTACGAGTATAACCACTAGCATCACACATAAGCTCAAATGGTTTCTCCCAGTTAGGTGAAACTATTATAGGTGTTGTAATTAATTTTTCTTTTAAAAGTTCAAAAGCATTCAGGCATTCTATTGTAAATTTAAATTTCTTGTCCTTTTCGAGAAGTTGGCATAGAGGTTTAGTAATTTTTGAAAAATCTTTTATATAGCGTCTGTAGAATCCAGCATGTCCAAGAAAACTTCTTACCCCTTTTACCGTAGTTGGAGGTGGTAATTTAGCTATAACTTGAATTTTTGCAGAGTCCACTTCAATGCCTTTTTTCGAAATTTTTGCCCTAATACAATGCCGCCAGCAACCATAAATTGACATTTCTCCAAATTTAGAACTAAATTTGTTTTCTCACATACTTCTAATACTTTTTCAAGATGAGTTAAGCATGTGTCAAATGATGTTCCAAATACAGAGAAATCATCCATAAATACTTCTATTCCATTGTCAATTAACATACTAAATATAGACATCATACATCTCTGGAATGTTGCTGGTGCATTACATAATCCAAAAGGCATCCTTCGAAAAGCGAAAGTTCCATAAGGACTAGTAAATGTAGTTTTCTCTTGATCCTCAGAAGCAATTTGTATTTGATGATAACCGATGTATCCATCTAGAAAACAAAAATACTTATGTCCAATTAATCTATCTAACATCCGGTCTAGAAATGGTAAAGGGAAGTGATCTTTCCTGGTGGCAGTATTTAATTTCCTATAATTAATACATATACGCCAACCAGTAACTAGTCTTATAGGAATAAGATCGTTATTTTCATTGGCAGTGATGGTCACTCCTCCCTTCTTAGGAACACAGTGAATTGGGCTTACCCAAGCACTCGTCGAAATAGGATATATAATACCATTATCTAACCATTTTAAAATTTCTTTCTTAACTACTTCTTTCATTATCGAGTTTAATCTCCTTTGGGGATCCGCTTTAGGTTTATGTTCATCATCTAAAATAATTCTATGCATACCGATTGAAGGACTAATTCCTTTAATATCTGGTAAAGTCCAACAAAAAGTTTTCTTATATTTTTTTAAAGTTTCTATAAGTTATTGTTCTTGAGATTCGTTTAATGCAGATGAAATAATAACTGGTAAAGTTGAAGAATTATCTAAATAAGCATATTTCAAATGATCAGGTAATATTTTTAGCTCAAAATCAGGAGGTTTAATAATTGATGGAACTATATTCTTGTCAGTATTTTCAGTATTATCCAGAAATTCAAATCTTTCATGAATATAATCTAGTTCTTCATTATTTTCTTCAATTAATTTAGTATTTTCTTTTTTTAAATTATCTTCGTAATATTGCTTAAAATGTTCGCTTTGTAATTGTTCAAGTATTTCCATCTGAAAACATTCATCATCTTTTTCTAGCGCAGGATATTTCATTGATTTTGCAATATTAAAGGTAACTTTTTGGTCATTTACTCTCATAGTTAATTCTCCTTTCTGAACATCAATCATAGCTTTTCCAGTAGCTAAAAATGTTCTTCCTAAAATGATAAGAATTTCTTTATCTTCCTCCATATCTAAAACAATAAAATCTACTTGGGAAGATAAATTTATCCACCTTTACTAACACATCTTCAATAACTCCCTTAGGATAAGTAACCGAACGATCGGCTAATTGAAGGGTTACCGAAGTAGGTGTAATTTTTCCTAATCCTAATCTCTTAAAAATCGATAGAGGCATTAGATTGATGCTTGCTCCTAAGTCACACAAAGCTTTTCCATAAAATTTTTCTCCTATAGCGCAGGGTATAGTGAAACTACCAGGATCTTTCAATTTTTTAGGAAGATTCTTCTGAATAATAGCACTACACTCTTCACTAAGTGCAACTGTTTCATTATCAGTGAATTTTCTTTTTTTATTTAGAATATCTTTCATAAATTATACATAATTTGGCATCTGATCTAAAGCTTCGACAAAAAGTATATTGATTGTTAATTTCTTTAATATTTCAAGGAATTTAGCAAATTGTTTATCTTTTTTATGTTGAGCTAGTCGTTGAGGAAATGGTGGTGGAGGTGTTTCAACAGAAATTTTCATAGGTATTAAAGGATGTTCCAAGTTTGAATCTTGTTGAATTGTTTCCTTTTCAATTTCCACTTCCTCATTTTGGCTTTTAAGTTCTTTTTGAATTTGAGGTTCTAGTTCTTTTCCACTTCTTAGTTGTATTGCTTTAATTTGTTCTTTTCCTTGATCTTTAGGATTTATTTCAACATTACTAGGAAAAGTTCCAGGTATTCTATTATTTAGCGCGAGTATGAATATGTCCAAGTTGAGTTTCGATATTTTTAATAGATGTTCCTTGAATTTGTAATTGATTTCCGTGAATTTGTAGTTGATTTCCTTGATTTTGTAGTTGATGACCCATATTCAAAATTAATTCATCCATAGATAATTTCTTATCTTTGAATTGTGGGTTATTGTTATTAAATCCGAGTGGGTAATTAGGTTTATAGTTTGGATTTGCTTGATTAGGTTGATTCATCCATTGTTGATTAGATGTGTTATTCCAATTAAAATTTAGATGAGTTTTCCAACCGAGATTATAATAGTTTGAATAAGGGTTATTAGTTCTATTATTAATAGCATTTAAAGTTTCATAATTAGATTGAGATTCTATGATTTGTCCGGATGAGTTTTCTTCTAAAGTAGGAGAGTAGTTCATTCCAAAATGATCAAATTTCTTAGATATAGCAAGCAATTTGAGAAGCTAACATGGATATTGCATCATTTTCATGAATGCCGGCTATTTTTTCGGATTTACTCTATCTGCAGGCCATTGGAAATTATTTGTTGCCATTTCTTCGATTAGTGCATAAGCTTCATCAAATGGTTTAGACATTAATGAACCTCAACGACGAAGCATCGATGATTGATCTTAAAGATCCTACTAATCCATTATAAAAGGTTTGAATAATCGACCAATCCGGTAGCGCATGATGTGGGCATTTCCTAAGAAGTTCCTTAAATCTCTCCCAAGATTCATAAATTGATTCTCCATCTATCTGACAAAAAGAAGTTATATCATTTCTAAATTTAGCAGTTTTAGATGGTGGAAAATAATTGGATAGAAATTTTTGTGATAATTCTCCCCAAGTTTTAATAGATCCACGTGCTAACAAATTCAACCACATTTTAGCCTTATCCCTTAATGAAAAAGGAAGAAGTCTAAGTCTTATAGCATCGTCAGATACTCCTTGATATTTAAAAGTAGCACAAAGTTCTAGAAAACTAGCAAGATGTAAGTTAGGATCTTCAATAGGTGAACCACTAAATTGATTGTTTTGTACCATTTGGATAATTGCATGTTTAAGTTCAAATGAATTAGCAGCTACATCAGGGTTTTGAATAGTTAAATGAATTTCATCTGATGTAGGGTTGACATAATCTTTTAATGGTCTTTGTTGGTTCATATTTTGAATTTCAGGAATATTCGCCATTTGTGTTAAATTTATAGTTTGTTTCTTTTGTTTTCTAATTATTTTAATTGTACGCTCTAATTCAGAATCGTAAGGTATTAAATTTTTGTTTCCAAATTTTCGCATATAATTTTAGAATAGATATTTATTTATTATGATTATTTTAAAATAGTCCGTTACTTTAGTAAATTTTTCTTACTTTCCCCCAAAAACTTGACCCACAAATTTATATTATGATATTTTAATTTGATCACAATGAAGCCAAAAACTTGACCCCGCTATATTATATGTATAGAATTGTAATTTATGTTGTGGATGCTATGCAAGTATACGTATCGTATCAAGTAATACAGGGCTCTAGTGGAGTCCTAGTTATCGATCCCACAGGGAGAGAGAAAATTAAATAATAGCTAATTTTAAAATAATAATAATAATAATTTTTTAAATAGTATACGAAAATTTGGAGTTCTAAATTTGAGCGCAATAAAGTAAACCAAGTATTCTTATCAGGTAACTTAACTAAGTAGAAAATTAATACTAATTTCAAGTGCAGGAAATAAAACTAATTGCTAAATAAGTCTTAACTATTCAGAAAAAGTATCTTTCCCCTTATTTTAGAAATTTAAGTGATTGATGAATTTAAATAGATAATGTTAAGGTATTGTGACAAATAGGAGCATTTCTATTCTTTACCCTTTGGTCCAGGTGTAAAGAATATTGATTAATCCTATGTTTGATTACTGAATCTACGGCTAGCCTGGGAGGATACAGATAACTGAAAATTTTATTAAGAAATTCATACCTATTTTTGATGAAATTGCACTTTAAAGAAGGGTATTTTCTTTATTTTATTGCAGGAATGAAGAATTTAGGTGATAAAAGCAAAAATCATAAAAAGGAGCGAATTTGGAGCAAAATCATGCAATTTGTGCTGAAGTCGCCGACGGCGAGATCGAGCCCGCCGACGGTGAGGTTACGAGAAGAAAATTATAAAGAATTTATAACTGTCTAGCTGACAGCGAGCCCGAGCCTGCTGACAGCGAGCTAGAGTGGTTGAAGATCTTCTAGAAGCCTCGCCGACAGCGAGGTAGTTCGTTGCCGACGGCGAGCTAGTTCAAATGGTGCAGATACATTGAACCTTGACACTTTTTGAAAGGATGCTTACACACCTCTTGGTCCTTTGCTCACCTCTATATATAGAAGCTTAAATTAAGTCTTTTGTGTGTTACTTCTGTGTTACCTTAGTGTGTCTTAGTGAGTCTTAGAGAGTCTTTGAGTGTTATAAGTGAGTTATTTTGAGTCTTTAGTGAGTATTTAGTGAGTTAGTGAGTCGTGCTGTACTGGAAGGAAGAGTCAAAGGAACTGCGAGGAGTCTGCTTGGGGATAAATTAAGATAAGTATTTGTATTTATTGTTTTTAACTTTAAATGAAATCCATGCTTCGTTTAGTTTCCATGCATTCTGAGTAGTTTATTTAGTCTTTCTCCCTGTTTATGAAATTAAGTGATTTGATGAACTAAAAATAGAAGTATTTTTATATATTAATAAATTGTGATAATTTTTACTTAAAACTTAATTTACTTTTCAAACTGGCCATTTGATTTGTTAAAATATGTTGATTATCAACTATAGTAAAGATTACATCTGATATTCGGGGAAATTCAAAGGCCTTGAAAGGAGGGTGCAAATAAATAGGGAAATAATATGATCTGGCGTAGAATTGAGCATTTTAGTGTGACAGACTAAAATATTCAATTTGGTCCTATTGTTTGAGAGCTGAAGTGTAGATGTTAGTCCTCAGGCGAGGGGAATGTGGGAGCTCTGAAGTGGCAGTCGGTATCTGACCCACAAATTTATATTATGATATTTTAATTTGATTGCAACGAAGCCAAAAACTTGAACCCGCTATATTATATGTATAGAATTGTAATTTATGTTATGGATGCTATGCAAGTATATGTATCGTATCAAGTAATACAGGGCTCTAGTGGAGTCCTGGTTATCGATCCCACAGGGAAAGAGAAAATTAAATAACAGCTAATTTTAAAATAATAATAATAATAATTTTTTAAATAGTATACGAAAATTTGGAGTTCTAAATTTGAGCGCAATAAAGTAAACTAAGTATTCTAATCAGGTAACTTAACTAAGTAGAAAATTAATACTAATTTCAAGGGCAGGAAATAAAACTAATTGCTAAATAAGTCTTAACTATTCAGAAAAAGTATCTTTCCCCTTGTTTTAGGAATTTAAGTGATTGATGAATTTAAATAGATAATGTTAAGGTATTGTGACAAATAGGAGCATTCCTATTCTTTACCCTTTGGTCCAGGTGTAAAGAATACTGACTAATCCTATGTTTGATTACTGAATCTGCGGCTAGGCCGGGAGGATACTGATCGCTGAAAATTTTATTAAGAAATTCATACCTATTTTTGATGAAATTGCACTTTAAAGAAGGGTATTTTCTTTATTTTATTACAGGAATGAAGAATTTAGGTCATAAAAGCAAAAATCATAAAAAGGAGTGAATTTGGAGAAAAATCATGCAATTTGTGCTGAAGTCGCCGACGACGAGATCGAGCCCGCCGACGGCGAGGTTACGAGAAGAAAATTCTGAAGAATTTATAACCGTCTCGTCGACGGCCGAGCCCGAGCCCGCTGACAGCGAGCTAGAGCGGTTGAAGATATTCTAGAAGCCTCGCCGACAGGGGGGTAGTTCGTCGCCGACGGCGAGCTAGTCCAAATGGTGCAGATACATTGAACCTGGACACTTTTTGAAAGGATGCTTACACACCTCTTGGTCCTTTGCTCACCTCTATATATAGAAGCCGAAATTAAGTCTTTTGTGTTACCTTAGTGTGTCTTAGTGAGTCTTAGAGAGTCTTTGAGTGTTATAAGTGAGTTATTTTGAGTCTTTACTGAGTATTTAGTGAGTTAGTGAGTCGTGCTGTACTGGAAGGAAGAGTCGAAAGGAACTGCGAGGAGTATCGTCAGGGATAAATTAAGATAAGTATTTGTATTTATTGTTTTTAACTTTAAATGAAATCCATGCTTAGTTTAGTTTCCATGCATTCCGAGTAGTTTATTTAGTCTTTCTCCTCGTTTATGAAATTAAGTGATTTGATGAACTAAAAATAGAAGTATTTTTATATATTAATAAATTGTGATAATTTTTACTTAAAACTTAAATTACTTTTCAAACTGGCCATTTGATTTGTTAAAATATGTTGATTATCAACTATAGTAAAGATTACATCTGATATTCGGGGAAATTCAAAAGCCTTGAAAGGAGGGTGCAAATAAATAGGGAAATAATATCACTGGGCGTAGAATTGAGCGTTTTAGTGTGACAAACTAAAATATTCAATTTGGTCCTATTGTTTGAGAGCTGAAGTGTAGATGTTAGCCCTCAGGCGAGGGGAATGTGGGAGCTCCGAAGTGGCGGTCGGTATCCTCCCGACTCTAGCGCGCATTCGGTAATCAAACATAGGATTAGTCAATATTCTTTACACTGGATCAAAGAGTAAAGAATAGGAATGCTCCTATTTGTCACAATACCTTAACATTATCTATTTAAATTCATCAATCACTTAAATTTCTAAAACAAGGGGAAAGATACTTTTTCTGAATAGTTAAGACTTATTTAGCAATTAGTTTTATTTCCTGCACTTGAAATTAGTATTAATTTTCTACTTAGTTAAGTTACCTGATTAGAATACTTAGTTTACTTTATTGCGCTCAAATTTAGAACTCCAAATTTTCTTATATTATTTAAAAAATTATTATTATTATCATTTTAAAATTAGCTATTATTTAATTTTCTCTTTCCCTGTGGGATCGATAACCAGGACTCCACTAGAGCCCTGTATTACTTGATACAATACGTATACTTGCGTAGCATCCACAACATAAATTACAATTCTATACATATAATATAGCGGGGTCAAGTTTTTGGCTTCGTTGCAATCAAATTAAAATATCATAATATAAATTTGTGGGTCAAGTTTTTGGAGCCGTTGCCGGGGAAAGTAAGAAAAATTTACTAAAGTAACGGACTATTTTAAAATAATCATAATAAATAAATATCTATTCTAAAATTGTATGCGCAAATTTGAAAATGAAAATTTAATACCTTACTATTTTGAATTAGATCGTACAATTACAAGAATTAGAAAACAAAAGAAACAAACTATAAATTTTACACAAATGGTGAATATTCCTGAAATTCAAAATATGAACCAACAAAGACCATTAAGAGATTATGCCAACCCTACATCAGATGAAATTCATTTAACTATTCAAAACCCTTATGTAGCTACTAATTCATTTGAACTTAAACCTGCAATTATCCAAATGGTACAAAACAATCAATTTAGTGGTTCACCTACCGAAGATCCTAACTTACATCTTGCTAGTTTTCTAGAACTTTGTGCTACTTTTAAATATCAAGGAGTATCTGACGATGCTATAAGACTTAGATTTTTCTCTTTTTCATTAAGGGATAAGGCTAAAATGTGGTTGAATTCGTTAGCACCTGGATCTATTAAAACTTGGGGAAAATTATCACAAAAATTTCTATCCAAATATTTTCCACCATCTAAAACTGCTAAATTTAGAAATGATATAACTTCTTTTGTCAGATAGATGGAGAATCAATTTATGAATCTTGGGAGAGATTTAAGGAACTTCTTAGAAATGCCCACATCATGCGCTACCGTATCGGCGATTATTCAAACCTTTTATAATGGATTAGTAGGATCTTTAAGATCAATCATCGATGCTGCTTCTTCGGAGGTTCATTAATGTCTAAAACATTTGATGAAGCTTATGCACTAATCGAAGAAATGGCAACAAATAATTTCCGATGGCCTGCGAGATAGAGTAAATCCGAAAAAAATAGCCAGCATTCATGAAAATGATGCAATATCCATGTTAGCTTCTCAAATTGCTGCTATATCTAAGAAATTAGATCATTTTGGAATGAACTTCTCTCCTACTTTAGAAGAAAACTCATCTGGACAAATCATAGAATCTCAATCTAATTATGAAACTTTAAATGCTTATTAATAGTAGAACTAATAACCCTTATTCAAACTATTATAATCTCGGTTGGAAAACTCATCCAAATTTTAATTGGAATAACCCATCTAATCAACAATGGATGAATCAACCTAATCAAGCAAATCCAAACTATAAACCTAATTACCCACCTGGATTTAATAACAATAACCCACAATTCAAAGATAAGAAATTATCTATGGATGAATTAATTTTGAATATGTGTCATCAACTACAAAATCAAGGAAATCAACTACAAATTCATGGAAATCAATTACAAATTCAAGGAACATCTATTAAAAATATCGAAACTCAACTTGGACATATTGCTACTGCGCTAAATAATAGAATACCTGAAACTTTTCCAAGTAATGTTGAAATAAATCCTAAAGATCAAGGAAAAGAACAAATTAAAGCAATACAACTAAGAAGTGGAAAAGAACTAGAACCTCAAATTCAAAAAGAACTTAAAAGCCAAAATGAGGAAGTGGAAATTGAAAAGGAAACAATTCAACAAGATTCAAACTTGGAACATCCTTTAATACCTATGAAAATTTCGTTGAAACACCTCCACCACCATTTCCTCAACGACTAGCTCAACATAAAAAAGATAAACAATTTGCTAAATTCCTTGAAATATTAAAGAAATTAACAATCAATATACCTTTTGTCGAAGCTTTAGATCATATGCCAAATTATGTAAAATTTATGAAAGATATTGTAAATAAAAAAAGAAAATTCACTGATAATGAAACAGTCGCACTTAGTGAAGAGTGTAGTGCTATTATTCAGAAGAAGCTTCCTGAAAAATTGAAAGATCCTGGTAGTTTCACTATTCCCTGCGCTATAGGAGAAAAATTTTATGGAAAAGCTTTGTGTGACTTAGGAACAAGCATCAATCTAATGCCTCTATTGATTTTTAAGAGATTAGGATTTGAAAAAATTACACCTACTTCAGTAACCCTTCAATTAGCTGATCGTTCGGTTACTTATCCTAAGGGAGTTATTGAAGATGTGTTAGTAAAGGTGGATAAATTTATCTTCCCGATAGATTTTATTGTTTTAGATATGGAGGAAGATAAAGAAATTCCTATCATTTTAGGAAGACCATTTTTAGCTACTGGAAAAGCTATGATTGATGTTCAAAAAGGAGAATTAACTATGAGAGTAAATGACCAAAAAGTTACCTTTAATATTGCAAAATCAATGAAACATCCTGTTCTAGAAAAAGATGATGAATGTTTTTGGATGGAAATACTTGAACAATTACAACGCGAACATTTTAAGGAATATTACGAGGATAATTTAGAAAAGGAAAATACTGAATTAATTGAAGAAAATAATGAAGAACTAGATTATATTCAGGAAAGATTTAAATTTCTGGATAATACTGAAAATACTGACAAGAATATAGTTCCATCAATTATTAAACCTCCTAAACTTTAGCTAAAAATATTACCTGATCATTTGAAATATGCTTATTTAGGTAATTCTTCAACTTTACCAGTTATTATTTCATCTGCATTAAACGAATCTCAAGAACAAAACTTTTAGAAACTTTAAAAAAATATAAGAAAACTTTTGGTTGGACTTTAGCAGATATTAAAGGAATTAGTCCTTCAATCCGTATGCATAGAATTATTTTAGATGATGAACATAAACCTAAAGCGAGATCCCCAAAGGAGATTAAACCCGATAATGAAAGAAGTAGTTAAGAAAGAAATTTTAAAATGGTTAGATAATTGTACTATATATCCATATTTCGACGAGTGCTTGGGTAAGCCCAATTCACTGTGTTCTAAGAAGGGAGGAGTGACCGTCACTCGCCAATGAAAATAACGATCTTATTCCTATAAGACAAGTTATTGGTTGGCGTATATGTATTGATTATAGGAAATTAAATACCGCCACCGGGAAAGATCACTTCCCTTTACCATTTCTAGACCGGATGTTAGATAGATTAGTGGGACATAAGTATTTTTATTTTCTAGATGGATACACCGGTTATCATTAAATACAAATTGCTCACCGAGGATCAAGAGAAAACTACATTTACTAGTCCTTATGGAACTTTCGCTTTTCGAAGGATGCCTTTTGGATTATATAATGCACCAAATAACATTCCGAGAGATGTATGATGTCTATATTTAGTAAGTTAATTGACAATTGAATAGAAGTATTTATGGATGATTTCTACGTATTTGGAACATCATTTGACACATGCTTAACTCATCTTGAAAAAGTATTAGAAGTATGTGAGAAAACAAATTTAGTTCTAAATTGGGAGAAATGTCGATTTATGGTTCTTTGCGACATTGTATTAGGGCATAAAATTTCAGAAAAAGGCATGGAAGTGGACCCTTCAAAAATTCAAGTTATAGCTAAATTACCACCTCCAACTACGGTAAAAGGGGTAAGAAGTTTTCTTGGACATGCTGGATTCTACAAATGCTATATAAAAGATTTTTCAAAAATTACTAAACCTCTATGCCAACTTCTCGAAAAGGACAAGAAATTTGAATTTACAATCGAATGCCTGAATGCTTTTGAACTCTTAAAAGAAAAATTAATTACGAGCACCTATAAGCGTTTCACCTAAGCTGGGAGAAACCATTTGAACTTATGTGTGTTGCTAGTGATTATGCTTGTAGGAGCAGATTCTTGGCAAAGATATGAAAAGATTTTTAAAGTTATATACTATGCTAGTAAAACTCTAAATGATGCTGAAATAAATTATACAGTTACAAAAAGAGAATTATTAGCGGTAGTATATGGTTTTAATAAATTTAGACCTTATCTGATTGGAACAAAATGTATCGTGCATACTGATCATTCTGCTATCAAATATTTATTGTAAAAGAAAGATTCCAAACCAAGATTAATTAGATGGATGCTATTAATGCAAGAATTCGATTTTGAGATTGTTAATAAGAAAGGAACTGATAATCAAATTGCGGATCATTTATCAAGATTAGAAAATCATGAATTATCTGATATTGAAAATGAAATTATAGACAGTTTTCCTGATGAACAACTATATAATATCAATGAATGGAAAATTACCATGGTATGCTTGATATAGTAAACTATATAGTTAGTAATATTTTACCACCTATGTTAACTTTGCAACAACGAAAAAATTCATCCATGATACGAAAATATATTTTTGGGATGAACCATATTTATATAAGCAATGTAAGGATTTAATTATTAGAAGATGTGTACCTTATGAAGAAACTAAACCAATTATTCAAAAATGTCATGATTCTAATTTTGGAGGACATTTTGGGACTGATAAAACTGCTTATAAGATTCTACAATCTGGATTTTTTACCGCTACTCTATTTAGAGATGTATATAGATATATTAAAACTTGTGATAAATGTCAAGGAGTAGGAAATATATCTAGAAGAAACGAAATGCCTCTAAACTTTATATTAGAAGTTGAAATTTTTGATGTTTGGGGATTAGATTTTATGGGACCTTTTATTCCTTCATTTGGAAACTCATATATATTAGTAAGCTGTTGATTATGTTTCCAAATGGATCGAGGCACAAGCTTTACCTAGGTGTGATGCTAAGAGTGTTTCAAAATTTACGATGAAAAATATTTTTACTAGATTTGGAATGCCGAGAGTGATTATCACCGACGGAGGAACTCATTTTAGAAATAAATACATTCACAAACTAGTAGAAAAATACAATATTACTCATAAGATATCCATTGCTTATCATCCACGGACTAGCGGATTAGTCGAAGTATCCAATCGTGAGATTAAACGTATTTTAGAAAAATATCAGTAAACCCAAATAGGTTAGATTGGTCTATTAGATTAGACACTGCATTATGGGCTTATAGATCGCTTATAAAACTCCGATTGGAATGACTCCTTACAGGCTTATATATGGAAAAACATGCCACTTACCAGTTGAATTAAAACATAAAGCATATTGGGCGATTAAAGAATTTAATTATAATATGAAGGAAGCTGGTGAGAAGAGGTTACTGCAATTAAATGAACTGGAAGAATTAAGAAATGAATCATATGATAATGATCGGATTTATAAAGAAAAGATGAAATTATGGCATGATCGGAAGATTAATCGAGAGAAATTTTGAACCGGGACAGGAAGTTTTGTTATATAATACTAGATTGAAATTATTTCTGGAAAATTGAAGTCTCGATGGTTAGGACCTTTCACCATAACTCAAATATTTTCATACGGAACTATAGAGATCGAAGATCCAAAAACTGGACATAAATTTAAAGTTAATGGACATAGATTAAAACCATATTTCAAAGGTATAAGACCTAACTATAAAGAGGTTTTAATGCTTAGTCAACCTGATTAATAATTGAAATTAGGTCGGGCTGACGACGTTAAACCAAGCGCTTTATGGGAGGCAACCCATATTAGTTATCTATTTTTATTGTATTTTAATAGTTAGTTTATATTATTGAAACTTTACTACTCAATTTTTATTAAGAATCATCACATATTCGAACCATTATGATGAGAAAAGAAATTATTCGATTTAGAGCGAAATTGGACATTATTTTGAAATCTCGCAGTCGGCGAGGTCGGTACTCGCCGACAGCGAGGTTCGCACCTAATTCAGTTTATTTATAAGCTCGCTGACAGCGAGAAACGAGCTCGCCGACAGCGAGAACCTGAAAGGCAATTTTTATAACTAAGTCGCCGACAGCGAGGAAGTTATAAAAATGAGTTATATATACTTTAAAGCCAAATTGGACGGTTTCAACACCAAATGCTTAGTGAGAAACCATTCTTAAACCATTCTAAATCTGCCTTCTTCACTAGAATTCATTCCATTCACCATAATGGCTTCCAAATTCTTAGATTCTTCAAAATCTGGAGTGTTTAACCGGAGGAAATTTGTGAGTGCGGAAACGCAGCGGATCTTCAACAAGGTTTTGGTAAAGAAAAGAGTTATCAAGGAACTGGGATTTGTCAATCGAGGATTAGAGAATTCCACTACAAAGATAGAAGAAATGATCACACGGCGGCATCGGGAGGTGATTCGTTACACTACGTCCGTTGTTGTTATTCCGATTGTGAAAGAATTCTACTCTCAACTTACATGCGATCAACAATGGGAATGTCTACGTCCGAGGAAGATGGGTGACGTTTACTCCATCAAGAGTAAATGAGTTATTCTCTATAGAAAACACCCCGGTATGTCACTATTCAAATTTTGTGCCATCTCGGTATAATATGAATGAGATATTTCGATATTTGACTGATGAAACAGAAGATTGGGAAATTCGTGAAGATGGGTATGTTAGTTTCTCTGCATCACTTTTGAATCCTATCTCGAAGCACTGGCACTTTTTCATCTCATCTAAATTGTTACCTACTATGAGGGTAAACAAGGTTTCAAAAGAATGCGCTATATTGAATTATTGTATTCAAATTGGATTGTCTATTGATGTGGGATCAATAATTATTAAGTCTGCATTGGGTTTAATTGTGCATGGGTCAGTTCACGGACTAGGACATCCATCTACTATTTTTGCATTATGTAGTCAGTACCAGGTTTCTTATGAAGCTTGGGAAAAGGTACTGTTACCTTGGAAGCCGCTTGATCCTACGGATATGTTCCTACTTTGGACAATAATGAAGACATTACATTTATCTACGATAGAGCTTCACGGGAATCATCCTATAGCAAGGCCTATTTCGGATAAAACGGAGTTACTTATGAAGAAAATTAATGGAATGGAGAAAGAACTACAGAATGTGAGAGATTTAATCGACAATATATCGATTTATTTGATCACATTGGTGGAGGATGAAGGAACACTTCGATCATTCCGGACACTTGGAAGCTAGCTTTCTTCATTTCTTGAGACAGAAGGGTTGGATCACCGAAGAATCGCTCGAGTTTCCCTTCGTGCCTTTCTATAACTTATTTGTGCATCATCGTCATATCGGAAATATCAGAGAAGATGAAGATTCTGACCTTGAAGAGTAGTAGTAAAGATTTCTATAGTATGTTTGTGTTTATGTTATTTGATTTTATTTAGATTTTTATTATGTTTGGAATGATGATTTGAATATCTCAAACTTAGTTGAGATATGCGTCAGAGTTTGTATCGGCATTTAGTGTGTCGTGGTTTGGTTTGCGATCGTCGATTAGTAGTAAGGATTGAAGTTTGAAGTTTGATTATAGTCTAAAAATTATGTTAGTTTGTATGTCCCATGGATTTCAATATTAAAGTTAATTTGTTGTGTTGTGTGAACTTGTTTGTGTATATGTAGCTAATCTTCTTATTAAAGTAATAAATGATGTGATCGGAAATATAATATAAGACAAATATAGGACGAAAATAAGTGACAAATTTCATAAATTTAAAATTTTTGGAATCTCGCGGACGACGAGAAAAATCCCGCCGACAGCGAGATCGATCTCGCTGACAGCGAAGAAAATCTCGCCAACAGCAGATTTTTCCCGAAAGTTTTTGGTTCTGAAAAATATTAGCTCGCCGACGGTGAGATAAATCTCGCTGACAGCGAGGTAGGAAGAAAACATATATTTGACCGGTCAAAAACACTATTCATCATCCCCAACCTCCAATTTTCGCAAAAACCGACCTAGGGCTTGAGAGATCTTGGATTTGAAGAGATTTCATCACTCAAAAATACCAGATTTCATCTTCTCTTGGTAAGAGCTTCACTCCTATGCAAAATTTTTTTGATTTTCACCATGTATTTTCACCACATTGCAAATTTTGGGAAAAATCAAAATGTGGAAGAAATATTTGGTGGAAATCCATGGAATTTAATTTAAATTGCTTACAAATGTTGTAGGAAGCCTTCTTAGGATTATTTTTAAGTTTAGTGAAAATTTTCGTGATTTTCACAGATTGATCGATTGGCTCCACGACAGAAACGTCGAGTAGAGTTCGACGAAAATTGATTCATCAACGCACCAGCACAAGCAAAATATTTTGAAAATATACAAGGAAGAAAGTGCATTGCGGATCGGGTATTCAAAAATCCGGGAGGAGAAGTAGAGCGGATTATAAAGGAAAGAGGTCGGGAAAATTTACATTATGTTCGGTATAAAGCAGCTTGTAGAAGTGGTGAAGGAATTTTATGCCAATTTGATGCACGGCGAAGATGCACCTGTAAAGGTACGAGGGTTTTTTGTAGATTTTAATGCTGCTAAAATTAAAGCGTTCTATGAAGTTCATGACTCGCACTTTAGCGAGCATGAAACTTTTGGAACGATGGAAGGCCACTGGAGGAAGTCATTAACTTTCTCACTGATGGGATCGGAGTATGGAAAATAAAGCAACAGGAAAGAGTGAATTTTCCTCTTTCCAAATTAAATGCGATCTCCGAGGCACGGCATTACTTCATTTGTTCTACTCGTTACCCACATATCACCACGGTGAGGTAACACGAGATAGAGCAATTCTGAATTTCTGCATTCAGAATAACAGAAGCATCAACATCGGTAGAGTTATTTATCAGAATATCCTGGCCACTCCTCGAAATGAGAGTGGATTTGGATTGGGCCACCCTGGATTGATTTTTGCTCTGCCAACTCTCTGGAGTTGAGGCTAGAGATGATGAAGAATGGGTGGAACCAATGAAACCACTTACGAGTTGCTAACATTAAGAAGTATGAGTCCCATGAAGGGTGGAGAGCGGGAGTAAGAAGTTATTTTACTCAATCAAGTAGAGATATACCCTCTGCTCAGCTATGGACCTCACGAGCCTACCACCCCTACCTGACAAGATCTGATGAATGAATTGACTCTGCATAGGAAGAGTTTTGAGCAGTTTGGAGAGACCATGGGGAGAAGGTTTGATCATTTTGATCAAAGGATTGATAATCTGGAGAGGAGACATGATTATGATAGTGAATACCTCCAGCGACATTCAGAATACGAGATTGCATATTATGAAGGCTGAACATCGTTATAGGAGTGGAGATTTAGATGTAGTCTTTCCGGGAATGCCCCGGGTACACTCGGTATCACACCGCTTCGGTCTTCTCGGCGGCTTTATAGATCAGGGAGGAGATGATATAGTTTGGGACTTCGATGCTGAAGTTTAAGAGTTTTTGTATTTTATTTGTTTGATGTAAGTTATTTTGAGAACTGTATATGTTTGTAATATTCAGTACTTTATTTTGAGACATTGGATGTTAGTTAGATTAATCTGCTTGGATTGTTATAGTAGTTAGTTTATGTTTTTGTGTTAGTTAATTGCATTTGTTTTTATGTTAATTAGGATGTAAATTTTCTTTAATATGTTTTTATTTTATTTTGTATTGTTTTAAGTTTTTAGAATTGTTAATCTGTTAGTTCAATTGTTTTTAATATGTTAGTAATTCATATGTGTAGTGTAGAGTTATTTTAATTGTTGTGTTTAATACTTATCTTAGATTTTATCCCTGCATTTTCTTTAAATTGTTATATATATATGGAGAATACTAATAGTACAGATTCAATGAAAAATGAAAAAGCCTGCAAAAATTTCAAAGATAAGAAATACCTAAACTTCAAAGGTATGATTTATTTACTTTCCTTCTTATTCATTATTTAGAATAGATATAAAAATTTAAGTTTGGGGGGAGAGTAAAATACAAATTTAGTTATTAACTTGTTCTCGAATTTCTATTTTCAAATTATTATAAAATGATTTTTATAGCAAATTTTTCAATTTGATTTAATATGAATTATTTTATTTAATTATTATAAAAGGTTAAATGAAATATTTCGAGTACTTTAATTAATTAAATAGAATAAAATATTTGGTTAAAGGGAAAAAGAATATAGTAATCTATTTTTAGTAAGGAAAACTATATTCTAAAATTAAAATTCTTAAGTATTCAAGTGAAAAAGAAAAGATTGAAAATCAATGAAGTAAAAACTATGAAGTATATATAAGCTAAGAAATATTTCTAAGTTTCAAATCTAGGAAGATGAAGATAAAGTTCAAAATTATTAACAGGCTCTCCAGATACAGTAATCCTCATTAAAAAAAAAAAAGAAAAATGAGGAGAAGCTTGAGGAGATGCCTTATCAAAAATTGGCTTCATTTGATTTAACCTAAAGGGAAAAACTTAGATATTTCCAAACTTATGTTTATGGATTATAATTTTACCTAATAGTATTTTCTTGATTTTCTTATCATATGAATATCTTAAGAAGTTATTCTTTTAAGTATAGTCATTCCTGAAATGAATAGTAAGCTAGAAATCTTAGACCTGATAACTAAATAATTTATTTCTATAAGATTAATTAAATTACATGAATTATTTTTATTTAACTTTATTATGATATTAATTAATCTAATTCATAGTTATTTAAATTGAAAAATCTTATTATAAAACTCATTATTTTTATGTAGTACTAAAATTACTTGAGTCAAGTAATAAGTTTTGGGAATTTTGATCGCTGAAAATTTTATTAAGAAATTCATACCTATTTTTGATGAAATTGTACTTTAAAGAAGGGTATTTACTTTATTTTATTGCAGGAATGAAGAATTTAGGCGATAAAAGAAAAATCATAAAAAGGAGCGAATTTGGAGCAAAATCATGCAATTTGTCTTGAAGTCGCCGACGGCGAGATCGAGCCGCCTACGGCGAGGTTACGAGAAGAAAATTCGAAGAATTTATAAGCTGTCTCGCCGACAGCCGAGCCCGAGCCCACCGACGGCGAGCTAGAGAGGTTGAAGATCTTCTAGAAGCCTCGCCGACATGGCGAGGTAGTTCGTCGTCGACGGCGAGCTAGTTCAAATGGTGCAGATACATTGAACCTGGACACTTTTTGAAAGGATGCTTACACACCTCTTGGTCCTTTGCTCACCTCTATATATAGAAGCCAAAATTAAGTCTTTTGTGTGTTACTTCTGTGTTACCTTAGTGTGGCTTAGTGAGTCTTAGAGAGTCTTTGAGTATTATAAGTGAGTTATTTTGAGTCTTTAGTTAGTATTTAGTGAGTTAGTGAGTCGTCTTGTCGTCTGGAAGGAAGAGTCGAAGAGGCTATGAGGAGTACGCAGGGATAAATTAAGATAAGTATTTGTATTTATTGTTTTTAACTTTAAATAAAATTCATGCTTAGTTTAGTTTCCATGCATTTTGAGTAGTTTATTTAGTCTTTCTCCCTGTTTATGAAATTAAGTGATTTGATGAACTAAAAATAGAAGTATTTTTATATATTAATAAATTGTGATAATTTTTACTTAAAACTTAATTTACTTTTCAAACTGGCCATTTGATTTGTTAAAATATGTTGATTATCAACTATAGTAAAGATTACATCTGATTTTCGGGGAAATTCAAAAGCCTTGAAAGGAGGATGCAAATAAATAGGGAAATAATATCCTTTGGGCGTAGAATTGAGCATTTTAGTGTGACGGACTAAAATATTCAATTTGGTCCTATTGTTTGAGAGCTGAAGTGTAGATGTTAGCCCTCGGGCGAGGGAACGTGGGAGCTGCGAAGTGGCGGTCGGTATCCTCCCAGCCTAGCCGCAGATTCGATGATCAAACATAGGATTAGTCAATATTCTTTACACCTGAACCAAAGGGTAAATAATATGAATGCTCCTATTTGTCACAATACCTTAACATTATCTATTTAAATTCATCAATCACTTAAATTTCTAAAACAAGGGGAAAGATACTTTTTCTGAATAGTTAAGACTTATTTAGCAATTAGTTTTATTTGCTGCACTTGAAATTAGTATTAATTTTCTACTTAGTTAAGTTACCTTATTAGAATACTTAGTTTACTTTATTGCGCTCAAATTTAGAACTCCAAATTTTCGTATACTATTTAAAAAATTATTATTATTATTGTTTTAAAATTAGCTGTTATTTAATTTTCTCTTTCCCTGTGGGATCGATAACCAGGACTCCACTAGAGTCCTGTATTACTTGATACGATTCATATACTTGCGTAGCATCCACAACATAAATTACAATTCTATACATATAATATAGTGGGGTGAAGTTTTTGGCTTCGTTGCAATCAAAGTAAAATATCATAATATAAATTTGTGGGTCAGATACCGTACGCACCAGAGCTCCACGTTCCCCTCGCTCGAGGGCTAACATCTACACTTCAGCTCTCAAATAATAGGACCAAATTGAATTTATTAATCTGTCACACTAAAATGCTCAATTCTACGCCGAGTGATATTATTTCCCTATTTATTTGCACCCTCCTTTCAAGGCTTTTGAATTTCCCCGAATATCAGATGTAATCTTTACTATAGTTGATAATCGACATATTTTAACAAATCAAATGGCCGATTTAAAAAGTAAATTAAGTTTTAAGTAAAAATTATCAAAATTTATTAATATATAAAAATACTTATATTTTAGTTCATCAAATCACTTAATTTCATAAACGGGAAGAAAGACTAAATAAACTACTCGGAATGCATGGAAACTAAACTAAGCATGGATTTCATTTAAAGTTAAAAACAATAAATACAAATACTTATCTTAATTTATCCCCAAGCAGACTCCTCGCAGTTCCTTTGACTCTTCCTTCCAGTACAGCACGACTCACTAACTCACTAAATACTCACTAAACACTCAAAATAACTCACTTATAACACTTAGAACACAAAGACTGCACTAAGACACACTAAGGTAACACAGAAGTAACACACTGAAATAACACAAAAGTAACACACAAAAGACTTAATTTCGGCTTCATATATAGAGGTAAGCAAAGGACCAAGAGGTGTGTAAGCATCCCTTCGAAAAGTGTCCGGGTTCAATGTATACGCACCATTTGAACTATCTCGCCGTCGGCGACGAACTACCTCGGCTCGTCGGCGAGGCTTCAAAGATCTTCGACCGCTCCAGCTCGGCGTCGACGGGCTCGGGCTCGGCTGTCGGCGAGACGGTTATAAATTCTTCGAGATTTTCTTCTCTTAACCTCGCCGTCGGTGGGCTCGATCTCGCCGTCGGCGACTCGAGCATAAATTGCATGATTTTGCTCCAAATTTGTCCTTTTTATGATTTTTGCTTTTATCACCTAAATTCTTCAT